>JAWNPK010000026.1:0-251567 GCA_035047565.1 Drosophila mulleri | reverse complement strand
TGCTTGGCGCATTGCCTCCCGGAGCGGACTCGGACACCTTCGTGAAACGCCTCTCAATGTCGGCCAGTCTCGCTTTGGCCTCTGCCGAATAGTTGCTGCTGCTCTGTATGAACGAAGAGAGCCTTTTTCCTTAGATCCTCTACTCGGCCTTCAGCATCCAGGCCGCGAACTCTCGCGCTATCGTGATCAACTCTTCCTTGCACCTCTGGTAGATCCAGCCGACGCTCAATCCTGGGTTTGTGGATATTCGGCGTCCTCCATCTCGAATCTATTTATTTATATTTATTTATATATATATATATATATATATATATATATATATATTTTTTTTTTTTTTTTTTTTTTAGCTCTTATTCCTCTATTGTTATTCTATTTATTTGTTTCTGTCTCTCTCTCTTTTTTTTTTTTTTTTTTCAAATTCTCTTATATATATATACAATTTTATTTACTTCTTTTTCTTTTCTTTATTTCTCTTCTTAATCTATTTTATTTTATTTTGTTTTCTTTACTTTTATTTTATTTCATTTTACTTTACTCTACTTTACTTTTTTTTTTTTTTTTTATTTATTTATTTATTTATTTATTTATTTATTTTTTTTCTTTGTGACTTATCTTATACAATTTTGCTTACATTTATTATCTTATTCCATTTCATTCCATTTATTTCGTTTCCTCTTACCTTCCTAATCTAATCTTTGCTCACTTATTCTAACTTTATTTTATTTTATTTGTTTCCTCTTAGCCTGTTTCGTTATTCTCTCTCGTTTCTCTTTATTTCTTCTTACTCTATTCACCTTTCGATTATTTTCATTGTTCCTTCTTAACTTATCTCATTCTTTTTAATTAATTTCTCTTCGTTTACCCTTAACCCATTTCGTTCCTTTTCGCTCTCTCTTTATACGCTTTTAATTTATTTTCCGTTCTCTCTTAACCTGATTCATCCCTTTTCGCTTCTCTTTATACGCTTTAATTGTACTTCGGTTCACTCCTGTTTCATTTCACCTTCATCTCACTTTCACTTTTCTTGACCAATCTCTTTTGACGCTTTTATTTCAGTTTCCTTCGTTACTCTACTCCGTCTTCACTATCGGATCTTATCTCCTTTTGTTTTCTCCTCGCTTTATCCCCCTTCTCACTTCTTGTATTCCTCTCACCTCGCTCTGCTTTATTCCAATTCGCTCCGCCCTTTCATTTTTATTTTTACTTCATTTTATTTTGATTTATTTTGTTATATTTTATTACTTTACTTTACTTTACTTTACTTTACTTTACTTTACTTTTACTTTACTTTACTTTACTTTACTTCTTACTTTACTTTACTTTACTTTACTTTACTTTACTTTACTTTACTTTACTTTACTTTACTTTACTTTACTTTACTTTACTTTACTTTACTTTACTTTTGCTTTACTTTACTTTACTTTACTTTACTTTACTTTACTTTACTTTACTTTACTTTACTTTACTTTACTTTGCTTTACTTTACTTTGCTTTTGCTTTGCTTTACTTTACTTTACTTTACTTTACTTTACTTTACTTTACTTTACTTTACTTTACTTTACTTTACTTTACTTTACTTTACTTTGCTTTACTTTACTTTACTTTACTTTACTTTACTTTACTTTAGCTTTACTTTACTTTGCTTTACTTTACTTTGCTTTACTTTGCTTTACTTTGCTTTGCTTTACTTTACTTTGCTTTACTTTACTTTACTTTACTTTACTTTACTTTACTTTACTTTGCTTTAGCTTTACTTTACTTTACTTTACTTTACTTTACTTTACTTTGCTTTACTTTACTTTACTTTGCTTTACTTTACTTTACTTTACTTTTGCTTTGCTTTGCTTTACTTTACTTGCTTTACTTTGCTTTGCTTTGCTTTGCTTTGCTTTGCTTTACTTTACTTTGCTTTTGCTTTACTTTGCTTTGCTTTGCTTTGCTTTACTTTGCTTTACTTTGCTTTGCTTTGCTTTACTTTACTTTACTTTGCTTTGCTTTTGCTTTGCTTTACTTTACTTTACTTTGCTTTACTTTGCTTTACTTTTGCTTTACTTTACTTTACTTTACTTTACTTTACTTTACTTTACTTTACTTACTTTACTTTACTTTGCTTTGCTTTACTTTACTTTACTTTACTTTGCTTTACTTTACTTTGCTTTGCTTTGCTTTACTTTACTTTACTTTGCTTTACTTTACTTTGCTTTGCTTTACTTTGCTTTACTTTACTTTGCTTTACTTTGCTTTGCTTTACTTTGCTTTACTTTGCTTTTGCTTTACTTTGCTTTACTTTACTTTACTTTACTTTGCTTTACTTTACTTTACTTTACTTTACTTTGCTTTACTTTACTTTGCTTTACTTTACTTTACTTTACTTTACTTTACTTTACTTTACTTTACTTTACTTTTACTTTACTTTACTTTACTTTACTTTACTTTACTTTACTTTTACTTTACTTTACTTTTTACTTTACTTTACTTTTTACTTTACTTTACTTTTTACTTTACTTTACTTTACTTTACTTTACTTTACTTTACTTTACTTTACTTTACTTTACTTTACTTTACTTTACTTTACTTTACTTTACTTTACTTTACTTTACTTTACTTTACTTTACTTTACTTTACTTTACTTTACTTTACTTTACTTTACTTTACTTTTACTTTACTTTACTTTACTTTACTTTGTTATATTTTATTTTGTTATATTTTATTTTGTTATATTTTATTTTGATATATTTTATATTTTGTTATATTTTATTTTGTTATACTTTATTTCGTTATATTTTATTGGGTCGGATATGCCCTAGGTAGGGTGTCGCGAAATCATGCAAGGGGCACATGGACTATAATAGCCGAGCTGCTCAACGGGTCTCATGCCGCCAAAACCGGACAAATCTTAGCGAGACACATATTCGTACCAACACGTCGGATATACCCTATGCAGAGTGCAGCGCAACCATGCAACAAGTAGCCAAAATTTACCCTCACTCTCTTTCTCTCGCTCGCCTGTGCGCTCTCATATGCTTATATGCACATAGCGAATAATGGGAGAAACAAAACGCGTATAAATGTATGCGCGCTCTAACCTGCATACATGTATATATGCTTGCATATGATCACCGACATGCATACAAACAGACATACATATATGCAAATGCGTATACTCATACATATATTAGCGAAAAAGGCATGCACAAAATTAATGCGCCAAAACTCGAATTAGACGCCCAATTTGTCTTTTGCCGTTACCGATATACCCTACTTTTCTTCTCTCACTCGCAAGGGATACTCGACTTGCCATTTAGAGAAGATATTCAAACGTCAAAATAAGGCCACTACTCGAACATATAACAATATTCTCGTTTCTTCACTTGTATGTACATACCCATATACCATTATATTCCTTTACACACGTACGCTTATATGCACCACATATATGTATTCATTCCAATATACACCCCCATATATGCGCACATTTAAGCACCAACGTTCACTCATGTAATTATACATATATATCTATATATCTAATTACCACCAAAACCAAACATTGAAGCAAGGAGGAAATACAAGCAATCGAACGGATATACCGCACAGCGACCGCGCTGTCCAGGGTATAAAGATTCAAAAGCGACGAGAAAAGAAAACCAACGGTAAAACAATTGTGGCGCCGACAAGTACAGCGCGCGCCAAAATCGCTAAACGCATATGCACATATATATATATACACTTACAAATTTTCTACTTTTCTCGATCAAAATTTTAAGGTTTTATATATCAAAATATAGCATAGAATAAACAATGAGTGTGTGCACATGTATTAGAAAATCGCTCTGATCTGCTGCTAGCTTGGAACCGGTATCCAAAATATAACTAAAATCGAAATTGTATAAAATATATTTGAAGATCCTAGTTCTAAAGATGTACTAGATATAAACGGCAATAGCTATCGATGATTTTTTTTAAATTATAATAGGATCAACGTTTGGGCTGTGAATGAGTATTCTGCAATTGGTATCGCCCGAATGAAACGTTCTTACTTGTTATAATTAACTTCGATAAGGTTTTTTATCGATAAAAATATAACGGGACGAGTTATCGATTTTTGGTGATAAATATCTTCTGAAATCGACGCGTTTAAACATACGGACGGACGGAAAGACAGACAGACATGGCTAAATCGACTCAGTTTGTCGCCCTGATCAAGAATATATACTTTGTGGTGTCTGCCACGCCTCCTTCTCTCTGTTACATACGTTTAACAAAACCATTTTACCCGGATTTCCCATTTTCAATGGGTTCAGAGTATAGAAAGACAGACAAATTTTGCTCCAGATATGCATAATTTCGTCGGCGAAACGCATCTGTGGCTGGAAAACCACAGTTGCCACCAGCAAATTTACGGTATATGGGTGCGTAACAACAATTTGTTTTGAACTGCGCGCACATGACAGCAAACAGTGTACTGTCTAGAACGTAAAACTTAGCTGCCAGTGCATGCGCAATGTAGTAGCAGTGCATACGCAAGCAGCACCCATATACGGTACATGCGCAAGAACAACGCGCGCAGCCGAAATTATGAATTTTTCTAACGACAGCGAAAGCTGAAAACAACAACAAACCGCACACGTTCCAGGCAACAAATCTCCACACACACACTCACAGCGAGGCGAGAGTAAGCGAGCGTAGGCAAGGGTCAAGGACCTACGTCGGCTGCCTAACGATCGCTGTCGCCTGAAGATGCCAGAGTGTGCGACATATAAAACAACCAACAACAAAACACACAGCGACATGCAAAACAGTCAACAACAAAACACACAGCGACATATAAAACAACCACCACTAAGAGATACATATAACGGCCAACAACAATGTATCGCAGCTGAAGAGCGTGCATTAGAATGTTCGGCCACCGAAGGGCTGTGTGTGCATGTGAGAGTATAGAAAACGGTATCAGGGCGATACAGTACCCTGGAATTCAGCCATAAGACCAAGAAGGATAGAGTGGGTCGATCCGAGGATCCGTTATGCTACCGCCCACGCAGCGGCGACGCGGCAGAATAGGGTATAAAATGGGCAGGCGAGCTTTGACTCGGCCTATTTTGTGAAAATAATGGAGAGTGGACGCATCGTTGTCAAAGATGTTGAACTGGGTATCGGCAGGGTACATCCTGCCAATCCTCGGTTGCTGGCCAGCGAATACGCTGGAGCGGCACGAGGAGCAAGCCGGGTGGACACACCGGTGTCCAGTCGTCGCGTACGACGAAGTAGGGTGCGGCTGCCGCCGCCATTTCAATCGCGACGGCAGGAGAAGAGACGGCTGCGACCTCATCGGCCCTACCTAGAGCTGGAGGCGTCGTCCAACGACGAGCGCGGCCACGTCTTGCTCGTGGTCGCCGGGCTGCTTGACCAGCGACACAGAGGACGAGGGCAGACTATAGTCACCCGTGAGCTCGCCCGGGCGATGTCGTCCAGCGAGGAAGAATACGGCGAGCCTATTATAATCGTCGACAACGACGAGCACGAGGAGATTTCACCTCCCGAAAGGCCGCGGACACCACAACAGGCGACACCACCGCCGTCCACACCACCGGAGACGTCGATGGACGTCGACGAGGAGTGGCGGCCCATCCAGTTGCCCGCCAGGCCGATTCTACAACGCCAAGCATCGGAGCCAGCGCCGCCACCACCCAAGAGGCCAGCACTGCAGCGGCCGACGTGGGAGCAGCGCAGTGGCTGGAGTTGCGGCGTGGGGAATGGCCGGTAGAGGTGGAACAATACGTCACCCGGATGGAGGCCCAGGGTAGCGGGCGTACCGCCACAAAATCTGGGTGGGGCGTCAAATATCGGGTGCGACGGGCACATACTGGATGCAGAGTGTTTATATACGCCTGACAACACATATATGTATTATTTATGTATGATATTGCGCCAAGTTCAAACACAATGGTCTCGTGTTTTCCCGAAGGAAGAAGGGAGTGTGCGGAGCAATATAGGTATACACTTATTAATGTATATGAACGTACGTATTTGCTGTGCGTTTATATGCATATACGTGCATATACATTTTGCTCCACAGAGCGACGCGAGCACTGTAGGAGCGACCCTCGCACTGGAAAAGGGCAAAGTCCTGTTAGAGTCGGTCTCTTTCGTTCCTACAGATTCAGCAATGGGTTCGAGTCGCACGCACGACGTTCGGTGACCGTTAGCCGAAATGCCGTTCGGGTCGGGTGATAGTAGTAGACACTTTCACTCGCAGGGCACCAACGGTACGGCCAATGGGAGGCTGCCACGCGATTTGGCGGGAAAGTGGCGTCACCCAGATCACGTCACTTTACCGTTTTTATTGGCAATAACGGCAGAGAGGTCCCGCTCCTGAGCCGAGCAGGCCCCGTTACCACACGAGGCAGGACCTGTGGCTGGGGTATAAAAGGCCACCAGTAGCTCCATACGGGACAATCAGTGAAGAGAAAAAGTCTGAAGTTTTAAGTGCATGAAGAAAGTGCCAAAGTCAAGTTAAAGTCAAAACGAATGGCAAATAAGGACTCCCAGGACATCGTGGGAACAGCAAGGACATCTTGGGAACAGGAAGGACATCCAGTGGGAATCCTTGCGGACCGTCAGCGACACCAATCAGGACATTGGTGTATATCAGCGGCTTAAGCGAGGCCTGCACATCCAAGTAAGTTCACGAAGCCGTGCGCAAGAGAAGTGTTTGTGAGTGAAACGAAACGAGTGTGGTGAGCGAGTATGTTTTAGCACAATAATCTCCCATCCGGAGTGCGTTGAACCAGCGCTCAGTAGGTGTGCTTCGCTAAAGCAAACCAGCGAACCATAAATTAAGTGACGTGTACATTTCCAACTTTATTAAGAGAATATACATTTACGCTATAAAACCTAATTCACAAGTGACTAATTAATATCGCAGGGGCTTCAACAAATAAATTTGTTGGCACGAATCCACAGTCAGCTGAAACTAGCCCAGCTTAGACTCGGGATAAACCGAAGGTTCGTTACAATATATATGTATATATATATGTAATGTGGCATGAGAAGCGTTGTCGAGCGGTGTGGCATCCTAGTTACACAATAGCAACAAGGTGGCAACTCCATTAAAAGACGAGGTCAGTGATTGAGAAGGCGTTGATGAAACAAGACGTGCAGAGACAAGCTGTTAAGAAGACATTTAAAGAAGAAAGACGCACACGCTGGTGATTAGAAGTCAAGTAGTCACAGTGTTTTAAAGTTGTTAAAGTCTCAATACTCACAGTGTTCTAAAGTTGAATAAGTCTCAATACTTTGTTTCAACCCCAAATACTCAATCTAATTAATAACAAAACCATTATACCCTGATTTCCCATTTTCAATGGGTTCAGGGTATAAATACACAATTATGTAAAAAATAATTGTTACATGGTGGCTCAACCGCTGAACTGACTAAAAGAGTACGAAAAGTTATTACATGGGGGGGTCAACCGCTGAACTATCTAAAAGAGTTCGAAAAGATGTTACATGGACGCTCAACCGATGAACGGCTAAGCGGATGAATAAAAAGTATTAACGAAGGAAAATGCAGCGCTCAACAAAGAAGAAAGTCGGCAAAAATCAAATGCAACATCGAATGGAAGTCGAAGCAATGACTCGGTCTTTTACGGCAAATAACGAAATCGACACGCAGTAGCAGAAGGGTGCAAGAGAGACAGAAGTAATGGGCACAAGCGGCACGCTAAAAAACTCAGAACAAATGCGACATACAAGCGCCGAAGAAGAAGATTCTCGAAGCACACACACAATGGTGCGCAATAGCGAATTAGGTACGCTGATCAGAATGTTAACGAATGTTAATTTGAAGGGACTGAAAACAATCGAATAAATATATCGGTCGATAGTTTTGCAAAAGTGGTAACAGACTATAATGGAATATCGATACCAATTCGGCAGTGGCTGACTGAAGCTGACTGAACGACAAAAATATGTTAATGCGTGCAATAAGATGACAGGCACGGCAAAATTATTTTTGGAAACCATTACAGTTGCTAATTATGATGATTTGTGTAAGGAATGGATAGAGGAGTTTGATCAACAGCTGAGCAGTGCAGAAATACACAAACGTTTAAGAAGTCGTAAAAAAGGCAAACTGAAAATTTTCATGATTCTGTGTTAGAAATGCACTAATCCGTAATAAACGCCGTTATGATGTGGCGACCAGTGATCAAGCCAAAATAAACGACAGAATTAAACAAGTAAGAAAACTCTAGTCGAGAGTGCTTGAACGAATACACTTGACTATGATGGTGTTTAGTTTCGTATTGATTCTTTATTCTGCTGGGCTTGGGTTTATATACCCAGACTCATGCATAATTTCAACCATTAAATCTAATTCGTCTATTGCTGAGTGTGTAAGGCTCAGCATTGGTCTATTACATATATATTACATATATACATATATACATATATTATTCTATCGCTGAGTTTATAAGACTCCGCGTTGGCTTATTAGCTATCGCTGAGTTTGTAATGCTCAGCGCTCGTCTCTTAAGTATTCTAATCGCTAAGGGTCAGGGTCATATTTTATGCCTAACTTGACAGTTCACACTTGAAACATATGTTATTTATTTTATGCTAGCTGTCGAGTGCAGCGCGCGTATGTTCCCCTACTTATCATATTTTTATGTTCATGCATGTTCATGAACATTCTGCGGGGGCCAGAGAAGGTAATAGCTAACGATTGCTGTCTCTGGTTTCTCTTGTTCGTGCCTGAACATTCTGCGGGGCCCAGAAAGTGTGACATCCAGATTACCTCGGTCTTTTGCCCAGGTGGTGGTTCCCATGCCAAGTGAAGTCGAGCCTCTTTGAAGAACTTCCGCGGTTTATAGGTGTCATCTTTTGGTGCATTTCTATACCTGATTGCATCTGTTGAGGAAGTTGACGATCGCTTCATTGTTGCCAAAGCCGAAGATTCCAAATGGTAGACGTCCTTCCCTTGATGCTGATGTCTTAGAACAGCTACTGTGTCGCTTGTAGTTGTTATGGTTGTTTCCTTTACTAAGTTGCTGCTACTTCCAATTAACTCCTTTTCCGATGTAATTGTACTTGCAGTAGTCTCCATAGTTGGTGGCGCTGCTGTGGTCATCACTGGAGAGTTTGAGTCGGTATTGTCGCTGTTCTCTTCAGCTGCACATCCAGCCGCTTTTGCAGTCATCGCAGAAGCTTGCTCTTCCGTCGTACTGCCAACTGTGGGGATATCATCCATTGGTCGAACTTCCAATTGGATATCTGTTGATGTATCTTCAGCGATACTCAACGTCGATGTCGAAGTTGTGGCAGAGATTCCATTCTCATCCTCATCTTCTTTGCTTTCCGAATCCTTTGTCGGAGTTGGTGGAGCCCAGATCTTCTTTATTGATCTCTTGTCTTCACCCAGCTTTGTTTTAGTTGTTACTACTTGAACTTCCGTAGTTTCAGTTATATTTCCTCCCATATGGAGGCTTGTCGGCGGATTGACATCCGACGTTTTGAACATAATCGCATCCAACGCTGCCTGATATGCTGTCATCTTTTCAGCGGTGACCTCGTCACTGTTATCAGAGGTGCTCATGCAATTGCGGATACTGCCTTCATCATTATTCTTCAGCAGTTCCATGTCCACTGGCAAATAACGTTTGTAGCGCCTGCATAAACAGTCCCACGCTAACTTGTAGTTACCATTTCCAATTTAGAAATTGCTTATACCTTGTAGACCTTCTCTTTTGAGATACATTAGCAGGTACCTCAGTTTTGTCTTGTCGCAGATATCTTGCCTGTTATGGATTATTTTGGTGAACTGCTCGAAGAACGTCGGCCACGCCTTAGGACTTCCATTAAAGTAAGGAAGTGTTGGTCTCGGTCGCTTTGGAGCGTCTTCTTTTATATTTTGCAATGCACTTATTTTCCTTTCCAGCCTTTTTGACACTGTGTACACTTTGACTTCCAGTGCGTCTATGCCATCGATTTCGTGGGCAGGTATATCATATTTTACCTCCAAATCGGTAAGCGTAGACTGGACTTTATTCCAGAGGAACTCTAGCGTTTCTTTGCTCTCTAGAATTTCCTCCTGGTTGCTGAGCTCAATGTTGGCCTGCACCTCTTCAATGTGCAGCCATACTCTTTGAACTCTTTTTTCCACAAGGTTAACCAACTTCATCATTGGGCTCGACCAACCGAATAAAAACATCTCTTGCTTTGATGTTTTCGGTGTCGTTTCCCAGCTGTAAAGTTGGTCTGTGTCTATGGCGTGATCGGCAACATTTGTCCTGATTTCTGCCATTATGCCATCAAATATTTCTCCTTAAATATTGATGGTTGACGACACAGATGTTTGTTTATTGTAGATTCATTGGCTTATCTCGTTTAGAGGTACGTTACTTTGTACTAATCACGAACATTTTACTTGTCGATTCGAAGTATTAAAAATTCTTTATCCGGCTCGAAGGACCATGAACGAATACACTTGACTATGATGGTGTTTAGTTTCGTATTGATTCTTTATTCTGATGGGCTTGGGTTTATATACCCAGACTCATGCATAATTTCAACCATTAAATCTAATGCGTCTATTGCTGAGTGTGTAAGGCTCAGCATTGGTCTATTACATATTATTATTCTATCGCTGAGTTTATAAGACGTTGGCTTATTAGCTATCGCTGAGTTTGTAATGCTCAGCGCTCGTCTCTTAAGTATTCTAATCGCTAAGGGTCAGGGTCATATTTTATGCCTAACTTGACAGTTCACACTTGAAACATATGTTATTTATTTTATGCTAGCTGTCGAGTGCATCGCGCGTATGTTCCCCTACTTATCATATTTTTATGTTCATGCATGTTCATGAACATTCTGCGGGGGGCCAGAGAAGGTAATAGCTAACGATTGCTGTCTCTGGTTTCTCTTGTTCGTGCCTGAACAGTGCTCGACTACGAGATCCCCTGAACCCTTCAAGCAACAGCCATTTCAATCATTTTTAGCATCTCTCTGCTTACACAAACACACACATACACACGCAAACACACATACATAGACACCCATAGGCGCGCACGCATGGGCTGCAGTGGGAACTTAATTGTTTAATAACTTTTTTTCTGGACGTACGTTCTCCATGAAACTTTCAGATTGTGGTTTTATCATTACTATGCGTATAATTGCCAAAGCTCAAAGTCTCTAGTAATTGAAATACGCCTTTTACAAACTTATGGGTGAGGGGGTGGATATAAGGGTGGGGGGTGAAATTAAACAATAATCGAAATTCTATAACGTACATATCAATCTACATTTAAAATTTGGATACTCTAGCTCTAAAGATGTAAGAGATATTATTTTATAACTGCATTTCGATAAGGTTTTTGATCGATAAAAAAATAACGGGATGAGTTATCGATTTTTAGTGATAAACTCGATATCCGCGTGCTATATACGAGCATTTAAAAAAAGTTGAAGTCTCTAGCTTCTATATCTTCGGAAATCGACGCGTTCAAACATACGGACAGACGGACAGACAGACGGACAGGGCTAAATCGTCTCAGTTCGTCGCCCTGATCAAGAATATATATACTTTATGGGGTCTGCCACGCCTCCTTCTGCCTGTTACATACATTTCAACAAAAACATTATACCCTGATTTCCCATTTTCAATGGGTTCAGGGTATAAAAAAATGCATTGTTTTAATTGTGGATCAACGGATCATAAAAAAGCCGAGCTCGGACATGTATCGAAGGAATGTTCGGGAGAGATGCAAACAATAAACGTAGTCGTTAAAACGTACAACGATAACCGAAGGAAATAGATGCAAATTGAGGACAGGAAAGTCAGATGCTCGATAGATACGGGCGCCGACGTATCAATAATGACGCAAGGAAAATACAATGAACTTTTCAAGATCGTCCGCTTCAAAAACGTTACGCTAAACTATATGGACTGGGCAATGTCGCTATGGAGGTACTAGGTGATGTTACTGCCAAGGTCGAAGTGGATAGATTAAGTACAGAACATCAATTTTTATTTGTTCCTAATTCCAAGATGCAAGTTGATATGCTAATTGGTTATGACTTTCTTCAGAAATTCTTAGTCACTTTGAACACTAAGAAATAGGCTGATAACTACAACATCTTGAACGTGATAAGCTCCAATGCAGAATTCGAAGCAGAAGACCAGGCAGAGGCAGACGAAAAAACAGAAGTAGAAGACGAAGCAGAGGCAGAGGCAAACGCAGAATACGAAGCAGAAGCTGATAAACGCATAAATAGCAGCGAAGTGGATGCAAGTGAAGATGGAGATCTCTTAACCGAAAAGAGTGATTCGGAAAAGAAGCCAGAAAAAAGGACTCTTTTCTACATTCGCCAGTGGTGACCATCGATAACAACCATCAAGATGAGATAGCGACGATACTCATTGGCGAAGGTAATCGAATACGACACATCGTGCGTGTAGGCCAGGTGGAAGCCTTGGTCGACTACATAAAGAGACCAGAGCTTATGCCGACCAGTGAGCTGCTACTGAATCAATCGATAGGAGTCGCAGCAGCAAATATTGATCAACTGTCCATGAATGTCATGTGGGACGGGAAGAAACAGCCCAAGAAACGTGGGCACAATGCCATTAAAGTCACACAATTCGTAAAAATCAGGAAGCTGACAAACAAATATCTGGCCCGTATATGACGTGCATCAGTAAAGAAGTGAAGTCTCAATACTCTGTTAATTTCAACCACAAATACTCAATCTAATTAATAAATACACAATTATATACAAAATAATTGTTACATATATATAGAGAAAACTTCGAAACGCAAAGAAAAAGAACTTGAAAAAGAATTTGTACCGTCGGAAAGTCAGCAGTAGAATTTTTGTTTTTTTTTTAAAGAAAAAGAAAAACAAGACAAAATAAAAAAAAAAAAAACATTAAAAAACAAGTAAGAACGTTGCAGTCGGGCGATACCGATTGCAGAATACTCATTCACAGCCCAAACGTTGATCCCATTATAATTTAAAAAAAAAATACATCGATAGCTATTGCCGTTTATATCTAGTACATCTTTAGAACTAGGATCTTCAAATAAATTTTATACAATTTTGATTTAGGTATATTTTGGATACCGGTTCCAAGCTAGCAGCAGATCAGCGCGATTTTCTAATACATGTGCACAAACTCATTGTTTATTCTATGCGTATAGACAAAAGCGCGCCTTTTTTGATATTCTAAGAATTGCGATTGATTTCTGGATTTTCTAGCTGTTACTGTAGTTTTGTTAGATGATGCTCTGTTATTACGTTATTATATTTTAGCTACCATATAGTCAAGCAAAGCAATAGCATGGGTGATAAAGACGACGCGAGTTATGTTAGAGTAGCGGAGGTTCAAAGCCCCTTCAATGTTTTGTTTTTTTTTTTTTTTTTTTTTCATACATATTTCGTTTTTATTATAAAATAGATATTTTATTGGGAAGGTGCGAGCTTTAATAAAGGGTACTTAATACTTTTCATTTTCTTAATCGAACAATTTTATAAGTTTAAATTTGTTTCTTCTTAAATAGACATATACGCATATATGTATGTATATAATGTATATACATATATACATACAGATACACATAAGTCTGCACGCATAGCATGAAGCATACCAGCCTTCTTATACACGCGCTCACTTTTATGTGTGTATGTGTGTGTGTATGTACACATACATAAATACGTACTCTAGCGTGTTCTAAGAATCTCAAATGCGACTGATTTGTTTTTGCATTGTTCTTGAAGTTTTTAATCGCTACTCTGGCTTTTCATAACAAGAATATCATTTCGTTTTATTTACTGTTGTTCAAAGCAGGCGGAAGCGTTGTCGGCAGAGGCGCCGGTTAAATTCGTTTTAGTTATTTTGACAAACATGCTATTTGGCTTGGGTGCGAGTTCAATTTTTTTGTAAATTGCAAATTTTTGTTATTTTAGCTTCTTTTATATTTTTTTAATTTTATAAAAATGTTTACTTCCGTGTTATCAATGCCTATTAAGCCTTGTTGCAGGGTGGAGTCTTCAAATAAGCAAAGTTGTAGGGATGTGGTCTTCAATAAGAACACGTGTGTTTATTTTTCTTTAAAAACTTATTTTTATTAAGCACACGCAAAATGGCGGTAATTCAAATCGTTGTACTCAGCAGTGTGGTAGGAATAATAGAAGTAATAGTAATAGTAATTGGCGGAGGGCCAAGTACTGAGAGCAAGCGGTTATGCTATTAACAGCAAGCTGTTAATAGTATAATCGGGCTCTGTGGGGGAGGAGCAAACCTGTTAATGGGATCTGGCATTAACATACTCCCCCCCTTGCAAGGATTGCAATATACATTGGATCAGATCATTGGTAGGACCCTGAAAGGACCCACCCGAAGACGGTGTTCTGGGCCATGGGACGACCGTCAGTGCTGGGGACGATTCCTGGAAGGATGACGTGAGGATACACGTCAGCCCCCAGCACAACAGACACCGTACTGGGTCGAGCCCAATTGCCGTCGGCGAGCGTAATCCCAGCCGGATTGGCTGCGTGCTCGATCGGCCGGATTGGCGTCCGGCAATTGAGCTGCGGGTCTAATTGCAGGATAGCGTCAATGTGAAAATCTGATGTTTTTGAGCAGATGGTCGCCGTGCACACCTCTCCCGGACCCACGCTAGTGGCGGAAAGACCCATGGCCCTTGCCAATGAAGCATTGATCCGAGTAGTAGGGCTACACGGATCGATCAACACCCTCACATCGAAATCTTTCTGGCCTGTTTGCACAACGACAATTGCCGTGGGCAGGATGCTGACGGCCTTGTGCTGCATCAGCGTGCTCAGCGGCGGCGTGGCTTCCTTCGTGGCCCTGGATGCTGCCTGGTGGCGTCGTCCTTTGCGGGATCCTTTTTGGGGTGTAGGTGTCCCGGCGAAGGCGGAGGAGGTGGGCCCGCTGATAGGGGCTGCAGCGGGACGACGTCGCTGTCGGCGACGAGCTCCAGGCAAATGCAGCAGCGTGTGATGGCTCTGGCCACACGTCTTACATTTCGCTTTGCTTCGGCAGGATTGCCCGGAGTGCTGGTGCGCCAGACAATTCGCGCAGTACTTGTTTATGAGTACGGCGCGAAGACGTTTTTCGGCCGGAAGGCCCAGGAAACGCCTGCACTTCCGCAGAGCGTGGACCCCTCTACACACGCGGCATCGGAAGGAATTGATGCCAGGTGTCTCCACGGATTGAATTGAATGATTGGCTGATGACATAGCTGAAAAGGAGAGATGTGCGGGGGTGGTGAGTGACGGAATTATAGGCACATTCATGGTTAGTTGGACATCACAGCGGTGTTATCGTCCGTTGGTAGGATGACCAACTTATGGACGGGTCTACGGACAATGCCCCGAGAGGTGAGAATGTCCGCCACTCGGACCTTCCCATCATCTCCTGGGTGCGTGAGGTGGACACGGCCGAGCCGCCACTCGTTGATGGCGACATTGTCGTCTTTCACGATGACCATGTCGCCGACCTTCAAGTCTCGTTGTACGAATTGCCATTTATTACGTTTATGCAGCTCCTTAAGATACTCTTCTTTCCAACGGAAACAGAATTGTTGGTGAAGAGCCTTAAGTCGCTGCCAGCGATTCAGGATAGACATCGCATCTTGCGTAATTCTGGGCTCAGTAATAGTTATAAGAGGCCCACCGACTAGAAAGTGTCCTGGAGTAAGGGCTTGTAAATCGGTGGAATCCTCGGACATGGGTGCTATCGGTCTCGAGTTGAGGCAGGCTTCTATTCTTGCCAAGAGGGTCGAAAGCTCTTCGAAAGTATATTTCGACGTGGCAGTGGATTTGTAGAATAGGGCCTTGAAACTCTTCACCCCTGATTCCCACAAGCCGCCCATGTGTGGTGCGCTCGGTGGGTTGAAATGCCAGGATAGGCTATGGAGAGAGTGCTTTGCAAGCACCTCGGATCGGAGTGATTCCACAAAGTCTCGTGATAAAGTCTTTGCGGCTCCGACAAACGTTTTCCCGTTGTCGGAGTAAATCTTCTGCGGACATCCACGCCGAGCCACCAAGCGGGAGAACGCCGCTAAGAATTTTTCGGTGGTTAAGTCGGACGTGGCCTCGAGATGGATAGCCTTGGTGCTGAAACACACAAACACACAGACGTACCCCTTTGTGATGAGGCAGGCACGTCCGGCGTAATTCTTCACATCGAAGGGGCCTGCAAAGTCGACGCCTACGACGGTGAAGGGCCTGGTGAAGGTTGTGCGATCAGCTTGCAGATCGCCCATCATTTGCGTTTGGAGACGCTTACGGTAAACTACGCAGGACTTGCATGAGTTTATCACCGATTTGATGAGGACCTTCAGCTTAGGGATCCAGAATTGTGAACGGATGAGTCTCACAATTAATTGGTTCCCGCCATGCAAGGATATGCGATGGGTGAAGCGGACCAGCAGCTTTGTGAAAGAGCACGAAGAAGGGAGGATGATAGGGTGGCGCTCGTCATAGCTTAAGGAGGCGGATGTCCTTATGCGTCCGCATGCTCTCAGGATACCTTTACTATCCAGGAAAGGATTAAGATTGCGGAGTGAACTTGAGGCCGGAAGTTGTTTCTGTGCACGTAAGCAGCTGATCTCGTTTGAGTAGATTCTTTTTTGGCTCAAGGAGATGAACCTGGACTGAATAAAGGTCAATTCATCAGCACTGAGCTCTTGCGATGGAGGGGGAGCGGATCTCCTGCACCGGTTGATGAAACGAAACATCCAAGCGGTGACACGGAGGGCTCGATGAAGTTCTGAAAACCTGCTTATGAATTCAGCTGGAGGAGTCAAGGTGGCAGCATGACTTTTAGATGCCCTTTTCTCTAGAGCAATCTCCAAGCTAAGAGCAGGAATGATTGGCCACTGAGACTGGGAAAGTCGAAGCCAATCTGGGCCATGGAACCATAGCGGATTTGAAAGAAGTTCTTGAGGATGAGCTCCTCTGCTAGCTAGATCCGCAGGATTATGCTCTGAGCTGACATGATGCCAGTCACCAGGATTGGTGAGCTCAGTTATTTTACTGATCCGATTTGCGACGAAGGTTGTCCAATTGCAGGCAGGCTTGTTTAGCCAGGCTAAGACAATAGTCGAATCGGTCCAGTAAAAGGACTGAAAACTGACTGCCGGGGATGCCGGGAGCAGTACTGAGCATAAGTCGGTCAGAAGGACAGCACCGCAAAGCTCCAAGCGGGGTATAGAAATGGATTTGATCGGAGCGACTCTCGTGTTGGCGGAGAGCAGATTGACGAAGATCTGGTTGCCAAGTTCTACACGGAGATAGACAGCTGCTCCGTAAGCACGCTCAGATGCGTCACAAAACCCATGAAATTGGATAGTGGCTCGAGGTTGGAAATGTACCCATCGAGGCACACGAATGTCCCGAAGGCTGGAGAAGCTGAGGAGAAACTCTTGCCATTGGGTGAGGAGATCACCCGGCAGAGGTTGGTCCCAATCTAAATCGCGTAGCCAGAGCGCTTGCATAAATATTTTTGCTCGGATGACAAAAGGTGCCAACCACCCTGCGGGGTCGAACAACTTGGCGATCTGTGAAAGGACCGACCTCTTTGTGTAGGTCTCCTGGAGAGGAATGTTAGGGGGCGAAAAAAGGAACAGATCGGCTTGCGCTTGCCAACGTAGGCCTAGAGTCTTTGCTGTGCTTGAATCTTCTAGCTCTAAGAAGTCCTCGCACAGCCGATGACTCTTTGGAATAGCCCTTAGACAATCCATGGAATTGGATGTCCACTTCCTTAATGGAAACCCCGCACTCTCCAGAGCTTCTATGAGTTCGGCGATGGTTGCGATCACCTCTTCTTTGGAATGTGCTCCTGCAAGTACGTCATCGACGTACATGCACTCGGAGATGACCTTGCTGGCGAGAGGCAAACGGGATCTCACGTCATTTGCGAGCTGTTTGAGAACTCTCAAAGCCAGGAAGGGAGCACAGTTTACTCCAAAAGTGACGGTGCTTAGCTCGAAGTCCCCGATGTTGCCGTCTGGCTTACGGAACAGGATTCGTTGGAAAGGGGTGTGTTTTGGATCAACACGAATTTGGCGATACATTTTAGTGATATCTGCATTGAACACGTATCGATAGTATCGCCATTGGAGGATTTGCATCGTGAGGTCGGACTGAAGGACCGGGCCTGGATGAAGAATATCATTCAGGCTCTTCCCATTGGAAGATGGGCACGATGCATTGAACACCACCCTCACTTTGGTGGTGGTGCTGTCGGCCTTAAAGACTGCATGGTAAGGCAAGTAAAAGTTACTCATTGCAGGATTGCAATGTGATAACACTGGCCTCATATGACCCAAGTCGAGATACTCTTGCAGGATAGCGTCGTATTCGGCCTTGAGTGACGGATTCTTGGACAATCTGCTCTCATTCTTGAGAAACTGCCTCAGAGCGATGGATCGCGAATGACCCAAGTCAGGGTGATCCGGATTTTTGAACGGAAGAGTCACAACGTAGGAGCCAGACTTGTCTCTCCGTGTGGTTCGGACAAAATTATCCTCACACGTAGAGTCCGGCTCACTGGCTACCTTGGGGAGATTCTCCACCTCCCAAAATTTGGTGATGAGGTGGTCGAGTTTTTCATCGTGGAGAACGGTAACCCTAGTCGTGAAAGCGGAAATACGACGGAATAATCGTTCAGAAATGAACGTTGCCTCGGACCCCGAGTCGATTAGAGCCCTGGCTGGATATGTGACCCCCAAGTGACACATATCAATTACGGCCGTACCAAGCAGGACACCTGGAGTATCGGCCGTGAAATACGACTGCACATTACGAGGTACTTCGGACGTACCTGGAGTCACCGCGGCTCCGGACGAGGAGCTGTTTGCTGTGGAGCTTTCACGGTGAAGCAGTGTATTGTGCCTCCCCTTGCACTTGGCGCAATTGTGTATGCTAGTGCAGTCGCGCAGTTGGTGACCTTGAGCAAAGCAGTTCAGGCAAAGTTGCCTTCGCTTTATGTATGTCTCGCGCGCTGCCAAGGACATTTGGGTGAAACGAGGACACAGACGAACCAGATGGTTCTCTTTAGCACACAAATCGCACTTTTTGGATTTGGAGTGGACTTGTGACTCGAAGGCATGGACCTTTTTGTGAGAGTTGCTAGCCGTGGATTTCGGGTCTGAACCTGGGACTTTCGGGAGGGACCTATCACCTTCCATAGCTTCAAGCGCGCGAGCATGTTCGCTGATGAACAGACTTACGTCTTTCCAGGCTGGGATGTCTGATTTTCGAGTTAATGAGTGCTCCCAGAGAGATCGAGTGTGTTCAGGTAACTTGGAAGTACACAAGAACACAAGGATACAATCCCAGTTCTCCGTAGAGATCTGAGCTTGCTCGATGGCAGTGACACACCGATGGATGGTGCCATGCAACTCTCTGAGAGCCGCGCCTGATTCTTTGGTGACCTTGGGGAGATTGAGAAGGATCTTAAGCTGACTGTTCACTAACAGTCGCTTGTTCTCGTACCGGTCACACAAGGCGTCCCAGGCCGATGCAAAGCCATCGTTCGTGAGCGGGCACTCGGCGACTAAGGCATTTGCATCACCTGCTGTTTTTGAATTTAGGTGGAATAACTTTTCCACCGGAGTCAGGCGCGGATTTTGGATATATATTGCAGTGAAAAGATCACGGAATGTTGGCCAGCGCAGGTAGTCGCCATGGAAAACTTCCGTATCAACGGGTGGCAGGCGACAGCCTCCAGACGAGGCGAAAGGAGCGGACATAGGAGCGGGCGGTGTACTCGATGCGGAAAGTGCATCGATTTGCACCCCCAGGTGCGTCGTACACCGCTCATACACAGTATAGCAATGGTCGAATTTAGCCTCCATGGCTTCAACTTCGCCACTGCTCGCCCCTTGGCTCAACGCTCTGGCACAGACCTTGTACTGCTGTTCAGCATCATCCCATAATGCCTTGACACGATCTCGGCGGATCTCGAAGGCCCGGAGCTGAGCCGCATGAGTGGCGTTAGAATCTCCGGGACCGTCGATGCGGGCCTCGAATTTGATGAGCCTATCCGCAGCAGCGATGAAATCGGACAGAGACATTTTAGACGGACTTGCGGGCTTTGGACTGGATCGGGTGACGACCGGACTACGCTTGAAAGTGCTGCTTGTCTGCGGTTTCCCGGACGGAATGGGTGATGCAGAAGCACTGCGCTTAATGAGACGTGAAGCGGGGACACTCAGCTGCGCTCGGCTAGAACGATCGGACATGGAGGCTTACTCGGACACCGGTTAAGCAAAGCCTGGAGAGTCGGCAATGAAGGCGGAGTTCGATCACCGAATCGAAATTTATCAGACCAAACAAACGTTTTGTATGGGAAATAATAAATAAAAACACAAAAAAAGGAGAAAAAATAACAAAAAACAAACGGGAAGAATATTAACTAAATCCTCAAAGAGAAACAACAAAAAATGCAAATCGAAGAATATAAAAAAAAAATAGTAAAAATTAAATTAAATAAAAATGTATATGTATCAAAATATTTAAAAAAAATTAAAATTATTAAAATGTACGCTTTTATATGTATTTGCTATTTAATTAATTATGTTCCGCTCTGTTTTGATCTAATATTTTTTTTGTGGTTTTATATATATATTATTATTTCAACTATCGGTATCAAAAAACAATAGTTGCGCGCTGTGATCTCTAAGAACCAAGGTATCGCCACGGAATTGTGGCGGCTGTCGATAAATCTTGTTATTGGTATATGTGGATATGCAAATTTTTCTAAATGCGATCACTAGCGTTTGCACACGAAGCAACAAGTGGAATATATTTATTATTATTTTCTCTTTTTTGCAAGTGTTATGATGTGTGTTTTGTTAATATGTTAATTAATTATGTGTTAATTGTGTTGCTGCTCTATATGTACATTCATATGGATATATGTATGTACATATGTTTACTACCCTCTTATATTTAGATTGCAGAGCACAGCGGAGACACAATTAGCACACACACACGTACAAGGAAAAAAATGCAAATATAAATATGTGAAAATAAATATATAATAAATATGTGATATGTAAATATGAAAATATAAAAATTTAAAATAAATTGTAATAAAACGACAAGGATATGTTTTTTCTGTTTTATCTTTATTTATTTTAATATATATTTATGGTGTGGAATGTACAAACAGATGTGCATATGTATATGTGTATGTATATGCAGTGGAATCGCAATTAAATGTGTGCAATCGGACTATTATGATTGGAATTGAATTGCGACAAGACACAAAGGATATTGTGTGTTATGTCTTAGCAAGACGGAAAGATTCGGAATTGAATATACAACGGACTTGAAGGTTAATGTATACATACATATATGTATGTATGTATGACTCTGGACTTCACGTATCTGAATATATAAGAATATATATATTCAGATTCGTGTCTAATATATAAGAATATATATATTAGTGGGATGCAACTTGCACAACAATGTAAAACATACATATATGGCGGAACTGTCGAATGACAAATGCCGGTATGACTGATATATGCAAGTTGCAGTGAGAGAAATGTAAGCAATTACTTATCTGACACTCCTAAGAATCGCTGGTGGATATGTATAAATCCGGCTCGAAGGACCAAATGTTGCAGGGTGGAGTCTTCAAATAAGCAAAGTTGTAGGGATGTGGTCTTCAATAAGAACACGTGTGTTTATTTTTCTTTAAAAACTTATTTTTATTAAGCACACGCAAAATGGCGGTAATTCAAATCGTT
This sequence comes from Drosophila mulleri, assembly GCA_035047565.1. Classification (NCBI taxonomy): domain Eukaryota; kingdom Metazoa; phylum Arthropoda; class Insecta; order Diptera; family Drosophilidae; genus Drosophila; species Drosophila mulleri. The sequence goes on along the minus strand of JAWNPK010000026.1, from coordinate 229,776 downwards.
GTACTCAGTAGTGTGGTAGGAATAATAGAAGTAATAGTAATAGTAATTGGCGGAGGGCCAAGTACTGAGAGCAAGCGGTTATGCTATCGGGCTCTGTGGGGGAGGAGCAAACCTGTTAATGGGATCTGGCATTAACAAGCCTATCTGTATATACAATGGGGGACAAAAGTATTTTGACAACGCATTGCAAAAACTTAAACCGCTTGTTTCTTCATGCTGAAAGGTAACGGTACCCACTATATTTTTTAGAGAGAGCAAAAAAAGGCTTTAAGGGACCAAAAATGCAATATATCACAGTATTATTTTTCTATAATTATTTGATGGAGACTATTTTTTTGGCTGGACAATATTTGACATAATATTAATTTAATAAAGTGATAGAAAAACTTAATATGAATAGTAACATAATATTATTAAAATAAGCCCACTTCTAACATAAGACCTTCTGTAAGCGATCTAACCTAATTTATAATGTTTTTATTGAAACATCCTGCCAAAGTCCTCAAACCTCAGTTATCAGTCTCCTTGGCGTTCTTGATAAGTTTATTACGTTTTACTTTTGAATAAGCCCACATCTCTATATATTTATGTCTGGGTGCCTCTAGTATTACTTCAAACCCTCGAATTCATCTTATGGCCTTGTGGTAAGCGTTGTCCTGCTCAGTGTAATATTTTCCAATAACCGGTGACAGGAACTCGTTGCGTGGTTATTCAGGACACGTAAATAATTGTCCTTCATATTGTCCTATTAATATATAATTATACACCACACACACAAACCTCAACACTACCGATCTTCACTATGTGACACCCGTTCGTACACAGGCCTTTTTTCTTTGCGAAATTCTTTGGCAACCTTCTGTAAATCGCTTTTTTTATCCGTGATACTCAAAGGAACCATCGTCAATCCATAATACTTGTCCCCAATAATTCGGCTTCCTATAAGGATTCACAAATCGTTACCTTTCTGGTTTATTTTATAGTGATAGCAAGGGTATTGAAAGGTCTATAACGTAGAAAAATTGTCCTTCTTTCGCCGACTTGGGAAGTTTTTCTACTTATTGATAATTTATGATTATTTTTGAGTTTAATCGACATGACTTTTAGAAAATCCGCACATTTTCTTTAAATGTTATAATATTATGCGGTCTTCTACAGTTTTTTGTGAATGATCTTCGCGATCTGGGTTTTTTTTTAGTGAATCGTTTTCTATTTTTTGTTAATTTAGTAGTAAATTCTCATAAATAATTTATAGATTGTAAGGTATTCCACAAAATACCTCATTATTTTACCATTATTTTTAAAGATTTCACTTAATCACGTCATTGCCATAATTTATCAAAATTATCAAATAAAGGCTATTATTAAAGAGGGCTCGAAAAATAACTAAAAAAATAAAATACGTATTTTGTATCTCAAGCGAATTACTGAATGAATATGAAAAGGAATGTCAAAATACTTTTGTCCAGCCAAAAAACGATAGTCTGCATGCAAATAATTATAGAATAAACGGTATATATTCAAATTGGTCACTTAAAGCCTATACCGTACCTCTCTCACATGAAGAAACAAGCGGTTTAAGTTTTTGCAATGCGTTGTCAAATACTTTTGTCCCCCATGTACATGTACATACATCGATCTCACCATATAAAATCGAAATTAATACTACAAATCGGATTCCACCACCTAGTGGCCGTAGACGCTCATTTTTACTGTTCTTAAACGAGCTAACGGTAACGTCCATGTCAAATTTGAATGCTTACGCTCCAAAAATGTGAAAATTAAGGGTATTTTTCGATATGTTCCACCCCCCAATGGGATATATAGATATATCCCCCATAGCTTATGGACTTGGGTGGTCACACGGACCTACACACCAAATTTCATTTCCAAATCGTCTCTACTCATACGGCGAAATAACTGCGTTCATACGGACTGAGAACAAACGGACAGACGGACGGACAGCAAGACGGACTTGGTCAAAGACAATTGAGCAAGAAGGAGCTTGAAAAAGGATATTAAGTGACACCGGGAACTCGTTATTAGGCGCATTTTTAATGGAAGGTAAGAACGAGAAACGCAACGCCACGACATCAGAAGTGGGATCGGCACCACCTCCTACGTTCTCGGAGAAGCAGTGCGTACATTTTAAACCTACAAATCCGAATTTAACGAAATTTGTAAACTATAAACTCAATGGAGAGAGACAGAAAGAGTGGAAAGTGGCATCAAACGAAAAGATTAAATTAAATAAATAAATAAAATAAAATTAATTACAAAAGAATAACGCACCGCATTCTAAAAAGATTAGCGTCAATGTAGATTTGGTATATGAAAAGAACAAAGTGCAGCCTAACGGGTTTTTGGCTGTCAGATTTCAGAATTCCAGAATGTTCATTGAGAATGTTTATGAGAGAAAAGCTAAGTATAAAATTTTTTCGTATATTTGTTGAAAGCCAGTAGTAGTCTGGAATATGTAAAGTCGGCAAAAGTTTAGGTACACTCCTTAAATATGATTCATTGTTAAAAATACCCTTTAACTTATATGACAATTAATGAGTATAAAAATGCCTAAAAGTTTAGGTACACTTAAAGAAAACTATCTATAAATATTATTAATATTTAGTAGGCCACCTTTTGCACAATTACTGCAAGCAGTCACACGCATGCTTCGCACAAAGGGTTTGGTGTGATTTTCGGTGACTTTAACCCACTTGGAGCTAAAACTGACTTTAGGAATCTTTTGAGGATATTTTATATTTCCAGATCCTTTTATCTAGTAAATTCCAAATGTGCTCAATTGGATTAAAGGTCTGGAGAGTGTGGCGGGATATGTAACTGCTTTGTGTTGTATAAAAGCCACTCCCTCACAAGATAAGAGGTGTGTTTCGGGTCTTATCTTATTGAAAATAATTATGGCCGTCACCTAACTGACTGAGTCGCGCTTTTGAGATTATCTTTCAATACTCCCAAATAGTGATTTTATCCATTTTGGTATCTATAAATACCAGTTTCCCAACTCCAGATGTGGCCATACACCCCCAGACCATCGCGTTTCCACCTCAATGCTTCACAGTTGCAGTTAAATTTTTTAGCTGTTGAGCAGTATTGGGTTTTCTCCTTACTTTTTAAGCCCCATCTGATCCAAAAATTTAAATTTGGATTCGTCACTCCAAATTACTGTATCCCAAGATGAGTCTGGCTTATTTAAGTCTTCTAAGCAAATCTAGCTTTTTTATTGGCGTCGAAATCAAAGGCTTCTTGCGCGAAGTTAGTCGTTGTACCCCTCCTTGTGGACACGTTTCGCACGTTTCGATGCACGCTAACTCCTACTTAGAAATATATCTTCCTCTATTTTTGGCGCGGTTTTTTGATCCGTGTTTATTGTGGCCAGGATTTTACGCTTATCTCTGACACTCAATTTTTCGGGACCCTATCTTGCTACTTATATTTTGCACACTGGAAGGGGTTCGCCCAATCGTTCTGCCTTTCGCGTACTCCTTTCCCTTCTAAGGAGATTTATTATTATTTACCGTTTCTAGGGATTTCTTTCCTCGACTCATATTGACCAATTACTCTCGCAAAATGGACAAAAATGAAATTGCAATTCATAATAACTCAAGTATGTGACTCGAAGAAAAGAAAAGAAGATAATTTACCGTTTTGAATGTTAAAAATTACCTAACTGTAAAAGGGTCAGACGAAGTGTACCTAAACTGTTTTGGCCTGCAATTAGGTAGTTTAACCCTTTTTTGGTGCATAAAAAGGTCACACATGAAGCAACAAAATTTTGTTTTAGTATTTCATAATAAATACCTCTCATATATTAAACTAATCTTAATTCATTAATTGTCATATAAGTTAAAGGTATTTTTAACAATAATCTTGATTTAGAGTGTACCTAAACTTTTTTGCCGACTGTACATATTCCAGACTACTACTGGCTTTCAACAAATATACGAAAAAATTTTATACTTAGCTTTTCTCTCATAAACATTCTCAATGAACATTCTGGAATCTCCTGAAATCTGACAGCCAAAAACCCGTTAGCGCTGCACTTTGTTCTTTTCTATATACCACAATCTACACTATTGAACGCTCAAATCACTTTAGCAATGCGGTCAATTTTATTTTATTTATTTATTTTATTTAATTTTTTCGTTTGATGCCACTTTCCACTCTTTCTGTCTCTCTCCCACTTGACGTATTAATAGTCTTACAAATTTCGTTAAATTTCGGATTTGTAGGTTTAAAATCGTACGGCACTGCTCCTTCGAGAACGTAGGAGGTGGTGCCGATCCCACTTCTGATGTCGTGGCGTTGCGTTTCTCGTTCTTACCTTCCATTAAAAATGCGCCTAATAACGAGTTCCCGGTGTCACTTAAACTCTTTTGCCAAGCTCCTTCTTGCTCAATTGTCTTTGACCAAGTCCGTCTGTCAAAATCCAATCTGGTCGCATATTCTTGTTCATCGAAAGCATATCGACCCTGTGCGAATGACATAACCAGCCATTTCGATCTAACCCAGCGACACCCAGAACCACGTTCAGCAACAGCTATAGTTGCCTCTTTCCTAGTGCCGATACATCCTTTAATTGTCATTACAATACTAAATCAATCCATTGATATGAATTGTCAGTCTTTCTCAACACTACTGCATCAAGAATTCAAATTGCAACTTCAACAACGGCGTAATATGGAACTGATACGACATATATTTATACCCTGAACACATTAAAAATGGGAAATCAGGGTATAATGTTTTTGGTAAAAGTATGTAACAGGGAGAAGGAGGCGTGGCAGACCCCACATATATATATTCTTGATCAGGGCGACGAACTGAGTCGATTTAGCCCTGTCCATCCGTATGTATGAATGCGTCGATTTCAGAAGATATAAGAGCTAGAGACTTGAACTTTTTTTTAAATGTCCGTATATACAGCGTTATTTATTTATCGATAAAAAACTTTATCGAAAATCAGTTATAACAAGTAAGAAAGCTCTAGTCGAGACTTCTCGACTAGGAAATCCCCTAAACCCTTCGGAGAACTGATATTTCAATAATTCTTCGCGTCTTTCTGCTTACAAAAGAAAAACACACATGCATAGACACACATAGGCGCGCAAGCATAAACACGCATGGGCTGCAGTGTGGTCTTACAATAGGAACTTTATTGTTTAATAACTTTTTTTGTGGACAGACGTTCTTTAGTCTCTAGCTGAACCATTATACCCTGATTTTCCATTTAATGGGTTCAGGGTATAAAAATATATCTCCTACATCCTTCGAGCTAAAGTAAAATTGGTTTTAAGATCCTAGTTTTAAAGATGTACTAGATATAAACGGCAATAGCTATCGATGATTTTTTAAATTATAATGGGATCAACGTTTGGGCTGTGAATGAGTATTCTGCAATCGGTATCGCTCGACTGCAACGTTCTTACTTGTTTTTCTTGTTTAAGTCAACTGTTTTTTATTGAAATAAGTTAATGATAAGGTTTTTATGTGGCTAAATATATAATCAACACTTTTGTTTATTTCTTTTCATTTAACCACTTTTTAATACAGTTAAGTTCAAAAATCGTTGTGTACCTAAACTTTTTTAGCCTACTGTATGTAATTTGCGAAAATACTTAAAATCCATTTGTTTACACAGAAATAATTTTTGGTGATCTTTCGGCTGCAGTACGCAATCGAGTTTCATACTGATGCGATTGCTCGAGGATATGGTGTCATTTTACCATAGAAGTTTACAATGTATTGTCCTGTCTAAAAATTATAAAATTTAAGAATAAGTGAAGATCAGTGCTGGGATAAAGATCGATCTAAAAACGATAAATCGATGTTTTCATAGGTATCGAAATTATCGATACTGCTAACTTCGATACTCGATATATCGCCATCTCTAGACTATTATCAGTAACCAGAGAACACATAGACCAGACAACTAGTGTAAAGCGTTTTGCACATTCTTTCTTGGCGTTTAGCACCCCAGACAATTTCGTATTCGCTCGGCTCCTTACTTTTAGGTTCGGGGTACGCAAATATGCGACAGCACAATCATTTCGCTTCAAGCGCTCGGCCGAGACGAACGGAAGATCTCTCTATGCTCAATGTTTCCCTGCTCTCTCTCTCTCTCTCACGATGCTCTCTGCTCTCTCAAATATTTATATGTATCAGAGAACTGCAACAAGCCACCGGTACTCAAGGTGCACCGGGTAAATGTTGGGTGATTTTGACACCCGGGTGTTTTCAATCAACGCACAAATGAGTGTTTGTGCACACAAGCTGCAAAAGTGAGTAGGTATTTTTTTTGCATATGTGTGTGTGACACATGCCGACGCCCCAAAAAAATGTGAAAAAAGATACACAAAACTTCAGACATACAATGTGTACAAAATAGTGAACAAAAAACAATATTTAAATAACAAAATATTCTGTTTTTTTCAGTCAAGTTTAAAATATAAAATTAAATCCTAAATACACACAAAATATTAAAATAACATAAAAGAAATATAAACAATATATACAAATAACAAAATATTCTTTTTTACAAATTATTATTTTAAAACACCCCCGCCCCGCCCCCCCAACCCCCCCCCCCCCCCCCCCCACAACTATAATACCTCTCTCCCCCCCCCCTCCCACACAACCCCACCCCCCCCCCCCCCCCCCCCCCCCCCCCCCCCCCCACCCACCCCCCCCCCCCCCCCCCCCCCCCCCCCCCCGCGCGCCCCCCCATTTTTTTTTTTTTTTTTGTCGTCCCCCTCCCCTCCCTATTGTTGTTCTTACTACCTCTTGCCCCCCCCCCTTCATTTGTTCCCTCCCATTGGTGGGGGGGGGGTAGGGGTGGGGGGGGGAAAAAAAACAAAAATAATCCCCTCCCCCCCGCCCCCTAATATTGGAGCTGCCTCAGGTGGAGAGATATTTTATAACTTTTTTCGAGGGGTTTTTTGCGATAAAAAAAAAACGGGATGAGTGAGCGATTTTTGGGATAACCCGAACCCCCGCCCTCCACCCGCCCTTTAAAAAATTAAAGCCCTCGCTTCCTTATTTTCTCTACCGCCCCGCGCCCCCCCGCCCCCCGGCCCGCCGACCCACCGGGCGGCCCCCCCCCGTCCCCCCCCTCCCAATATTTTTTTGGGGGCCCCCCCCCCCTCCTCCCCCTCCTCCAAAAACATTATCTCTTCCCCTTTTCAATGGTTTCAGGTAAAAAAAGTGTAAAAAGAGCAAATTTTCTACCGTTTATGTTATGTTGCCCGCTAAAGAAAATACTCTTTCAGCTGCTGCACTACTTGAAGGTATTGCAAGAAGTTGCAATGCTACCTTAAATAATAAGGGATAGCAATTTTCTTTGGCTTTCCACCACTCAATAAGTTCGAAATCCTCAGTTAAAGTAACTCTTTCACCACAATAACTTTCAAATTCTTCTCGAGGCGATTTTAAATTGTTATTGGCCTGAGCTACCAGTTGGGAGAAGAAAAAAGTTGTTTTTGGCACAAACATATCTCTTTTAGGAATCGCTTGAAGTGGTGATTTGGACTTGCTGGGTTTGATTGTAATGTACAAGAAATTTTTTGCGAAGGTTGATTTGAAAAAGGAAAATAATTATTCATTTGTTCAATGCAAAAGCTTTTAATTTCTAATGAATCTTCATGTTCCATTTTTGCTGCAGGAGGATATAAAAAAAAGCCGCCTTGTGCCAAATATTTAAATTTTCTTTCCAAATCGTGTTCACAATTACTAAAATTCTTGTTTTAAAAACAGAATTCGGGGAAACATCTTCAGCATTTGGCTCACAAAGAAGCTTTATTTTCACTATTGAGGGTAAAACATAGCACAATGAAGGAGAGCTACACGTTTGTAATTCCTTAAATATTCTCTCAAAATCTTCAAGAAGTATTAATATTATTTTTAAAGTGGATATATTTACGACTATAAGTTTTTGACCTCCCTCTGTCTCACTTATTATATTATTAATTCTTGTCCAGTTATTCACTATTGAATTGACCATATTGTAATTGGAATTCCATCGAGTAGGGCATGGGCATTTTATTGTTGTGCTTAATTTTGTGCTGCAAACTTGCTTTGTTAAGATATTTAACTATTTTTTGCAGGCGTGTAATATGTCTTTAAGCTCAGATGCTTCGTCAAACGATTTTTCTAAAACATTTGAAAATAAATGACTACTACAATTTAATCTAATATTGTTTTCCAAAGCTTTTTTTACATTGGTGCCCCTATCTGACACGAATTTAATGTTGTTTATGTTTTCGACATTAATTTCAATTTTATAAAAATATTTTCTCCTGTCGACTTTTTAAAATCCATCGATTTTAGGCCCAAAATTATTTCATTTAGTTTAAAATCTTTTAAATAATGCAGAGTGACACCTAAAAAATTTCTATTTACATATTAGTCAGTCCACATATCAATGGTAGCCGATGCTGCATTATTATCAATTGCTTCTTTAACATTATTTGTTATTATAGCTCGCTTCTCTTCTGCATCATTTTCCGCATTTAGACTCAATGTTGTAGCGTCGGGCAGTAGGTCGTGAATGTCGATGTTTGCTCCATAAGTAGCACCGATTTTCACAAAAAACTCCATCAGGCTACGAAAATCAATCCCGTTCACTTCAGAAAAAGGCCGACAATCTTGAACCACACATCTTTGTTGCCGTGATTTTGTCCAAGTTTGAAAATTTTTTCGCTTCAGTTGGCTGTCGTAATGAAAGACAACATTTGTGCCGCGACAAATTTGATGTTTGGCTACAACAAATTTTAAGACTTTTCCGCATTTGTTGCAAAAAACCCAACCTTCGAGGACTCTTTAATCTTTCTTATATATGTCATACAAAATGGACCAAATTATGCTTATGCCTTTATGTTTTGCGGCTATTTTATGTACACCACGATTAATTTTATTTTTGACTTCCTCAGCTGTCATTGTGATGCCAATGCATCACGAAATAAACTAGGAAGCTAAGAAAGGAGCTAGTGCAAAATCAAAACAACCGTTACTTTGACACACACACCATGGTGCCTGTAAAACACTTGGGTGTCATACATGTTTTGTTTACTTGTGTTTGTTACCCATTGCTCTCTTCACACTCTCGCTTTTTTTCTACGTTCGCTGTAAGTGTAAGTGAGACCGGCATGCGTTGACGAAAAATACTTGGGTGACAAGCAAAAAGAAAACGGTACGTTGTTGTGAGTGACAGCAAGATATTGCCTGCATGAGCAGCACTCACACAATTTTTTATAAAGGTGTATTTATGATTTACTGAGCCTTGTGTTGAGTAGCACCGGCACACAAATTTTATTGAGTGTGAGTAAGGTGGCGAAAAATGACACACTGCAGCCCATGCGTGTTATTGCGTGCGCGCCTATGTGTGTCTATGTATGTGTGTTTGCGTGTGTATGTATGTGTTTGTATAAGCAGAAAGACGCTTAAAATTATACAAATGGCTTTTCTCGAAGGGTTCAGGGGATCTCGTAGTCGAGCAGTCTCGACTAGAGCTTTCTTACTTGTTATAAAATAGATATTTTATTGGGAAGGTGCGAGCTTTAATAAAGGGTACTTAATACTTTTCATTTTCTTAATCGAACAATTTTATAAGTTTAAATTTGTTTCTTCTTAAATAGACATATACGCATATATGTATGTATATAATGTATATACATATATACATACAGATACACATAAGTCTGCACACAGAGCATTAATCATTCCAGCCTTCTTATACACGCGCTCACTTTTATATCTGTATGTGTGTATGTATGTACGCATAAATACGTACTCTAGCGTGTTCTAAGAATCTCAAATGCGACTGATTTGTTTTTGCATTGTTCTTGAAGTTTTTAATCGCTACTCTGGCTTTTCATAACAAGAATATCATTTCGTTTTATTTACTGTTGTTCAAAGCAGGCGGAAGCGTTGTCGGCAGAGGCGCCGGTTAAATTCGTTTTAGTTATTTTGACAAACATGCTATTTGGCTTGGGTGCGAGTTCACGTTTGTAATTCCTTAAATATTCTCTCAAAATCTTCAAGAAGTATTAATATTATTTTTAAAGTTGATATATTTACGACTATAAGTTTTTGACCTCCCTCTGTCTCACTTATTATATTATTAATTCTTGTCCAGTTATTCACTATTGAATTGACCATATTGTAATTGGAATTCCATCGAGTAGGGCATGGGCTTTTTAATGTTGTGCTTAATTTGTGCTGCAAACTTGCTTTTTTAAAATATTTAACTATTTTTTGCAGGCGTGTAATATGTCTTTAAGCTCAGATGCTTCGTCAAACGATTTTTCTAAAACATTTGAAAATAAATGACTACTACAATTTAAACTAATATTGTTTTCCAAAGCTTTTTTTACATTGGTGCCCCTATCTGTTTTCGACATTAATTTCAATTTTTTAAAAATATTTTCTCCTGTCGACTTTTTAAAATCCATCGATTTTAGGCCCAAAATTATTTCATTTAGTTTAAAATCTTTTAAATAATGCAGAGTGACACCTAAAAAATTTCTATTTACATATTAGTCAGTCCACATATCAATGGTAGCCGATGCTGCATTATTATCAATTGCTTCTTTAACATTATTTGTTATTATAGCTCGCTTCTCTTCTGCATCATTTTCCGCATTTAGACTCAATGTTGTAGCGTCGGGCAGTAGGTCGTGAATGTCGATGTTTGCTCCATAAGTAGCACCGATTTTCACAAAAAACTCCATCAGGCTACGAAAACCAATCCCGTTCACTTCAGAAAAAGGCCGACAATCTTGAACCACACATCTTTGTTGCCGTGATTTTGTCCAAGTTTGAAAATTTTTTCGCTTCAGTTGGCTGTCGTAATGAAAGACAACATTTGTGCCGCGACAAATTTGATGTTTGGCTACAACAAATTTTAAGACTTTTCCGCATTTGTTGCAAAAAACCCAACCTTCGAGGACTCTTTAATCTTTCTTATATATGTCATACAAAATGGACCAAATTATGCTTATGCCTTTATGTTTTGCGGCTATTTTATGTACACCACGATTAATTTTATTTTTGACTTCCTCAGCTGTCATTGTGATGCCAATGCATCACGAAATAAACTAGGAAGCTAAGAAAGGAGCTAGTGCAAAATCAAAACAACCGTTACTTTGACACACACACCATGGTGCCTGTAAAACACTTGGGTGTCATACATGTTTTGTTTACTTGTGTTTGTTACCCATTGCTCTCTTCACACTCTCGCTTTTTTTCTACGTTCGCTGTAAGTGTAAGTGAGACCGGCATGCGTTGACGAAAAATACTTGGGTGACAAGCAAAAAGAAAACGGTACGTTGTTGTGAGTGACAGCAAGATATTGCCTGCATGAGCAGCACTCACACAATTTTTTATAAAGGTGTATTTATGATTTGCTGAGCCTTGTGTTGCGTAGCACCGGCACACAAATTTTATTGAGTGTGAGTAAGGTGGCAAAAAATGACACACTGCAGCCCATGCGTGTTATTGCGTGCGCGCCTATGTGTGTCTATGTATGTGTGTTTGCGTGTGTATGTATGTGTTTGTATAAGCAGAAAGACGCTTAAAATTATACAAATGGCTTTTCTCGAAGGGTTCAGCGGATCTCGTAGTCGAGCAGTCTCGACTAGAGCTTTCTTACTTGTTATAAAATAGATATTTTATTGGGAAGGTGCGAGCTTTAATAAAGGAACCTTAATACTTTTCATTTTCTTAATCGAACAATTTTATAAGTTTAGATTTGTTTCTTCTTAAATAGCCCTCATAGCATATACGCATATATGTATGTATATAATGTATATACATATATACACACAGACACACATAAGTCTGCACGCATAGCATCAAGCATTCCAGCCATCTTATACACGCGGAAATCAAAGGCTTCTTGCGCGAAGTTAGTGCGTTGTACCCCTCCTTGTGGAGCACGTTTCGCACAGTTTGCGGATGCACGGTAACTCCTGAGCTTAGAAATATATCTTCCTCTATTTTTGGCGCAGATGTTTTTGGATCCGTGTTTATTGTGGCCACGAAGTGTACCTATACTGTTTTGGCCTGCAATTAGGTAGTTTAACCCTTTTTTGGTGCATAAAAAGGTCACACATGAAGCAACAAAATTTTGTTTTGAGTATTTCATAAATAAATACCTCTCATATATGTAAACTAATCTTAATTCATTAATTGTCATATAAGTTAAAGGGTATTTTTATATCCTGAACCCATTGAAAATGGGAAATCAGGGTATAATGTTTTTGTTGAAATGTATGTAACAGGGAGAAGGAGGCGTGGCAGACCCCACAAAGTATATATATTCTTGATCAGGGCGACGAACTGAATCGATTTAGCCCTGTCCGTCTGTCCGTCTGTCCGTCTGTCCGTCTGTCCGTATGTTTGAACGCGTCGATTTCAGAAGATATAGAAGCTAGAGACTTCAACTTTTTTTAAAATGCTCGTATATAGCACGCGGATATCGAGTTTATCACTAAAAATCGATAACTCATCCCGTTATTTTTTTATCGATCAAAAACCTTATCGAAATGCAGTTATAAAATTATATCTCCTACATCTTTAGAGCTAGAGTATCCAAATTTTAAATGTAGATTGATATGTACGTTATAGAATTTCGATTTTTGTTCAATTTCACCCCCCACCCTTATATCCACCCCCTCACCCCATCTCTGTAAAAGGCGTATTTCAAATACTAGAGACTTGAGCTTTGGCAATTATACGCATAGTAATGATAAAACCACAATCTGAAAGTTTCATGGAGAACGTACGTCCAGAAAAAAAGTAATTAAGTTCCCATAGTAAGCCCACACTGCAGCCCATGCCGTGGTGCGCGCCTATGGGTGTCTATGTATGTGTGTTTGCGTGTGTATGTGTGTGTTTGTGTAATCAAAATGTTTCTATCATTTATTGAAATGGCTGTTGCTCGAAGGGTTCAGGGTATTTCGTAGTCGAGCATTCTCGACTTGATTGCTTTCTTATTTGTTATACCCTGAACCCATTGAAAATGGGAAATCAGGGTATAATGTTTTTGTTGAAATGTATGTAACAGGCAGAAGGAGGCGTGGCAGACCCCATAAAGTATATATATTCTTGATCAGGGCGACGAACTGAGTCGATTTAGCCCTGTCCGTCTGTCTGTCCGTCTGTCCGTCTGTCCGTCTGTCCGTCTGTCCGTATGTTTGAACGCGTCGATTTCCGAAGATATAGAAGCTAGAGACTTCAACTTTTTTTTTAAAATGCTCGTATATAGCACGCGGATATCGAGTTTATCACTAAAAATCGATAACTCATCCCGTTATTTTTTTATCGATCAAAAACCTTATCGAAATGCAGTTATAAAATTATATCTCCTACATCTTTAGAGCTAGAGTATCCAAATTTTAAATGTAGATTGATATGTACGTTATAGAATTTCGATTTTTGTTCAATTTCACCCCCACCCTTATATCCACCCCCTCACCCATAAGTTTGTAAAAGGCGTATTTCAAATACTAGAGACTTGAGCTTTGGCAATTATACGCATAGTAATGATAAAACCACAATCTGAAAGTTTCATGGAGAACGTACGTCCAGAAAAAAAAGTTATTAAACAATTAAGTTCCCATAGTAAGCCCACACTGCAGCCCATGCGTTGCGCGCCTATGGGTGTCTATGTATGTGTGTTTGCGTGTGTATGTGTGTGTGTTTGTGTAAGCAGAGAGACGCTAAAAATGATTGAAATGGCTGTTGCTTGAAGGGTTCAGGGGATCTCGTAGTCGAGCACTCTCGACTAGAGTTTTCTTACTTGTTTTATTTAAATTTTTGTATACATATATAGGTTTTATTAAAAATTGTAAGAAACATATTTTTATTTATATTAATATTTTTTTTCCCTAATTTTTTTCTATCTTTTTAATTTAAATTTTATTCATCATCTTTTTTTTTCTCAGTGTATTTTATTTGTTTTGATTTCTTCTTTATATTTATGTTTATATTTGCTGCATATATATAAATAACAAATAACAGCAAAGTAAAAGAAAGAAACAAAATTTTTATTCATTGTTTTTTTTTTCAAATATTTTTCTAATATAAAAATATTTTTTTTTTTTCAGTTTATTTAAACAAACTTTAATTTTTCTTTTATTAAATTTTTTTTTATACCCTGAACCCATTGAAAATGGGTCTGTCCGTATGTTTGAACGCGTCGATTTCAGAAGATATAGAAGCTAGAGACTTCAACTTTTTTTTTAAAATGCTCGTATATAGCACGCGGATATCGAGTTTATCACTAAAAATCGATAACTCATCCCATTATTTTTTTATCGATCAAAAACCTTATCGAAATGCAGTTATAAAATTATATCTCCTACATCTTTAGAGCTAGAGTATCCAAATTTTAAATGTAGATTGATATGTACGTTATAGAATTTCGATTTTTATTCAATTTCACCCCCACCCTTATATCCACGCCCTCACCATTAAGTTTGTAAAAGGCGTATTTCAATTACTAGAGACTTGAGCTTTGGCAATTATATGCATAGTAATTGTTGTAGTGTGGAGTCGTCAGATAAGGACACGTGGTGGGTTGTTTTAAAATTACTTTATTCAACTTTCAATATGGGTCGCGCAAAATGGCGATGTCGTACATTCACAGAATGATAGGAGTACTTGGCGGAAGGCCAAGTACTGAGAGCAAGCGGTTATGCTATTAACAGCAAGCTGTTAATAGCATAATCGGGCTCTGTGGGGGAGGAGCAATCCTGTTAATGGGATCTGGCATTAACATACTCCCCCCTTGCAAGGATTGCAATATAGATTGGTGCAGATTATTCGTAGGAACCTGAAAGGACCCACCCGAAGACGATGTTCTGGGCCATGGGACGACCGTCAGTGCTGGGGACGATTCCTGGAAGGATGACGTGAGAATACACGTCAGCCCCCAGCACAACACCGTACTGGGTCGAGCCCAATTGCCGTCGGAGAGCGTAATCCCAGCTGCGGGGTCTAATTGCAGGATTACGTCAATGTGAAAATCGGATGTTTTTGAACAAATGGTCGCCGTGCAAACCTCTCCCGGACCCACGCTAGTGGCGGAAAAACCCATGGCCCTTGCCAATGAAGCATGGATCCGAGTAGTATGGCTACAAGGATCGATCAGCGCCCTCACATCGAAATCCTTATTGTCCGTTTGCACAGTGAAAATTGCCGTGGGCAGGATGCTGACAGCCTTGTGCTGCATCAGCGTGCTCAGCGGCGGCGTAACTTCCCTCGTGGCCCTGGATGCTGCCTTGTGGCGTCGTCTTTTTCCGGATCCTTTTTGTGGTGCAGGTATCCCGGCAAAGGCGTAGGAGGTGGACCCGCTGATAGGGGCTGCAGCGGGACGACGTCGCTGTCGGCGACGAGCTCCAGGCAGATGCAGCAGCGTGTGATGGCTCTAGCCACACGTCTTGCATTTGGCTTTGCTTCGGCAGGATTGCCCGGAGTGCTGGTGCGCCAGACAATTCGCGCAGTACTTGTTGATGAGTACGGCGCGAAGACGTTTTTCAGCCGGAAGGCCCAGGAAACGCCTGCACTTCCGCAGAGCGTGGACCCCTCTACAAACGCGGCACCGGAAGGAGTTGATGCCAGGTGTCTCCAAGGATCGAACAGCTGATGGCATAGCTGGAAAGGAGAGATGTGCCGGGTGGTAAGATGGTATTTGATGCACATACAGGGTTAGTTGGACATCACATGAGTGTTATCGTCCGTTGGTAGGATAACCAACTTATGGACGGGTCTACGGACGATGCCCCGGGAGGTGAGAACGTCCGTCACTCGGACCTTCCCATCATCTCCTGGATGCGTGAATTGGACACGGCCGAGCCGCCACTCGTTGATGGCGACATTGTCATCTTTCACGATGACCATGTCGCCGACCTTCAAGTCACGTTGTGCGAATTGCCATTTATTACGTTTATGCAGCTCCTTAAGATACTCTTCTTTCCAACGGAAACAAAATTGTTGGTGAAGAGCCTTAAGTCGCTGCCAGCGATTCAGGATAGACATCGCATCTTGCGTAATTCTGGGCTCAGTAATAGTTATAAGAGGCCCACCGACTAGAAAGTGTCCAGGAATAAGGTCTTGTAGATCGGTGGAATCCTCGGACATGCGTGCTATCGGTCTCGAGTTGAGGCAGGCTTCTATTCTTGCCAGGAGGGTCGAAAGCTCTTCGAAAGTATATTTCGACGTGGCAGTGGATCTGTAGAATAGGGCCTTGAAGCTCTTCACCCCTGATTCCCACAAGCCGCCCATGTGTGGTGCGCTCGGTGGATTGAAATGCCAGGATAGGCAATGGAGAGAGTGCTTTGCAAGCACCTCGGATCGGAGTGATTCCACAAAGTCTCGCGATAACGTCTTTGCGGCTCCGACAAACGTTTTCCCGTTGTCGGAGTAAATCTTCTGCGGACATCCACGTCGAGCAACCAAGCGGGAGAACGCCGCTAAGAATTTTTCGGTGGTGAGGTCGGACGTGGCCTCGAGATGGATAGCCTTGGTGCTAAAACACAAAAACACACAGACGTACCCCTTGGTGATGAGGCAGGCACGTCCGGCGTAATTCTTCACATCGAAGGGGCCTGCAAAGTCGACGCCTACGACGGTGAAGGGCCTGGTGAAGGTTGTGCGATCAGCTGGCAGGTCGCCCATCATTTGCGTTTGGAGACGCTTACGATAAACTACGCAGGACTTGCATGAGTTTATCACCGATTTGATGAGGACCTTCAGCTTAGGGATCCAGAATTGTGAACGGATGAGTCTCACAATTAATTGGTTCCCGCCATGCAAGGATATGCGATGGGTGAAGCGGACCAGCAGCTTTGTGAAAGAGCACGAGGAAGGAAGGATGATGGGGTGGCGCTCGTCATAGCTTAAGGATGCGGATGTTCTTATGCGTCCGCATGCTCTTAAGATACCTTTACTATCCAGGAAAGGATTAAGATTGCGGAGTGGACTTGAGGCCGGAAGTTGTTGCTGTGCACGTAAGCAACTGATCTCTTTTGAGTAGACTCTTTTTTGTCACAAGGAGATGAACCTGGACTGAATAAAGTGTAATTCATCAGCACTAAGCTCTTGCGATGGAGGGGGAGCGGATCTCCTGCACCGGTTGATGAAACGGAACATCCAAGCGGTGACACGGAGGGCTCGATGAAGTTCTGAAAACCTGCTTATGAATTCAGCTGGAGGAGTCAAGGTGGCAGCATGACTTTTAGATGCTTTTTTCTCCAGAGCAATCTCCAGGCTAAGAGCAGGAACGAGTGGCCAGTGAGACTGGGAAAGTCGAAGCCAGTCTGGGCCATGGAACCACAGCGGATTTGAGAGAAGCTCCTGTGGATGAGCTCCCCTGCTAGCTAGGTCCGCAGGATTATGTTCTGAGCTGACATGATGCCAGTCACCAGGATTGGTGAGCTCAGTTATTTTACTGATCCGATTTGCGACGAAGGTTGTCCAGTTGCGCGCAGGCTTGTTTAGCCAGGCTAAGACAATAGTCGAATCGGTCCAGTAAAAAGACTGAAAACTGACTGCTGGGGATGCTGGCAGCAGTACTGAGCATAAGTCGGTCAGAAGGACAGCACCGCAAAGCTCCAAACGGGGTATGGAAAGGGATTTGATCGGAGCGAAGATCTGGTTGCCAAGTTCTACACGGAGATAGACAGCCGCTCCGTAAGCACGCTCAGATGCGTCACAAAACCCATGAAATTGGATGGTAGCTTGAGGCTGGAAGTGTAGCCATCGAGGCACACGGATATCCCGAAGGCTGGAGGAGTTGAGGATAAACTCTTGCCATTGGGTGAGGAGATCAGCAGGCAGAGGTTGGTCCCAATCTAAACCGCGTAGCCAGAGCGCTTGCATAAATATCTTTGCACGGATGACGAAGGGTGCCAGCCACCCTGCAGGGTCGAACAACTTGGCGATCTGGGAAAGGACCGACCTTTTTGTGTAGGACTCCTGGAGAGGAATATCAGGTGGCGAAAAAAAGAAAAGATCGGCTTGCGCTTGCCAACGTAGGCCTAGGGTCTTTGCTGTGCTGGAATCTTCAAGCTCTAAGAAGTCCTCGCACAGCCGATGACTCTTTGTGATAGCCTTTAAACAGTCCATGGAATTGGATGTCCACTTCCTTAAGGGAAAACCCGCACTCTGCAGAGCTTCTGTGAGTTCGGCGATGGTTGCGATCACCTTTTCTTTGGAGTGTGCTCCTGCAAGTACGTCATCGACGTACATGCACTCGGAAATGACCTTACTGGCGAGAGGTAAACGGAATCTCACGTCAATTGCGAGCTGTTTGAGAACTCTCAAAGCCAGGAAAGGGGCACAGTTTACTCCAAAGGTGACGGTGCTTAGTTCGAAGTCTCCGATGTTGCCGTCTGGCTTACGGAAAAGGATCCGTTGGAAGGGGGTGTGTTTTGAATCCACACGAATTTGGCGATACATTTTCGTGATGTCAGCATTGAACACGTAGCGATAGTATCGCCATTTAAGGATTTGCATCGTGAGATCGGACTGAAGGACCGGGCCTGGATGAAGGATATCATTCAGGCTCTTCCCATTGGAAGATGGGCACGATGCATTGAACACCACCCTCACTTTGGTGGTGGTGCTGTCGGGCTTAAAGACGGCATGGTGAGGCAGGTAAAAGTTCATTGCAGGATTGCAATGTGAAAACACTGGCCTCATATGACCCAAGTCGAGATACTCTTGCAGGATAGCTTCGTATTCGGCCTTGAGTGTCGGATTCTTGGACAATCTGCTCTCATTTTTGAGAAACTGCCCCAGAGCGATGGATCGCGAATGACCTAAGTCAGGGTGATCCGGATTTTTGAACGGAAGAGTCACGACGTAGGAGCCAGACTTGTCTCTCCGTGTGGTTCGGACAAAATTATCTTCACACGCAGAGTCCGGCTCACTGGCTTCCTTGGGGAGATTCTCCACCTCCCAAAATTTGGTGATGAGGTGGTCGAGTTTTTCGTCATGGAGGACGGTAACTCTAGTCGTGAAAGCGGAAATCGACTCTTGAGGCTTCTTTGTGACTGGACCCGTAAGAATCCAGCCAAAGATTGGCTCTTGGCCCATAAGTGATCCGCAGAGGTTAGGGCGGAACGATCGACGGAAGGATATCCGCGCCTAAAAGAACGTCAATTTGAGCGCTCTTGAAGAAAAGTGGATCAGCTAATGGGATGTCGGGCAGATTGTTTAAGAGATGCTGCGGAATGGGGTACGATGGCAGATTGCCGGAGAGCCGTGGGATGACTAAAGCTGAGGCCTCAATTCGAAGTCGAGGTCTCAGAGGAGTGCCGATGTGGAAATCACAAAGCTTCGTCGATTTTGCTGCCTCAGAGTGGCCTAGACCGGATACCTGCGTTTGCACGGATCGGAATGGTAGCTTCATCAGACGGAATAATCGTTCGGAAATGAACGTTGCCTCGGACCCCGAATCGATTAGAGCCCTGGCTGGATATGTGACCCCCAAGTGACACACATCAATTACGGCCGTACCAAGCAGGACCCCTGGAGTATCGGCCGTGAAATACGACTGCACATTACGAGGTACTTCGGACGTACCTGGAGTCACCGCGGCTCCGGACGAGGAGCTGGATGCTGTGGAGCCTTCACGGTGAAGCAGTGTATTGTGCCTCCCCTTGCACTTGGCGCAATTGTGAATGCTAGTGCAGTCGCGCAGTTGGTGGCCTTGAGCAAAGCAGTTCAGGCAAAGTTTCCTTCGCTTTATGTATGTCTCGCGCGCTGCCAAGGACATTTGGATGAAGCGAGGACACAGACGAAGCGGATGGTTCTCTTTAGCACACAAATCGCACTTTTTGGATTTGGAGTGGACTTGTGACTCGAAGGCATGGACCTTTTTATGAGAGGTGCTGACCGTGATTTCGGATCTGCACCTGGGACTTTCGGGAGGGACCTATCACCTTCCATAGCTTCAAGCGCGCGAGCATGCTCGCTAATGAAGAGACATACGTCTTTCCATGCTGGGATGTCTGATTTTCGTGTTAAGGAATGTTCCCAGAGAGATCGAGTGTGTTCGGGCAATTTGGAAGTGCACAAGAACACAAGGATACAATCCCAGTTCTCCGTAGAGATTTGGCCTTGCTCGATGGCAGTGACACACCGATGAATGGTGCCATGCAATTCTCTGAGAGCCGCGCCTGATTCCTTGGTGACTTTGGGGAGATTGAGAAGAATCTTGAGCTGACTGTTCACTAACAGTCGCTTGTTCTCGTACCGGTCCCACAAGGCGTCCCAAGCTGATGCAAAGCCGTCGTTCGTGAGCGGGCACTCAGCGACTAAGGCATTTGCATCACCTGCTGTCTTTGAATTGAGGTGGAATAACTTTTCCACCGGAGTTAGGCGTGGATTCTGAATGTAAATTGCAGTGAAGAGGTCACGGAATGTTGGCCAGCGCAAGTAGTCGCCATGGAACACTTCCGTATCAACGGGTGGAAGACGACAGCCTCCAGACGAGGCGAAAGGAGCGGACATAGGAGCGGGCGGTGTACTCGATGCGGAAAGTGCATCGATCTGTACACCCAGATGGGTCGTACACCGCTCGTAGACAGAATAACAGTTGTCGAATTTAGCCTCCATGGCTTCAACTTCGCCACTGCTCGCCCCTTGGCTCAACGCTCTGGCACAGACCTTGTACTGCTGCTCAGCATCATCCCATAATGCCTTGACACGATCTCGGCGGATTTCGAAGGCCCGGAGCTGAGCCGCCTGAGTGGCGTTGGAATCTCCAGGACCGTCGATGCGGGCTTCGAATTTGATGAGCCTATCCGCAGCCGCGAAGAAGTCGGACAGAGACATATTGACTGATACGGCGAGCTTCGGGCTGGACCGTGTAACGACCGGATTGCGCTTGAAAGTGCTGGTGGTCTGTGGTTTCCGGACGGAATGGGAGATACGGAAGCACTGCGCTTGATCAGACGGGAAGCAGATACACTCAACTGCGCTCGGCTTGAACGATCGGACATGGAAGTGCGGAGGATTGGTTGACAGACCTCCCTACTAGAGAGAAGTTTCCGAGCGAACGAGGATGAAAAGTATCAATGATATCAGCGGAACTGGCCTGTACACCAGTCGATTCAAAGAAACTGTAAGCAATTCAGAATAATTCAAGTTGGTTGAATTAATTGGAATGAATTAAGCTCGAGTTACTTAATTAGAATGAATTAAGTTCGAAGAAAAAGAGAATCAACTTAATTAGGATAAATTAAGTAGCTTGATTTGAAACCGAGCTAATTAGAATAAATTAAGCTCAAGTTACTTAATTAGAATAAATTAAGTTTGACGAAAAGGAGAATCAACTTAATTAGGATAAATTAAGTTGGATTAAGCTTGATTTGAAATCGAAAATAAGCAAAAAGAATAATTTGCTTGAGCTAATTAGAATAAATTAAGCTCGAGGTACCTAATTAGAATAAATTAAGTTTATTAGCCTTTTTTGTTGAGTTTTATCAGCTAATCGAAATTTATCAGACCAAAAAAAACGTTTTATTTGGGAAAATAATAAATAAAAACACAAAAAAGGAGAAAAAATAACAAAAAATAAACGGGAAGAATATTAACTAAATCCTCAAAGAAACAAAAATAATGCAACTCGAAGAATATAATAAAAAAAAAAGTAGTAAAAAAAATTAAAAAAAAAATAAAATAAAACAAGTAAGAAAGCTCTAGTCGAGACTGCTCGACTACGAGATACCCTGAACCCTCCGAGCAACAGCCATTTCAATAATTTTTAGTGTCATTCAGCTTAAACAAACACACACACACACACACGCAAACACATACATAGACACCTATAGGCACGCACGCATTAACAGGCATGGGCTGCAGTGTGGGCTTACTATGGGAACTTTATTGTTTAATAACTTTTTTTCTGGACGTACGTTCTCCATGAAACTTTCAGATTGTGGGTTTATCATTACTATGCGTATAATTGCCAAAGCTCAAGTCTCTAGTATTTGAAATACGCCTTTTACAGAGATGAGGGTAAGGGGGTGGATATAGGGGTGGGGGGTGAATTATAACAAAAACCGAAATTCTATCACGTTCAGTCGAGTCTACATTTAAAATTTGGAGACTTTAGCCCTAAAGGTGTAGGAGATATAATTTTATAACTGGTTTTCGATAAGGTTTTTGATCGATAAAAAAATAACGGGATGAGTTATCGATTTTTAGTGATAAACTCGATATGCGCGCGCTATATACGAGCATTTTAAAAAAAAGTTGAAGTCTCTAGCTTCTATATCTTCAGAAATCGACGCGTTCATACATACGGACAGACGGACAGACGGACAGACGGACAGACGGACATGGCTAAATCGATTCAGTTTGTCGCCCTGATCAAGAATATATATACTTTGTGGGGTCTGCCACGCCTCCTTCTCCCTGTTACATACTTTTAACAAAACCATTATACCCTGATTTCCCATTTTCAATGGGTTCAGGGTATAAATATATATGTATCAGAATATTAAAAAATTAAAATTATTAACATGTACGATTTTATCTGTATTTACTATCTAATTAATTATTCCTCCGCTCTGTTTTAATTTAATATTTTTCTTTGTTTTTATATATTATTTGAGCTATCGCTATCAATACGATAGTTGCGCGCTGTGATCTCTAAAGAAATATAAATATCGCCACTGAGTTGTGGTGGCTGGCGATGAATGTTGCTATCGATATTTATATGAAGTTTTTTTTCTCTAAATACGATCACTAGCGTTTGCACACGGAACAACAATGAAATATATTTATTATTATTTTGCAAGTGTTATGAATATAGATGTGTTTTGTTAATAAGTTAATTAATTATGTGTTAATTGTGTTGCTGCTCTGTTGGTACATTCATATTGATATATGTATGTACATATGTTTACTCCCTTTTTTTTACATATGGATGGCAGAGCAAAGCGGAGACACAATTAGCACACACACACGTATAATAATAAAAATGCAAATATAAAAATGCGATGTATTTAAATATATAATAAATATATGATGTGTATAAATATGAATATATATGGATTTAAAAAACGACAAGGTGGGAATCTTGTATGTACGTACATACATATGTTGTAGCGAAATGGCAACTAGATGTGTGCAATCGGACTATTTTGATTGGATTGGATATTATGGTTGAATTGCGACAAGACACAAAGGATATTGTGTATTATGTCTTAGCAAAACGGAAAGATTCGGAATATGTGAATATGCAACGGACTTGAAGGTTAGTGCATACATACATATATGTATGTATGTATGATTATGAACCTGAGTATATAAGGATATATATATTCAGATTCTTGTCTAATATATAAGGATATATATATTAGTGGGATGCAACTTGCACAACAATGTACAAACATATATGGCGGAAATGTCGGATAACAAATGCCGGTATGCACTGATCTATGCAAGTTGCAGTGAGACGAAAAGCAAGTAATTACTTATCTGAATACTCCCAAGAATCGCTGGTGAATATATTGGATGAACTCCGGCTCGAAGGACCAAATGCTGTAGTGTGGAGTCGTCAGATAAGGACACGTGGTGGGTTGTTATACCCTGAACCCATTGAAAATGGGAAATCAGGGTATAATGGTTTTGTTAAAAGTATGTAACAGGGAGAAGGAGGCGTGGCAGACCCCACAAAGTATATATATTCTTGATCAGGGCGACAAACTGAATCGATTTAGCCATGTCCGTCTGTCCGTCTGTCCGTCCGTCCGTCTGTCCGTCTGTCCGTATGTATGAACGCGTCGATTTCAGAAGATATAGAAGCTAGAGACTTCAACTTTTTTTTAAAATGCTCGTATATAGCGCGCGCATATCGAGTTTATCACAAAAGATCGATAACTCATCCCGTTATTTTTTTATCGATCAAAAACCTTATCGAAAACCAGTTATAAAATTATATCTCCTACACTTTTAGAGCTAAAGTCTCCAAATTTTAAATGTAGACTCGACTGCACGTGATAGAAATTCGATTTTTGTTATAATTCACCCCCCACCCCTATATCCACCCCCTTACCCTCATATCTGTAAAAGGCGTATTTCAAATACTAGAGACTTGAGCTTTGGCAAATATACGCATAGTAATGATAAAACCACATTCTGAAAGTTTTATGAAGAACGTACGTCCACAAAAAAAGTTATTGAACAATTAAATTCCCATAGTAAGCCCACACTGCAGACCATGCCTGTTAATGCGTGCGTGCCTATGGGTGTCTATGTATATGTTTGCGTGTGTGTGTGTGTGTGTGTTTGTTTAAGCTGAATGACACTAAAAATTATTGAAATGCTCGGAGGGTTCAGGGTATCTCGTAGTCGAGCAGTCTCGACTAGAGCTTTCTTACTTGTTTTAAAATTACTTTATTCAACTTTCAATATGGGTCGCGCAAAATGGCGATGTCGTACATTTACAGTATGATAGGAGTAGTGTAATAATAAAGGAGTACTTGACGGAAGGCCAAGTACTGAGAGCAAGCGGTTATGCTATTAACAGCAAGCTGTCGGGCTCTGTGGGGGAGGTGCAATCCTGTTAATGGGATCTGGCATCAACAGTAATGATAAAACCACAATCTGAAAGTTTCATGTAGAACGTACGTCCAGAAAAAAAGTTATTAAACAATTAAGTTCCCATAGTAAGCCCACACTGCAGCCCATGCGTGCGCGCCTATGGGTGTCTATGTATGTGTGTTTCCGTGTGTATGTGTGTTTGTGTAAGCAGAGAGACGCTAAAAATGATTGAAATGGCTGTTGCTTGAAGGGTTCAGGGGATCTCGTAGTCGAGCACTCTCGACTAGAGTTTTCTTACTTGTTTTTTTTTTTTTTTATACCCTGAACCCATTGAAAATGGGAAATCAGGGTATAATGGTTTTGTTAAAAGTATGTAACAGGGAGAAGGAGGCGTGGCAGACCCCACAAAGTATATATATTCTTGATCAGGGCGACAAACTGAATCGATTTAGCCATGTCCGTCTGTCCGTCTGTCCGTATGTATGAACGCGTCGATCTCCGAAGCTATTAGAGCTAGAGACTTGATTTTTTTTTTCAAATGTCCGAATATAGCGCGCGCATATCGAGTTTATCACAAAAGATCGATAACTCATCCCGTTATTTTTTTATCGATCAAAAACCTTATCGAAAACCAGTTATAAAATTATATCTCCTACACCTTTAGAGCTAAAGTCTCCAAATTTTAAATGTAGACTCGACTGCACGTGATAGAATTTCGATTTTTTGGTTATAATTCACCCCCCACCCCTATATCCACCCCCTTACGCTCATCTCTGTAAAAGGCGTATTTGAAATACTAGAGACTTGGCTTTGGCAAATATACGCATAGTAATGATAAAACCACATTCTGAAAGTTTATTGAAGAACGTACGTCCACAAAAAAAGTTATTGAACAATTAAGTTCCCATAGTAAGCCCACACTGCAGCCCATGCCTGTTAATGCGTGCGTGCCTATGGGTGTCTATGTATATGTTTGCGTGTGTGTGTGTGTGTTTGTTTAAGCTGAATGACACTAAAAATTATTGAAATGGCTGTTTCTCGGAGGGTTCAGGGTATCTCGTAGTCGAGCAGTCTCGACTAGAGCTTTCTTACTTGTTTTCTTTTGATGCTGCCCTTCCTCTCCCCCGTCGCTTAGACGTTATGCTGCTCTGCACGCTTATAGTACCCTAACTTCCGCTCTTCAAGGTGCCCCTAGCTGGCGTGAAGTTAGGGTATCTAATAAGGAGAAAATGGACAAAAGTCCACTGAAAAAATGGAAAATCTTTCTTAATTACTTGATTTTTTTTTCTGAACACTCTTTTTCACGTACCTGATATATATATATATATATCAGAGAACTGCAACAAGCCACCGGTACTCAAGGTGCACCGGGTAAATGTTGGGTGATTTTGACACCCGGGTGTTTTCAACCACCGCACAAACGAGTACAATCGCTCGGCTCACACAAATATGCGAGTGTTTGTGCACACAAGCTGCAAAAGTGAGTAGGTATTTTTTTTGCATATGTGTGTGTGACATATGCCGACGCTTGAGCGTCGAAAAAAAAGTTAGGTGAAAAGAGATACACAAAAATTGAGTCATGCAATGTGTGTGTGTGTCCGATGTTGAGGTTTCTTTCGTGCATGCCTTCGGTTGAGTTGTTGTTTTTTTTTTTACGTACATATGTACCTGTTTACGTACTTGTTGTTGGAAATGCGTGCACAATAGGAGAAAATAGTGAACAAAAAACAATATTTAAATCGAAAATATCTTTTTTTATATTCATTTAATATATTAAATAAACATTATAATACTTCATTTAATTAACAAACTAAATATATTAAAACTTAACATATAAACAATATATCGCAAATAACAAAATATTCGAGGACGCTTTCATCTTCCTTATATATGTCATACAAAATGGACCAAATAATGCTTTTGCCTTTATGTTTTGCGGCTATTTTATATAAACCACGATTAATTTTATTTTTTGACTTCCTCAGCTGTCATTGTGATGCTAAAATCAATCACGAAATAAACTAGGAAGCTAAGAAAGGAGCTAGTGCAAAATCAAAACAACCGTTACTTTGACACAAACACCATGGTGCCTGTAAAACACTTGGGTGTCATACATGTGTTTTGTCTACTTGTGTTTGTTACCGATTGCTCTCTTCACACTCTCGCTTTTTTTCTACGTTCGCTGTAAGTGTAAGTGAGACCGGCATACGTTGCCGAAAAATACTTGGGTGACAAGCAAAAAGAAAACGGTACATTGTTGTGAGTGATAGCAAGATATTGCCTGCATGAGCAGCACTCACACAATTTTTTATAAGTGTGTATTTATGATTTGCTGAGCCAGTGTTGAGTAGCACCGGCACACAAATTTTATTGAGTGTGAGTAAGGTGGAAAAAAATGACACACTTGCAGTTCTCTGATATATATATATAATAATATGTTTTACGTTGAGAGTTTTATAAAAAAATATTTTATTTCACAACGGAGTACAATTTTATCTTAAAGTTCTTAATTGCGAATACAACTGGATGTTAAAGTGATTTTCAATTGAACTGCTCTAGCTAAATTTCGGGGGTCTTTTATATGGCTGGCTTGGAGCTTTTCGTTGCTTAGGCTATGCAGAGCTTTTGGTTTTCAAGCTTTGGACTTTGGATCTGTTAGTGAAGTAGGTGGCTTGATCGTTCCTGATTGGTCATTGCCAAATATGCTGAGTATGCAGTTCCCACGAGAAGGGTTCGATGCGTAAATGAGTGGCCTGATCGTTGGTGACTTCTAAATATGCTGAATATGCAGTTCCCACGAGAAGGGTTCGATGGGATGATTGTTGCTGAGGCGATTTGTTTATAAGTGGTCGCTAAGGCGGTTTGTATATAGTTGATTTGGTATGTTTTAAATGTTTTGGTGTATTTACATTCTGCTGATTTTTGAGTTATTATGCTACTTATACATTCATTTGTTTCTTGTTTCTTTGTGGTTTTTATATATGCTTTATTATTTAAGATGTAGTAAGTCTCAAAAGTATTTTCTATTAATGTATTATTTTGATTATCTGGGTATGGTAAGATCTTATAAAGTGGTATTTTGCTTATTTTTTTCGGTACATGCGAAATTATGAATATTTCGTTTGTGTCTGATTTAAACCAAGTAGAAGTCTTTATGTTTAAAATTTTTTCAGAATTTATATTTAACATATGCTGATGCTGTAAAAGTTTGGGGTTGAAAATACCTAGTCTTGTTAATTGCATGCCTAATTCAATATCTTCTATGTATTCTGTGAAATGTTCTATATTGAATATCAGATAATCTAGTTTCTTGTCCGCCTCTTGTGAAGTGGTTAAATTATTGAGCAATTCTATGTTTTTATTTACTGAGTTTATTAAGTAGCTTAAGTCATTGTTTTGTGTTAAATTGTTAATTTTTTGTTCTAATTCTTCTTTGTCGGTTTGGTCTAAAGTGCCAAAAAGGTATTTGTTTACTGTTCCTATTGCATTTATTAAACCTCTTTTGTTTCTTTTAATAATTTGTATGCCATTCATTTGGCGATTTAATTTGTCAATTAAGTATTTTATATGCGTAATGTCTTAAAACGATTCTGTCTCTTTAAGTAGGTTGTTATAAGTATTTTGTATTTTTGTTAAATTTACTGTTAGGTAATGATATTCGTAGTCAGATGGCAAGTCCATGGTTTCTGTTTTGAAAATTAAGTTGCCATTCGGTGCTTCTATTGGGTTGATTTCGATGCTTTGATTGAGGATGGGAGATGCCATTGATAAAACTGATAATAGTATGTAAACAAAACTACTCTTCGCAGAGAGACTCTCTCGATTGAGACTAAACAAAGCTGGGCTTTGTTGTTTTGGTCGCAAGGCAGATAAGCGGGACCTTCTAGTGCCGTCGCTCGTCGGGAGTGTGGGGGGGTTCTTTTCTGCCTTGCGATCAGAGTTCATAAATTTTAATTTTTAAGATCCCTTGAGATACCTCGAGGTGGAGCTATACTCCACGAAAAAAAAAAAAACAATGATATTGGGGAAGTAGGGGGGGGACTGACACAAATTTACAAGAACCCTGACACAACTAAGCGTGGCCATAGATGGCATTCGGCACACGCGCTCTTTACCCACCCAACCATAGTTTTTCTTAAATAATTTTAACGGAAAAACCCCAAAGAAGCTCCAACACTAACTAGCCTACCCCATTATCTCAACCCTGCTTACAAATTAACGACTCATTTTGTTCTTTGATTCAGTTCGATTATTCATATTATTAATTTTTCATTCATTTCAATAACAGACATTGGGATACTAAAATTACAATCTCTCATTTTTCTTATACTAACAAGGTTATTATTTTTACATTTTTTATTTTACATTATTATTATTTTTTTTGTTTTATGCTATTCTTTAAATTGTTCTATTTACTATCGGACATTTCCCTTGCTATTAAATCCTATTTATTTCTTTATTTATTGTGTTTTAATTTTTTTTTTTGTTTTCTTTTTCTTATTTCAAGCGAAGGTTGTTTTATTTATTTAATTAATTTATACAATTGTTCATTTCCAAATTTGTTTTCTCTTTTTTTTTTTTTTTTTTTTTTTTTTTATATATATATATTTAACTTATTAATGGTGGTTTATTTTTCTACCTATTCATTTCTTTGTTTATTTTACTTCATTGTTTTTTTTTTCTTTTTTTTTTTGTTTTCTTTATTTTACAAATTTAGGTGGAATCAACATTTAGTTTAATTAAATTTGAAATCGAATAGATATAAATATAAATATAAATGGTTTTGCATAATTTTATTTAAAAAATGTGGTTGCAAAAAAAATTAATTTTCATTTTAAAAAAAATATATGCTTTCTTTCATTATTGCATGCACTTATCTTCAAACATTTTATGATTAATTTTTTTTTCTTTGTTTTTTTTCTTTTTTTTTTTTTTTTTTTTTTTTTTTTTTTTTTTTTTTTTTTTTTTTTTTATATATATATTCCTTTTTAATAATTCATTAATTAAAAGAAAATATAATGGTTTGGATTGGGGGGAGTGGGGGTACAGGGATCTTTACAGCACTTACATGATCTTTAGATTTTTTTTTACTCCATCGATGAAAGGCCTTTCCTCGTGGTAGCTGTAGCGTGGCGTGGAGGTTACAAAAAAAAAATATATAGGGGCGGACATTTACAATTTTTGTTGTTTTTTTTTTTTTTTTTTCTTTTACCTTTACATATCTATATTTTTTTTTTTTTTTTTTTTTTATATTTATATCTATTCAAATTATTATTTTGTTTTTCTTTCTTACTTTTTCTAATTTCTTTAAAAAAAATTTTTTTTTCTTTTACTTTTGGTTATACAATATCTCTGATTTCTTTTATTATTTCTGTTACTTCATGTTTTCCTATTTTTGGTTTTTTCTTAGTTTTATATGTGCATATATGTATCTATATATATATGCATATATATGATAAAAATTTTTATTTCATTATTAGATTATTGATGTTTTTTCTTTTCTTTTTTTCTATTTTCTATTTTCTATTTTCTGCTAGTTTTAAGTGGTGGGTTTTAATTTTACATTTTTCTTTTCAATTTGGTGAACTATTTTAGTTGCGAGTAACAAAATTTTTACAGTGTACGTCACATATGTATTGGAGGTGTGATTTTTGTTCGTTTTTTTTTTTCTTTGATTTGACTATTTTAGAACAGTAGTTTAGAGTTTTTGTTCTTGGATATGTGTGTGTTTGTTGTTATTTTTCACTTTTAGGTTGTCGCGGCCTACTGAGAGTTTTGAAGGTTAAAGGGTCACTATGCCACTATTAAATTTGCTCTGCCACTATTCCAATTTTTATGTTTTTTTGTTTTTTCACTCCTGCGGTTGAAGCTCCTCCGGCCTATAGATGCAGCTACTCCGATTGCTCCACTTAATTTGCTTGCCATGTGCCAACAAAATTTTTATAAAAAAAACTGAAGAAAGCAGAGCCCGTGTCTAGGGCAGGCTTTTTATATCTTGCCGTGCCCAAATGTGACACGGGCGCAAAGAGAATTTTGCTGCGGCGCTTTTAGTTATTTAACATATATTTGACTATATATGCCTGCAATATATTTATGAAATTTATATTGCCGTCGCAGCGTGGATTTTCGAAAAGAATTAAATCTGGCACTTGGCCTGCTCTTATAGTTTTAAGCAGATAAAAGCTTTCTGGTTTTATTGCCCCTAAAGTTGGCTGCGCTGATACTTGTCGCTACCGAATTCGCACAGCGCGACAAGATCAGCTGTTGCGCGTGCGCGACAACTTTTCGGAACCCACCGAAAGCTCTCACTGCAGCGCTGCAAGCAATGAAAAAAAAGGTTCGCTGTACCTTTTCAAAGCTTTTGCAAGCGCGCGTACTTTTTGAAATATTTCTTTCATTAATTTTTATTTACCCTTATTTTTTTTTTTTTTTTGCTTGCGACCATTACACCACCCGATAATATACCACCGTTAGACGGAATATTAGCGGGAATAAGTTCGGATGTCTATTGCTTGATGTCTTTGGCATGAAAGGTACCTATTTCTTGACCTTGCAAATTCTCTAAAAGATAAAAGCAATTTCCTAGTTTCTTTTTCACTCGACATTTCAAAAATTGGGGTGCCAATTTCGCATTATAATTGTGAGCGAATTTGCTAAGTGCAAAATTTCGGCGATACACTTCTTGCCCTTCCCTAAATGTAACAGGCTTAGAACGCAAATTATACTGTTGAACATTTCGTTCATAAGCTCGTTTTATGTTGGCCTGTATATCTTTACGAATTAGGGCTAAGTTATCTGATCGAGATAATGGTATTACTGGTTCTTCGAGCAATGTTAACTGCTTTAACAACTTATAGTCTGAACCATGAGTGATCATATCTAACCCAAATAAAGCTCTATAAGGGGAGCATCCTATGGATTGATGCAAAGCTGATCGTAAGGCGCATGAGATACTCGAAATATGTTGATCCCAATAAGTCTGGTCACTTTCGAGGTATGACCGAATAGCGGCTAACAGAGAGCGATTAACTCTCTCAGCAGCATTGCTCTGAGGAGAGTATAAAGCTGTATATATATGCCGTATTCCCAGTTCCGTTAAAAAAGCATTAAACTCATTAGATTTGAACTGCTTTCCATTATCGCTTACTAATGTCTCTGGAACGCCAAAACTGTGGAATATATGTTTTAATAGAAACTCTTGAATAACAGATGACGTCAATTTTTTTAAAGGCCAAAGCCAATGAAATTTGCTGAAATGATCTAATACTATTAAAAGTCCTACATGTCCACTTCTGCTTCTGGGATATGGCCCTAATAAATCTATATACAACCTCTGAAAAGGACGATAAGTTGGACTTTGAGCACCCATTTGAGGACGGAGAGTATAATTTGGGGCTTTGGATTGTTTGCATACCGAACAATTTTTAATATAATCGCGAACATCCTTTGCTAACCCAGGCCAAAAAAGATTTCTTCGCAATTTCTCGATTGTTTTTTGTATACCTGAATGTGCTGACGTTACACTATCATGTGCTTGCTTTAATACCTCGCCTTTAAGTGGCTCTGGCACCCATAGTTTCCACAAAAACTTATCTTGAACTTCATCTCCGGTCGAGTGTTCAGTTCGGATATAGATTTTATGATCCACAATTTTGATATCTGGAAAACGAGAACTATTTTGCTCTATATTAGACTGCAATTGGTTGTAATCGTCAGACTGAAATGCGTCTGATTCTAAATTTATGATGGGACTCATGTCTAACGAAGCGATTTCAGTGCAATCGTGCAATCGCGATAAAGCATCGGGCACAATGTGATCTTTGCCCTTACGGTGCGACATAGTGAATTTATACTGTTGCAAACGAAAAATCCATCTAGCTAATCGTCCAGAAACATTTTGTTGTCTCATCAGCCACAAGAGACTGGAGTGGTCAGTAATGACTTCGAATTCTTGAAGCTCTAAATAGCAACGAAACTTTTCTATAGCTAGAATAACTGCAAGACATTCACGCTCTGTAACACTATAGTTACGCTGAGATCGACTTAGTTTTTTCGACATGAATGCTACTGGTTTTTCTTCATTATCTTCAGAAAGTTGTACCAACACTGCCCCAATTCCAAAATCACTAGCGTCACAATGCAAAAAGAATTTCTGATCAAACTTTGGATTTTGCAAAACTGGAGACGTAGTTAACACAGCTTTTAGTTTTTCCATAGCAGTTTGGGCTTCTGGAGTCCAGTTAAACTTCTTTTTAGAAGATAAGACTTCAGTTATGGGACAGGCTAAGTCTGAAAAGTTTTTTATAAAACGGCGATACCACCCACATACACCTAAAAAGCCTCTCACTTGCTTTAAGTTTTTCGGAGGTGGCCAGTTTTGTATGCAAGAGATTTTATCAGGGTCTGTGCATATGCCTGTCTTGTCAATCACGTAACCGAGATAGTTAACTTTTGTGACTGCAAAATGACTTTTCGCAATATTTAAGGTGACATTGGCTTTCCGGAATTGCTCTGCAATTCGTACTAGCACGGATATGTGGGAATTGAAATCTTCAGATACAATGCATAAATCATCTAAATATCCAAAGACACAATTACGTAAATCAGGGGGGATGATTTCATCTATTAACCTACACATCGTTGATGGCGCATTGCACAGACCAAACGGCATAACCTTGAATTGATATAGTGGTCTACCGTCAGTTCGTCAGTTCAGTCGTCCGTCAGTTCTATTTGCCAATAGGCGTCTTTTAAATCAAGTTTGGAGATAATGTTAGCTTTTGGCAATCTCGAAAAGATTCCATCTATACTAGGCAATGGATATGCGTCCTTTTTGGTCACCGCGTTAAGCTTTCGGGCATCTAAGCAAAGACGAACTTTGTTTGGTTTTACAACTAATCTCATAGGAGAACTCCATGCACTGGTTGAGGGCTCTATCACACCTAGGCTAATCATCCGATCGATTTCTTTATATAGCAACTGCTCGACTGCAGGACTAACTAACTCAAAACTCCTATGACTGCTTGATTTTCACCACCTGCAGTTTTTACAGAAGATTTGAGCGGACTTGAAACAAGGACTTTTTGAAAAGTCATTTTTCGCTAGAGTAGCGCCAATGCAACTGATATTTGCGCCAGTATCTAATAAGCCTGATTCTTGAAAATCCAAAAAAGATACTTTCGCATAACTGCGCATATCTTTTTGTTCGCTAAATATGTTTGAGATTACTAATCTTCGACTACTTTTTATTTCATTATAATAGTTTCTCAACCTTGCACTACGCTTACTCGTAACCGAATTTGGTTCATTAAAAATTCTTTTTCGTATTTCAAGATATTTGGACATTTTGTCGTTGTATGGGAGAAAACGGAGATCGTGCACCTGTGCATCATTTCCATCGGAAGATTGCGATGATGGTGCGAGATTGTTGCTGATTGGGTCTATTAATTCGGGGGCATCCGATTTTTGGGGGATGTCCCCTTCTGCTGGTTTTCCGCTAACCTACGGATACAAATTTTACATTGTGGCTTGTATACCTGTGGTGTGCCACAACCATAACAAAAGACTCTACGATCTCTCAGGCAATTTTCCCAGACATGTCCCTTTTCTTCACAGTTCCAGCATGTCAATTCCGAGACCAGTATTCTCAATTTCATTAATTTGACGACGAAACGCAACAGTTTTTGGTCGAGAGAAATTGTCTGATTGACTTCTAAGGTCATTTGTTAAATTTTCGCTCATTTGCACTAACCTACGCAAATGGCCAACTGAACTGATAGATTGGTACAGTAACTTGTGCCGCATCTCAGGCAACAGGTTATTTTGCAAAATTTCTAATAATTCTTCTTCGCCTATTTTGAGGCCAAATTTATCAATTAATGCAGCTACCGAATCGTGGAAAGCGACAAAAGATTCGCCGACCTTTTGCTTTCTAGCTCTCACTAGCTCTTTACTCATAAATTCTGAGCGATAATCTTTATATTGCTGTCGAATCATTCCATACGATTCTATCTACCTGTTTATGGTGCCTCCAGAACCAGTCTCTAGCTTTCCCAGAGAAAAGAATGTGCAAATGTTTGCAAAGCCCCATAAAATCACTATCGAGAGTTTCGTCAGTAAGGACTCTCACACGATAAATAAATTCTTCCACTCCTAATCCTTCAGATGACCCATCAAAATAGAGATTCCATTTCTGCATAATGTCAGCTGTTCTTCTGCTTTGCACAGACGAGCCTCCGGGCGAGTATGCCATAGGAGTCGGAATAGACGGCAGCTGCTCGCTTGAGCTGGGCCGCGAATCAATGCGGAGCGCCGACATCACACGAGTGACTGACTGCTCGATCATTTGCTGAATTATATTATAATCAACGCCTGCAGATTCTTGACGAGTATGGCCGGCTCGATTGGGTCGGCCTCGTCGGCGGGTACTAATGCCTCTTGGAGGAGGAACTACGTGTCGGTCAGAATTATGGCTTGCATCTAAACCGGATATAATTACCTCACTGCCTTCGAGCGATCGCTCTTGGGGATGCTCTAGAGACTCAGGCGGAACTTCACCTAATGCTTTGGCTAAATTACGCGTTACCATACGCGAACTACTTGGAATTGCTGATGTTGAAGCTGGTTTCGGATCAGGTGAACAGTTTTCAATAACCAACTTAATTGACCTTGGGTCCAATGTGGACTGACATTCCGGACATTCTTGCTTCTTCTCTAGCCACTGTTCTAGACACAACTTGTGAAAATTGTGCTTACAAGGGGTACAATAACATTGCTGGGTATTGCTCATCCCTTGGCTGCAAAGACTACACAAACTAACAGTTTTCTCTGCTGTGCGCATATCTTGTGGACTTCTTGAAATTGGCATTTTGATCGAATTTTTTTTTTTTTTGATTTGCTAATGAATATAACAAGTTTGGGTTGATATAATGGGGAAGGTAGCTAGGTTTTGTGCTGTTGTGTGCTGTGTTCTTGCTATATTATACAATTAGGGGAAACAAAGGATTTTGGGCTATTGCTACTAAAGCTGGTTATAGAGTATTGCTATGCAAAAGCTAACTAAAGTGTTAGTGTTCGGCAAGGATACGCCAATGCAGCATATGCGCTAGTTCCAGACAACACTATCAACATTAGCAACTTCTGTCATAACAACATCTACTGGCCAGACGGGTATGAGTTTATATTGCACCCAGATTTATCTCATTTGGCTCTGCAACAACTACCAGAGAACAATCAGTATTGATATCCGAGCTGAGCCCAATATACAATATTCTGGAATCGTATCTGATAATTGCACAAAACAAAATCAAAACAATGTCTAGATGAAATAACTACTATACGAAAACAAACGAGCAAACATGGTGATACAGGTGTATTATAAGTTAGCTGAATTTATCTTATTCGGGGTTCTCGGTCTGAGATTCAACTCGAATCTTTCAGCTTCGTAGTCCCTATAAGAATTGCTCTGACTCATCTGTCACAGTTGCGATAGGCCGACCAAGCAAGTCCAATCTATTTCAGCATCTGGACACTGAGTTTTTCAACTATCACCAAAATGGGTGTTTCAAACAGCCAACTCTTTTACTGCGAATAGAGTAAAGACCGTGTTGGTTATTTGAACATTAAAACTGGGACTCTGAAAGCGTGATGCCTATAAAGCTGCATACTTTCATGCCCCACGTTGGGCGCCAAAAATTTATGTAAACAAAACTACTCTTCGCAGAGAGACTCTCTCGATTGAGACTAAACAAAGCTGGGCTTTGTTGTTTTGGTCGCAAGGCAGATAAGCGGAACCTTCTAGTGCCGTCGCTCGTCGGGAGTGTGGGGGGGTTCTTTTCTGCCTTGCGATCAGAGTTCATAAATTTTAATTTTTAAGATCCCTTGAGATACCTCGAGGTGGAGCTATACTCCACGAAAAAAAAAAAACAATGATATTGGGGAAGTAGGGGGGGGACTGACACAAATTTACAAGAACCCTGACACAACTAAGCGTGGCCATAGATGGCATTCGGCACACGCGCTCTTTACCCACCCAACCATAGTTTTTCTTAAATAATTTTAACGGAAAAACCCCAAAGAAGCTCCAACACTAACTAGCCTACCCCATTATCTCAACCCTGCTTACAAATTAACGACTCATTTTGTTCTTTGATTCAGTTCGATTATTCATATTATTAATTTTTCATTCATTTCAATAACAGACATTGGGATACTAAAATTACAATCTCTCATTTTTCTTATACTAACAAGGTTATTATTTTTACATTTTTTATTTTACATTATTATTATTTTTTTTGTTTTATGCTATTCTTTAAATTGTTCTATTTACTATCGGACATTTCCCTTGCTATTAAATCCTATTTATTTCTTTATTTATTGTGTTTTAATTTTTTTTTTGTTTTCTTTTTCTTATTTCAAGCGAAGGTTGTTTTATTTATTTAATTAATTTATACAATTGTTCATTTCCAAATTTGTTTTCTCTTTTTTTTTTTTTTTTTTTTTTTTTTTATATATATATATTTAACTTATTAATGGTGGTTTATTT
This sequence comes from Drosophila mulleri, assembly GCA_035047565.1. Classification (NCBI taxonomy): domain Eukaryota; kingdom Metazoa; phylum Arthropoda; class Insecta; order Diptera; family Drosophilidae; genus Drosophila; species Drosophila mulleri. The sequence goes on along the minus strand of JAWNPK010000026.1, from coordinate 192,659 downwards.
TTCTACCTATTCATTTCTTTGTTTATTTTACTTCATTGTTTTTTTTTTCTTTTTTTTTTTTGTTTTCTTTATTTTACAAATTTAGGTGGAATCAACATTTAGTTTAATTAAATTTGAAATCGAATAGATATAAATATAAATATAAATGGTTTTGCATAATTTTATTTAAAAAATGTGGTTGCAAAAAAAATTAATTTTCATTTTAAAAAAATATATGCTTTCTTTCATTATTGCATGCACTTATCTTCAAACATTTTATGATTAATTTTTTTTTCTTTGTTTTTTTTCTTTTTTTTTTTTTTTTTTTTTTTTTTTTTTTTTTTTTTTTTTTTTTTTTTTATATATATATATTCCTTTTTAATAATTCATTAATTAAAAGAAAATATAATGGTTTGGATTGGGGGGAGTGGGGGTACAGGGATCTTTACAGCACTTACATGATCTTTAGATTTTTTTACTCCATCGATGAAAGGCCTTTCCTCGTGGTAGCTGTAGCGTGGCGTGGAGGTTACAAAAAAAAATATATAGGGGCGGACATTTACAATTTTTGTTTTTTTTTTTTTTTTTTTTCTTTTTACCTTTACATATCTATATATTTTTTTTTTTTTTTTTTATATTTATATCTATTCAAATTATTATTTTGTTTTTCTTTCTTACTTTTTCTAATTTCTTTAAAAAAAATTTTTTTTCTTTTACTTTTGGTTATACAATATCTCTGATTTCTTTTATTATTTCTGTTACTTCATGTTTTCCTATTTTTGGTTTTTTCTTAGTTTTATATGTGCATATATGTATCTATATATATATGCATATATATGATAAAAATTTTTATTTCATTATTAGATTATTGATGTTTTTTTTTCTTTTCTTTTTTTCTATTTTCTATTTTCTATTTTCTGCTAGTTTTAAGTGGTGGGTTTTAATTTTACATTTTTCTTTTCAATTTGGTGAACTATTTTAGTTGCGAGTAACAAAATTTTTACAGTGTACGTCACATATGTATTGGAGGTGTGATTTTTGTTCGTTTTTTTTTTTTCTTTGATTTGACTATTTTAGAACAGTAGTTTAGAGTTTTTGTTCTTGGATATGTGTGTGTTTGTTGTTATTTTTCACTTTTAGGTTGTCGCGGCCTACTGAGAGTTTTGAAGGTTAAAGGGTCACTATGCCACTATTAAATTTGCTCTGCCACTATTCCAATTTTTATGTTTTTTTGTTTTTTCACTCCTGCGGTTGAAGCTCCTCCGGCCTATAGATGCAGCTACTCCGATTGCTCCACTTAATTTGCTTGCCATGTGCCAACAAAATTTTTATAAAAAAAACTGAAGAAAGCAGAGCCCGTGTCTAGGGCAGGCTTTTTATATCTTGCCGTGCCCAAATGTGACACGGGCGCAAAGAGAATTTTGCTGCGGCGCTTTTAGTTATATAACATATATTTGACTATATATGCCTGCAATATATTTATGAAATTTATATTGCCGTCGCAGCGTGGATTTTCGAAAAGAATTAAATCTGGCACTTGGCCTGCTCTTATAGTTTTAAGCAGATAAAAGCTTTCTGGTTTTATTGCCCCTAAAGTTGGCTGCGCTGATACTTGTCGCTACCGAATTCGCACAGCGCGACAAGATCAGCTGTTGCGCGTGCGCGACAACTTTTCGGAACCCACCGAAAGCTCTCACTGCAGCGCTGCAAGCAATGAAAAAAAAGGTTCGCTGTACCTTTTCAAAGCTTTTGCAAGCGCGCGTACTTTTTGAAATATTTCTTTCATTAATTTTTATTTACCCTTATTTTTTTTTTTTTTTTTTTTTGCTTGCGACCATTACAAGTAATATGGTGATTTCTGAAATTAATTGTCGTATTTACTTTCGTTAGTCTTTTTCTTTCGTTTGAATTTTGATTTGTAATGTGTGGTTTGTCGTCCTCTATTAGTTAATGTTTTTCGTCAGTTTGTGTTATTTGTCCTGTTTTCTTAAATGGTGTCGTCGTTTTAGTTTTAACTAATGGGGCATGTTTGTAGTCTGTGTCTATTTCGAAGTCGATTCGGTTTTTGTTGAGATTTTTGATTTGGTTTATCTTGTTTGCTTGTGTGTCATATTCGGGTGTACCTGCGTATATAAATATGTCTGCTGGGGTTCTGTTCGTTGTCAAGTGTTTTGTCTTATGGTTATAGATGTATAGAATGGTTTCGAATTTCGTCTGTTTGTTTTCTATGTCGGATTCTGTATTAATAATTCTAAGTTTTTCGTTAATCGTTCGGTGGCATCTTTCTATGTCTGAAATACCGTTTTTGCTAGTGGTGATATTGATTTTTACTTTTTCGGATTGTAGCCAAGCTTGAGAGCTGCGCATATAAATGCTGAATCTTTGTCTGCTTTTATTTCGATGGGCTTTCCCATGTCATTGAAAATTTTTATGATTGCTCTTTTCGTTTCGAGCCAATCACGACTGTTTATTTCTACTAAGTTTCCGAATTTTGAATATATGTCAATGCAAGATAAAAATTGTTTGTTGTCAATTAAATAAAAGTCCATGACGTATCTGTCTCTGGGATTGTATACTTCTGGGGTGATTTCAAAGGTCAGTTTTGTGTTTCTATTTTCAGTTTTAGATAGATTGCAGATTTCGCACTCGTTAATGATGTTTTGTATTAGATTTTGGTGGTCTGGAAAGTAATATTTTTCTCTGAACCAGTTGGTCGTTTTTGTAATACCGGGGTGGAGTAATTTCTTATGATTTGAAAGGATTATTTCTTTAAATTCTACAAAAGTGAGGATATCTTGTAATTTTGTTGAAGTTCTTAATGTTTTCGTTTTACTATCGGGGTTTATAATTTCAGCGTAAGCTTTCTGGAATATTGGGAAGTCTGAGAAGTGATGAAAATATAAGGCATTATTTTTTAAACAAAGATATTCTTTAATTATGTTTTTGGCAAATGTATCTGTCATTTCTATGTATGTTATTTTTATTTTTGTTTTATGGAAATAATGTATTATGTCGATTTTGTCTTCGTTACCTTTTATGAATTCGATTTGTCTATTATATAAGTTTAAAGGTCTTTCTGAAATAGGTATTAAGTCTTGATTGTCTTCTTGAGCACTATGAATGGTTGCTCGGGAACTGTTAATTTCTTCTCCTAAAAGATTTTCTTCTAGTTTAATTCTAGAGAGGGCATCTGCTACGTGGTTTTCTTTTTCCTGGTAGATATTTAATAGTATAGTCGTATTCGTTTAATTTAATCTTCCATCTTTGTAATTTCATGTTTGGTTCTTTAATATTGTGTAACCATACTAGTGGCTTATGATCGCTAAGGATTTGGAATTTTCGACCGAAGAGATATGGTCTGAAATATTTGGTAGCCCATACGATGGCTAATAGTTCTTTTTCTATTGCTGAGTAATTAAGTTCGTGATCATTTAAAGTTCTACTTGCGAAACAGATTGCTTTGTGGTCCTGTGAGAGGACTGCTCCTATAGCCACATTACTTGCGTCTGTGGTTAGAGAGAAAGTTTTGTTGAAATCTGGATAGATTAGTATTGGGTCATTTGTTATAAGTACTTTCATTTTCTCGAAGGCTGAGATGAAATCTTGGTTAGTTATATCAATTTTGGATTCCTTTTTCAATCCTAGAGTCAGTGGTTTTGCTATTTTGGCAAAATTTGGAATAAACTTGCGGTAAAATCCGCAAAGACCTAGAAAAGATTTAATTTCTTTAGGTGTCTTGGGAATTGGAAAATTTATTATAGCTGCTACTTTATCGGGATTAGGTTTGATTCCTTCTGTTGTTATTATATGTCCTAGGAATTGTGTTTCCTTTTTTAGAAATTCGCATTTGTCTAATTGGAGTTTTAAGTTGGCTTTGCGTAATCTGTCGAATACTTTTTTTATGGAAGTTAAGTGTTCATCTAGTGAAGTTGAGAATATGATTATGTCATCGAGGTAAACTAGACAGTCTTTGAAGATTAAGTCTTCTAAAAGGTTATTCATACATCTTTGGAAGGTTGCAGGGGCGTTTTTTAACCCGAAAGGCATGCGAGTGAATTCATAATGCCCTTGTTTTGTTGAGAATGCAGTTTTTGCGATTGATTGAGGGTCCATTTGAATTTGATGGAAGCCCTTTGCTAGATCAATAGTGGTAAAATATTGGCATTTGCCAAGTTTATCTAGGATTTCGTCCATGACGGGTATTGGATATTTATCATCTATTGTGACTTCATTAAGTCCACGATAGTCAATGACTAAACGATATTTTTTTCTTTGGAAGCGTCCTCTTTTTTAGGTACGATCCATATGGGTGAACAGTAGGGTGAATTAGATTTTCTAATGATTCCCTGTTCTAACATTTCATTAATTTGTTTGTTGACTTCTTGGTCAAGAATTTGAGGGTGCCTATAAGGGTATTTATAGATGGGGTCCTCATGTTTAGTTATTATTTTATGTTTGATTGTACTAGTAAAGGTCAAATTTTCACCTTTTCTATACTGAATGTCACTATAGTCGTGAAGTATTTTTTTTAGTTTATTTGTTTCCTCTGGATTTAGATGATCCAGTCTATATTCGTGTTTTTCTTCAATATTATTATTTATTTCGTACAAAAATAAGTCGTACTCGAATTCTGTTGGAGGGTAAGGGGTTTCATTGGAAATTTCTTTATTGTATTTGAATTTAAACGTGTAGTTCCCTATGGTTATATTATCTTTTGCGTAGTTAATGATGGCTTTGGATGCCGAGAGGTAATTTCTACCTAATAGTATATCGTAACTGTCTGAGAAGTTGTGACAATAAAATTTTTGTTTAGTGGGGCAAAGTTTGCTGCTTGCGAATGAAACGCTTTTATTGAGTTCTATTATACCTTTTATGGTTTGGACTTTTAGATGTTCTTTAGTTTCTGGGAAGTTGAAAAAGTTTTTATTAATAAGGTTTATGGAAGAACCTGTGTCTATTATGCATTTAAGGGGTGTATTATTTAACATGAGTCTGATGTAGGGGTTTGTTCGATTGGTGTTATCGGTCTGGTTTGATCCGAGGCAGATTGATGAAAATTTTCTGACCAATCCATTTTAGTCTGTCCGCTATTGCTTTCTCTAATTCGTTTCATTGGTTGGTTAGGGAAAGGATTTTGAGTTTGAGTAGTCTGTCGATAGTTTAGAGGATTTTGTTGCATTTCGTGATTTAATTTGTTATGGAACTCAGTATAAAGTTGTTGGTTAGTAGGATTATTCTGTCCTGCTGAAGTGGATTGATAGTTATTTTGTCTGTAATTCACTTGATTTTGGGTTGGTTTATAATTTGTTTGAGTTTGGTTTTGTTTAGAATAAGTTTGGGAATCGGTTGACTTCGAAGAGTACTTGGGTTTGTCTGCGAAACTATTTTCATATAACCCCTCTCTTTGGGCTACTTGTTTTAAATTAGACACTGTTGAAATATCGAACTTCGCTAAGGTCATATAGAGCCTATCTGGTAACTTTCTAGTAATAACTTCCTTTACAGTATTGTTCATTGCATTTATATAGAGTGTAGCATTGGCTTGATCACCTTCTAACGTTAACTTGTTTACAATTATGAATGTCTTATGTTCTAATTCATCAATAAACTTACGGAGGCTTCCGTTGAAATTGGTGTTGTACAAACGTCGTAGAAGTTCCTCGTAAGGTGTATGAGTTTTGAACTCACTAATCAAGGCGGATCGAAGACCAAGCCAGCCTGTGGCTTGTGTGAGTTGGGACACTCGATGTGCTGCTCCAGTTAGTAGCATCTCGATGGTTCCATACATTAAGCTATGCTGACGAAGGTCCTTTGTTGGATATAGTTGCATTATGTTATCGATACGTCTGATGAAGCCACTTAATCCATTGGTGTCGCCGTCGAATGTAGGCACCTGCCTTAGAAGAGTTAGGGCCTGATTGAGATGGGTCTCCGACAATTCCAGAGTCATGGTAGGGCCGTTTAATTGGTTCTCAAGTACTTGTTTGTTTGAGAGTTTTTTTTTTATATAGTAAACTCACTATTAAGTTACACACAGTTGGCACTTAATTGTGAGTGGGTTTCTGTTAATTCACTTTTAACTTGCACACAGTTGGCATTTAATTGTGATTGAATTGTTCGTTCACTCGATTATTTCACTTAGTTGGATTAATTGTTTATAGTTGAACGGGTTGTTAAATTATAGTTTTTTTTTTTTTTATATATAACACTTATGACTTTTTTGGGATCGAGAGATATGTAAGTCCCGGACACAAATATTATGTAGTGGTTGATGTCCACTACGCAGAACTTCTAAATAGTCCAGCGGGTCTATATTTTAACTAGAAGTCTGGTTGCACACGCGAGAGGTCACGTAGTACTTTAGCGGATTAGTAATGATGATCTTAATTATTCACCAAACTAATCCTACCGGCTGCGCCAATAATATGTTTTACGTTGAGAGTTTTATAAAAAAATATTTTATTTCACAACGGAGTACAATTTTATCTTAAAGTTCTTAATTGCGAATACAACTGGATGTTAAAGTGATTTTCAATTGAACTGCTCTAGCTAAATTTGGGGGGTCTTTTATATGGCTGGCTTGGAGCTTTTCGTTGCTTAGGCTATGCAGAGCTTTTGGTTTTCAAGCTTTGGACTTTGGATCTGTTAGTGAAGTAGGTGGCTTGATCGTTCCTGATTGGTCATTGCCAAATATGCTGAGTATGCAGTTCCCACGAGAAGGGTTCGATGCGTAAATGAGTGGCCTGATCGTTGGTGACTTCTAAATATGCTGAATATGCAGTTCCCACGAGAAGGGTTCGATGGGATGATTGTTGCTGAGGCGATTTGTTTATAAGTGGTCGCTAAGGCGGTTTGTTTATATTGAGTTTTGAAAGGGATCGTGGCTTTGGTGACGTGTTTAAGTGTGGGTGAGTGCTGATGGATATATTACTATATGTATATATATAAATAAATGTATATATGTATATCTAACATATATTTTGAGACCGGCAGCTGCGCGCTGCAAATTCAATTCAATTTAATGCAAAAAAAATCAAACGCGATCGTTTGCACTTGCTTAATCTTTGGGTTCGTGAGTTTTATTTTGTCAAAATTTTGTTTGTATTTTTTTGGTTTAATACTTTTAAATTTTCAGCACAACCAAATTTTGACTTGATGATCTCGTGATGCCGGAAAAGAACTATTTGACCCATGTGGCTCTTTTTATAGTCCTACATTCCAGTCTCCGCTCTTCCTCTTCTTGGAAAGTGAGAAGCGAAGATGGGTGCAATTCGGCCGCTGAGTCCCAAAGCTTTTAGAGTTTCTCTCAAAAGCTCTCTCTCGAGGCTCGCTTTTTGGGAAGCTCAGCGGTCATTGCAGTGCAGGCGACACATTTGTCGCGAATGATATGCACTGCAATTATTTATGTACAATATCTCTGCTACGACCATTACATACACGATAATCTGATACGATAGTTAGAAGATTAGCGGGAATCAGATACGAATATCTTTCGCATGATAAGTTCCAACTTCTTTGCCTTGTAAATTTTCCAAAATATAGAAGCTATTGCCAAGCCTCTTTTTAATTCGGCATTTAACGAATTGCGGGGTTAACTTCGCATTAAAATTTGGTGAAAATTTACTGAGACTAAAGTTTCTTCTGAAAACCTCCTGACCCTCCTTAAAGGGCACTGGTTTGCTAAATTTGCTAAAATGGTCTAGAACAATCAACAAGCCTATATTACCACTTTTAGTTCTGGGATGTGGTCCTTGAATATCAATATAAAGTCTTTGAAATGGTCTGCATGTGGGAGACTGTAAACCCATTGGTGATCTTAGAATTTGATTAGGAGATTTAGTTTCTTTGCAGGTGTCGCAACTACGTATGTAAGCACGATTGAGTATTTGTCAAAACCTGACCACATATGTCGCAATTCTTCCCAGCATCATCCGAAGATGCGGAACTACGTTGCGGACTACGAGCAAGAGGCATAGTGGCTTCAACTACTACCTCAAAACAGTTCTACAAAAAAAAACTAATAGAAAAATTTGGAACAAATATACATTTTTTCTAATTCAAATGGGGAGGAAGTCAATTCCATATTTTTTTTTAAGTTCTGGGATAAGCACATAAGGAATACAGACTGGGCTATTGCATCTAACATCCGATGTCAAATTGACGAAGCAACATTCATCAATGAAGTAATGTACTAATTACAACATTAATGTACCACATCGACCAACTTTTATTATCGGGAATGAAAACCCGCTTATAAATTTATTGTCATATTATCTTGAAAATTATAGGGTATCCATCTTCGGCAGGGTATCCAATCTTAGCTAAATACACAAGATTTTAGAAGCGGACCTATATTCTTTAAGTCACATGTACTTCAATAAAGATATAAAAGGTTATCGAAAACAACCGAGCTATTGTGAAAACAGATCTTAATTCGGATTGTTTTGTTTGTGTTTAAATGAGTGTGCTTGTAAAGAAAATGCGTTGTCGGCAATGCATCCGCTCTCAGTCAAATGCTAAAGTTCCAATACAACTGCATTTAATTTACCACTCTATAGACGAACTATCTAACTAACTATCGTTAGCGTATCGGATATTCACAATATAAAATATGCGGCTACTAGCTTCGTATAAAAGTAAACTCGAGTCTAGTATGCCCCATTTTGGAGTCGGTACACTGAAAGCATATAATCTTCAAAGACTACTACGCTCACTACCTCACGATGAAATCGATGGACAAAAAGCATAATATCACTAAAGATTAACGCTCCTCAGTGCCCCACGTTGGGCGCCATAAAATTTGTAACGTTCTAGTTGTGGTGTGTATAAAGGCCGACGAGTGCTGTATATGCTGATAAAAGCACTGCCCTGTCCCAAAATTTAAAAAAACCGGCCGGATCTTCTGGTCCCTTAGCTCATTCGGGAGTGTGGGGGGGTTCTTTGTTACCTCTCAAATCTCCGAACACAAATTTTAATTGTTAAGATCCCTAAAGATGGTCCACATGACCGAAGTGATGGGGAAGGGGGGAAGACGAACACAGAGTTTGTACCTATACCAGACGAAAAAAAATATGAAGAGGCGAGGCCTTAGGTGACGATTGGCACCAGCTTCTCCACCCGACCCTACCATGGTTTTTAATTTAAAATTTGTAAAAACCCCCAAAAAAAATCTGACGACTTCCTACCCCATTATATAACCAAATTTACTTGACTTTTAAAATTTCATGATTCCTTCTCAATAACTGTAACTTGTTGAATTCATTATTTTTTTCAAATTTATTGTTGAGTACGCAGACTCAAAAAAATAATGTTCTTAGAACTAATATACAAAACTTATATATAAACGCTTGCAATGCTAACTAACTTCATCTTTATTCAAAATTAATTTTTAAACTTCATTTACAGATATACGTTTATTGAATTTTTTTTTTCTGCCGATCGTATCTATCTAATCAAAATTTTTCTATCATTTATTTATTCTATCATTTATTTTCAAATATTTTTTTTTATTTATTTGCATTTTTATTTATTTAAATTTATTAAATTTTAAAAAATAAAAAAAAAAATTTTTTTTTTTTTATTATTATTTTTTTTTTCTCAAATTTTTTTATTTTTTTTTTTTTAAATTTTTTTTTATTTTTTTTTTTTTCTCAGTGTATTTTATTTGTTTTGATTTCTTCTTTATATTTATGTTTATATTTGCTGCATATATATAAACACAAATAGATTCACATAAAAATAATATAATGGATAACAGCAAAGTAAAAGAAAGAAACAAAATTTTTATTCCTTGTTTTTTTTTTCAAATATTTTTCTAATATAAAAATAATTTTTTTTTTCAGTTTATTTAAACAAACTTTAATTTTTCTTTTATTAAATTTTTTTTTTTTTCAATTCATATCATTAGGGATAGGGGCGCATAGGGGTTAAACACTTAAAGTTTGCTTTTACTCCCGCGTCGTAAGCGCTTTCTGCGTGGTGTCAGCTGTGAAGTGTAGAAATATGGGGTATATGGCGGGCGGTTTTTTTTTTGTTTTGTTTTATTTTTGTTAGCTATCTAATTTTTTTTTTAAAATTTTTTTTTAATTTTTTTAAATTTTTTTTTTTTCTTTTTATTTCTTATTTTATAATACTAATTTATTCATATATATTGTAATTTGATCATATATATTTTAATTTTTTTGTTCTTTATTTTATTTTCTTTTCTTTGTTATTTATTTATAGGTTAATTATAGATTCCATATTTTTTTGACTTATTAAAACATTATATTTTTCTGCTCTTCTCTTTAAGCACTTCTTCTGCTAAAAAAAATCTAACTTCTCACTTGTCGACGACAATTTAATTGTCTTGCACAATTTCGTTTTGGATTTCTTTTTGTTGAGTTTTTTCTTTATGTTATGAAATTTTTTCTTTTTTTTTATACTTTTTATCCTTTATGCTACACTACACTATTACTACACTATTTTTTATACCCTGAACCCATTGAAAATGGGAAATCAGGGTATAATGTTTTTGTTGAAATGTATGTAACAGGCAGAAGGAGGCGTGGCAGACCCCATAAAGTATATATAATATTCTTGATCAGGGCGACGAACTGAGTCGATTTAGCCCTGTCCGTCTGTCTGTCCGTCCGTCTGTCCGTATGTTTGAACGCGTCGATTTCAGAAGATATAGAAGCTAGAGACTTCAACTTTTTTTTAAAATGCTCGTATATAGCACGCGGATATCGAGTTTATCACTAAAAATCGATAACTCATCCCGTTATTTTTTTATCGATCAAAAACCTTATCGAAATGCAGTTATAAAATTATATCTCCTACATCTTTAGAGCTAGAGTATCCAAATTTTAAATGTAGATTGATATGTACGTTATAGAATTTCGATTTTTGTTCAATTTCACCCCCCACCCTTATATCCACCCCCTCACCCATAAGTTTGTAAAAGGCGTATTTCAAATACTAGAGACTTGAGCTTTGGCAATTATACGCATAGTAATGATAAAACCACAATCTGAAAGTTTCATGGAGAACGTACGTCCAGAAAAAAAGTTATTAAACAATTAAGTTCCCATAGTAAGCCCACACTGCAGCCCATGCGTGCGCGCCTATGGGTGTCTATGTATGTGTGTTTGCGTGTGTATGTGTGTGTTTGTGTAAGCAGAGAGACGCTAAAAATGATTGAAATGGCTGTTGCTTGAAGGGTTCAGGGGATCTCGTAGTCGAGCACTCTCGACTAGAGTTTTCTTACTTGTTTTTCTACGTTTTCAGTTTTGCTTATATCGTATATATGCATAATATATACCGTTTTTTTTCTTCTGGGATTTTTTGTTTTCTATTTGGTTTTATGTGTTTCGCGCACTAAAGTTTTTTTTTCTATTTTGTTGGTTTTTTTTTTTTTTTCTTTTCTTTTGATGCTGCCCTTCCTCTCCCCCGTCGCTTAGACGTTATGCTGCTCTGCCGGCTTATAGTACCCTAACTTCCGCTCTTCAAGGTGCCCCTTGCTGGCGTGAAGTTAGGGTATCTAATAAGGAGAAAATGGACAAAAGTCCACTGAAAAAATGGAAAATCTTTCTTAATTACTTGATTTTTTTTTCTGAACACTCTTTTTCACGTACCTGATATATATATATATGTATATATAATAATAAATGTATATATGTATATCTAACATATATTTTGAGACCGGCAGCTGCGCGCTGCAAATTCAATGGAATTTAATGCAAAAAAATCAAACGCGATCGTTTGCACTTGCTTAATCTTTGGGTTCGTGAGTTTTATTTTGTCAAAATTTTGTTTTTATTTTTTTGGTTTAATACTTTTAAATTTTCAGCACAACCAAATTTTGACTTGATGATCTCGTGATGCCGGAAAAGAACTATTTGACCCATGTGGCTCTTTTTATAGTCCCACATTCCAGTCTCCGCTCTTCCTCTTCTTGGAAAGTGAGAAGCGAAGATGGGTGCAATTCGGCCGCTGAGTCCCAAAGCTTTTAGAGTTTCTCTCAAATGCTCGCTCTCGAGGCTCGCTTTTTGGGAAGCTCAGCGGTCATTGCAGTGCAGGCGACACATTTGTCGCGAATGATATGCACTGCAATTATTTATGTACAATATCTCTGCTACGACCATTACATACACGATAATCTGATACGATAGTTAGAAGAAATATCAAAAAATCATTTTTTAAGTAAAATTAAAATTTAAATTTTTAACCCCCCCCCCTAAACTTTAATTAAAATCTAACAACCACCAACCCATATTCCCTTTTTTTTTTCTTAATATCAATATAAAGTCTTTGAAATGTTCATTGGGAGACTGTAAACCCATTGGTGATCTTAGAATTTGATTAGGAGATTTAGTTTCTTTGCAGGTGTCGCAACTACGTATGTAAGCACGATTGAGTATTTGTCAAAACCTGACCACATATGTCGCAATTCTTCCCAGCATCATCCGAAGATGCGGAACTACGTTGCGGACTACGAGCAAGAGGCATAGTGGCTTCAACTCAAAACAGTTCTACAAAAACAGTTCTACAAACAGTTCTACAAAAAAAACTCCTAGAAAAATTTGGAAAAAATATAAATTTTTTCTAATTCAAAGTTAATAATGAATTGTTTTGGTTAATATAAATGGAGAGGAAGTCAATTCCATATTTTTTTTTAAGTTCTGGTATAAGCACATAAGGAATACAGACTGGGCTATTGCATCTAACTAACATCCGATGTCAAATTGACGAAGCAACATTCATCAATGAAGTAATGTACTAATTACAACATTAATGTACCACATCGACCAACTTTTATTATCGGGAATGAAAACCCGATTATAAATTTATTGTCATATTATCTTGAAAATTATAGGGTATCCATCTTCGGCAGGGTATCCAATCTTAGCTAAATACACAAGATTTTAGAAGCGGACCTATATTCTTTAAGTCACATGTACTTCAATAAAGATATAAAAGGTTATCGAAAACAACCGAGCTATTGTGAAAACAGATCTTAATTCTGATTGTTTTTGTTTGTGTTTAAATGAGTGTGCTTGTAAAGAAAATGCGTTGTCGGCAATGCATCCGCTCTCAGTCAAATGCTAAAGTTCCAATACAACTGCATTTAATTTACCACTCTATAGACGAACTATCTAACTAACTATCGTTAGCGTATCGGATATTCACAATATAAAATATGCGGCTACTAGCTTCGTATAAAAGTAAACTCGAGTCTAGTATGCCCCATTTTGGAGTCGGTACACTGAAAGCATATAATCTTCAAAGACTACTACGCTCACTACCTCACGATGAAATCGATGGACAAAAAGCATAATATCACTAAAGATTAACGCTCCTCAGTGCCCCACGTTGGTCGCCATAAAATTTGTAACGTTCTAGTTGTGGTGTGTATAAAGGCCGACGAGTGCTGTATATGCTGATAAAAGCACTGCTTTGGCTCTATGCATTCCCTGTCCCTGGTCGGGCGCCAACATTCAGATAATGCATAGAGCTAGCCATAGATTTAGAGATAACGGGCGGGATCTTCTGGTCTTTGTTACCTCTCAAATCTCCGAACACAAATTTTAATTGTTAAGATCCCTAAAGATGGTCCACTTGACCGAAGTGATAGGGAAGGGGGGAAGACGAACACAGAGTTTGTACTTATACCAGACGAAAAAAATATGAAGAGGCGAGGCCTTAGGTGACGATTGGCACCCGCTTCTCCAGCCAACCCTACCATGGTTTTTAATTTAAAATTTGTAAAAACCCCCAAAAAAATCTGACGACTTCCTACCCCATTATATAACCAAATTTACTTGACTTTTAAAATTTTATGATTCCTTCTCAATAACTGTAACTTGTTGAATTCATTATTTTTTTTTTAATTTATTGTTGAGTACGCAGACTCAAAAAAATAATGTTCTTAGAACTAATATACAAAACTTATATATAAACGCTTACAATGCCTACTTCATCTTTATTCAAAATTAATTTTTTAAACTTCATTTACAGATATACGTTTATTGAATTTTTTTTCTGCCGATCGTATCTATCTAATCAAAATTTTTCTATCATTTATTCTATCATTTATTTTCAAATATTTTTATACCCTGAACCCATTGAAAATGGGAAATCAGGGTATAATGTTTTTGCTGAAATGTATGTAACAGGCAGAAAGAGGCGTGGCTCTTCTGTCCGTCTGTCCGTCTGTCCGTCTGTCCGTATGTTTGAACGCGTCGATTTCAGAAGATATAGAAGCTAGAGACTTCAACTTTTTTTATCCCGTTATTTTTTTATCGATCGAAAACCTTATCGAAATGCAGTTATAAAATTATATCTCCTACATCCTTAGAGCTAGAGTATCCAAATTTTAAATGTAGATTGATATGTACGTTATAGAATTTCGATTTTTGTTCAATTTCACCCCCCCCCCACCCTTATATCCACCCCCTCACCCATAAGTTTGTAAAAGGCGTATTTCAAATACTAGAGACTTGAGCTTTGGCAATTATACGCATAGTAATGATAAAACCACAATCTGAAAGTTTCATGGAGAACGTAAGTCCAGAAAAAAAGTTATTAAACAATTAAGTTCCCATAGTAAGCCCACACTGCAGCCCATGCGTGCGCGCCTATGGGTGTCTATGTATGTGTGTTTGCGTGTGCATGTGTGTGTTTGTGTAAACAGAGAGACGCTAAAAATGATTGAAATGGCTGTTGCTTGAAGGGTTCAGGGGATCTCGTAGTCGAGCACTCTCGACTAGAGTTTTCTTACTTGTTTTTTATTTATTTGCATTTTTATTTATTTAAATTTTTGTATACATATATAGGTTTTATCAAAAATTGTAAGAAAAATATTTTTATTTATATTATTATTATTTTTTTTGCCTAAATTTTTTCTATCTATTTAATTTAAATTTTATTCATCATCTTTTTTTTTCTTAGTGTATTTTATTTGTTTTGATTTCTTCTTTATATTTATGTTTATATTTGCTGCATATATATTGTAGTATGTTGTATGTCATATAAGCATATGCTCACGATTGGAACAAATAAAGGAATGCCCAATATAAGTAGAGATCATACTCACAACATAGCAACACTTGTTGCTATATATTATAACAACTAACATAAGCGCCGTAAAGATCGTCACTAGAAGACGCCCACGTGGATCCAACGTAAGCAACGCTCGTGTCCACGCCGCAGCAAACTCAAAGCAAGCCTCGCAATGCATACAAACATAAACACACACATACACATTATATACTCCCATTCTGCCGCGCTATAAG
Organism: Drosophila mulleri; assembly: GCA_035047565.1. Lineage (NCBI taxonomy): Eukaryota > Metazoa > Arthropoda > Insecta > Diptera > Drosophilidae > Drosophila > Drosophila mulleri. The sequence continues at coordinate 177,405 of JAWNPK010000026.1, read as the reverse complement.
CGAAAATTTTATGTAAACTATACTTAGCTAAGCTATTTAATAAAATACGAGAGCATCTCCGAACGATCAAACCAAACAGTCAACTTATTTGATTACAATATAAACACAAATAGATTCACATAAAAATAATATAATGGATAACAGCAAAGTAAAAGAAAGAAACAAAATTTTTATTCATTGTTTTTTTTTTCAAATATTTTTCTAATATAAAAATAATTTTTTTTTTCAGTTTATTTAAACAAACTTTAATTTTTCTTTTATTAAATTTTTTTTTTCATTTCATATCATTAGGGATAGGGGCGCATAGGGGTTAAACACTTAAAGTTTGCTTTTACTCCCGCGTCGAAAGCGCTTCTGGTGTCAGCTGTGAAGTGTAGAAATATGGGGTATATGGCGGGCGGTTTTTTTTTTTTTTGTTTTATTTTTGTTAGCTATCTAATTATTTAATTTTTTTTATTTAAACATATATATACTTTTTTCCTTCTTTCTCGTTAAGTTTTCGTTAAAGGGTATTAACTGTGTGATTCATTTTTTCTTTTTTTCTTTTATACCCTGAACCCATTGAAAATGGGAAATCAGGGTATAATGTTTTTGTTGAAATGTATGTAACAGGCAGAAGGAGGCGTGGCAGACCCCACAAAGTATATATATTCTTGATCAGGGCGACGAACTGAGTCGATTTAGCCCTGTCCGTCTGTCTGTCCGTCTGTCCGTCTGTCCGTATTTTGAACGCGTCGATTTCCGAAGATATAGAAGCTAGAGACTTCAACTTTTTTTAAAATGCTCGTATATACACGCGGATATCGAGTTTATCACTAAAAATCGATAACTCATCCCGTTATTTTTTTATCGATCAAAAACCTTATCGAAATCAGTTATAAAATTATATCTCCTACATCTTTAGACTAAGTATCCAAATTAAAATTAATTATATGTACGTTATAGAATTTCGATTTTTGTTCAATTTCACCCCCCACCCTTATATCCACCCTAAGTTTGTAAAAGGCGTATTTCAAATACTAGAGACTTGAGCTTTGGCAATTAACGCATAGTAATGATAAAACCACAATCTGAAAGTTTCATGGAGAACGTACGTCCAGAAAAAAAGTTATTAAACAATTAAGTTCCCATAGTAAGCCCACACTGCAGCCCATGCGTGCGTGCCTATGGGTTCTATTGTATGTTTTTGTGTAAGCGAAGACGCTAAAATGATTGAAATGGCTGTTGCTCGAAGGGTTCAGGGGATCTCGTAGTCGAGCACTCTCGACTAGAGTTTTCTTACTTGTTTGATTTGCTGTACTTAATATTTCTTATTTATTCATATATATATGTAATTTGATCATATATATTTTAATTTGTTGTTCTTTATTTTCTTTTCTTTTCTTTGTTATTTATTTATTGGTTAATTATTTATATTTATATTTTTTTGACTTATTAAAACATTATATTTTTCTGCTCTTCTCTTTAAGCATTTCTTCTGCAAAAAAAAATCTAACTTCTCACTTGTCGACGACAATTTAATTGTTGGATTTCTTTTTGTGGAGTTTTTTCTTTATGTTATGAAATTTTTTCTTTTTTTTTATAATTTTTATCCTATATGCTACACTACACTATTACTACACTATTTTTATACCCTGAACCCATTGAAAATGGGAAATCAGGGTATAATGGTTTTGTTAAAAGTATGTAACAGGGAGAAGGAGGCGTGGCAGACCCCACAAAGTATATATATTCTTGATCAGGGCGACAAACTGAATCGATTTAGCCATGTCCGTCTGTCCGTCTGTCCGTCCGTCCGTCTGCCCGTCTGTCCGTCTGTCCGTATGTATGAACGCGTCGATTTCTGAAGATATAGAAGCTAGAGACTTCAACTTTTTTTTAAAATGCTCGTATATAGCACGCGGATATCGAGTTTATCACTAAAAATCGATAACTCATCCCGTTATTTTTTTATCGATCAAAAACCTTATCGAAAACCAGTTATAAAATTATATCTCCTACACCTTTAGAGCTAAAGTCTCCAAATTTTAAATGTAGACTCGACTGCACGTATAGAATTTCGATTTTTGTTATAATTCACCCCCCACCCCTATATCCACCCCCTTACCCTCATCTCTGTAAAAGGCGTATTTCAAATACTAGAGACTTGAGCTTTGGCAAATATACGCATAGTAATGATAAAACCACATTCTGAAAGTTTCATGAAGAACGTACGTCCACAAAAAAAGTTATTAAACAATTAAGTTCCCATAGTAAGCCCACACTGCAGCCCATGCCTGTTAATGCGTGCGTGCCTATGGGTGTCTATGTATATGTTTGCGTGTGTGTGTGTGTTTGTTTAAGCTGAATGACACTAAAAATTATTGAAATGGCTGTTGCTCGGAGGGTTCAGGGGATCTCGTAGTCGAGCAGTCTCGACTAGAGCTTTCTTACTTGTTTTTTTTTAAATTACTATTTCATATATTATATATTTTTATATCTATACATTTTTTTTCTACGTTTTCAGTTTTGCATATATGTTTTCTATTTGGTTTTATGTGTTTCGCGCACTAAAGTTTTTTTTCTATTTTGTTGTTTTTTTTTTTTTTTCTTTTGATGCTGCCCTTCCTCTCCCCCGTCGCTTAGACGTTATGCTGCTCTGCACGCTTATAGTACCCTAACTTCCGCTCTTCAAGGTGCCCCTAGCTGGCGTGAAGTTAGGGTATCTAATAAGGAGAAAATGGACAAAAGTCCACTGAAAAAATGGAAAATCTTTCTTAATTACTTGATTTTTTTTTCTGAACACTCTTTTTCACGTACCTGATATATATATATATGTATATATATAAATAAATGTATATATGTATATCTAACATATATTTTGAGACCGGCAGCTGCGCGCTGCAAATTCAATTCAATTTAATGCAAAAAAAATCAAACGTGATCGTTTGCACTTGCTTAATCTTTGGGTTCGTGAGTTTTATTTTGTCAAAATTTTGTTTTTATTTTTTTGGTTTAATACTTTTAAATTTTCAGCACAACCAAATTTTGACTTGATGATTTCGTGATACCGGAAAAGAACTATTTGGCCCATGTGGCTCTTTTTATAGTCCCACATTCCAGTCTCCGCTCTTCCTCTTCTTGGAAAGTGAGAAGCGAAGATGGGTGCAATTCGGCCGCAGAGTCCCAAAGCTTTTAGAGTTTCTCTCAAAAGCTCGCTCTCGAGGCTCGCTTTTTGGGAAGCTCAGCGGTCATTGCAGTACAGGCGACACATTTGTCGCGAATGATATGCACTGCAATTTTTTAAGTACAATATATCTGCTACGACCATTACATACATGATAATCTGATACGATAGTTAGAAGACTGTAAACCCATTGGTGATATTAGAATTTGATTAGGATATTTAGTTTCTTTGCAGGTGTCGCAACTACGTATGTAAGCACGATTGAGTATTTGTCAAAACCTGACCACATATGTCGCAATTCTTCCCAGCATCATCCGAAGATGCGGAACTACGTTGAGGACTACGAGCAAGAGGCATAGTGGCTTCAACTACTACCTCAAAACAGTTCTACAAAAAAAAACTCCTAGAAAAATTTGGAAAAAATATAAATTTTTTCTAATTCAAATGGGGAGGAAGTCAATTCCATTTTTTTTTTAAGTTCTGGTATAAGCACATAAGGAATACAGACTGGGCTATTGCATCTAACATCCGATGTCAAATTGACGAAGCAACATTCATCAATGAAGTAATGTACTAATTACAACATTAATGTTCCACATCGACCAACTTTTATTATCGGGAATGAAAACCCGATTATAAATTTATTGTCATATTATCTTGAAAATTATAGGGTATCCATCTTCGGCAGGGTATCCAATCTTAGCTAAATACACAAGATTTTAGAAGCGGACCTATATTCTTTAAGTCACATGTACTTCAATAAAGATATAAAAGGTTATCGAAAACAACCGAGCTATTGTGAAAACAGATCTTAATTCTGATTGTTTTTGTTTGTGTTTAAATGAGTGTGCTTGTAAAGAAAATGCGTTGTCGGCAATGTATCCGCTCTCAGTCAAATGCTAAAGTTCCAATTCAACTACATTTAATTTACCACTCTATAGAGGAACTATCTATCTAACTATCGTTAGCATATCGGATATTCACAATATAAAATATGCGGCTACTAGCTTCGTATAAAAGTAAACTCGAGTCTAGTATGCCCCATTTTGGAGTCGGCACACTGAAAGCATATAATCTTCAAAGACTACTACGCTCACTACCTCACAATGAAATCGATGGACAAAAAGTATAATATCACTAAAGATTAACGCTCCTCAGTGCCCCACGTTGGTCGCCATAAAATTTGTAACGTTCTAGTTGTGGTGTGTATAAAGGCCGACGAGTGCTGTATATGCTGATAAAAGCACTGCTTTGGCTATATGCGTTCCCTGTCCCTGGTCGGGCGCCAACATTCAGATAATGCATAGAGCTAGCCATAGAATTAGAGATAACGGGCGGGATCTTCTGGTCCCTTAGCTCATTCGGGAGTGTGGGGGGGTTCTTTGTTACCTCTCAAATCTCCGAACACAAATTTTAATTGTTAAGATCCCTAAAGATGGTCCACTTGACCGAAGTGATAGGGAAGGGGGGGAAGACGAACACAGAGTTTGTACTTATTCCAGACGAAAAATATATGAAGAGGCGAGGCCTTAGGTGACGATTGGCACCCGCTTCTCCACCCAACCCTACCATGGGTTTTAGTTTAAAATTTGTAAAAACCCCAAAAAAAAAAATCTGACAACTTCCTACCCCATTATATAACCAAATTTACTTGACTTTTAAAATTTCATGATTCCTTCTCAATAACTGTAACTTGTTGAATTCATTAATTTTTTTCAAATTTATTGTTGAGTACGCAGACTCAAAAAACTAATGTTCTTAGAACTAATATACCTAACTTATATATAAACGCTTGCAATGCTAACTAACTTCATCTTTATTCAAAATTAATTTTTAAACTTCATTTACAGATATACGTTTATTGAATTTTTTTTTCTGCCGATCGTATCTATCTAATCAAAATTTTTCTATCATTTATTTATTCTATCATTTATTTTCAAATATTTTTTTTATTTATTTGCATTTTTATACCCTGAACCCATTGAAAATGGGAAATCAGGGTATAATGTTTTTGTTGAAATGTATGTATGTAACAGGCAGAAGGAGGCGTGGCAGACCCCATATAGTATATGTATTCTTGATCAGGGCGACGAACTGAGTCGATTTAGCCCTGTCCGTCTGTCTGTCCGTCTGTCCGTCCGTCTGTCCGTCTGTCCGTCTGTCCGTATGTTTGAACGCGTCGATTTCAGAAGATATAGAAGCTAGAGACTTCAACTTTTTTTTAAAATGCTCGTATATAGCACGCGGATATCGAGTTTATCACTAAAAATCGATAACTCATCCCGGTTTTTTTTATCAAAAACCGATCGAAATGCAGTTATAAAATTATATCTCCTACATCTTTAGAGCTAGAGTATCCAAATTTTAAATGTAGATTGATATGTACGTTATAGAATTTCGCTTTTTGTTCAATTTCACCCCCCACCCTTATATCCACCCCCTCACCCATAAGTTTGTAAAAGGCGTATTTCAATTACTAGAGACTTGAGCTTTGGCAATTATACGCATAGTAATGATAAAACCACAATCTGCCAGTTTCATGGAGAACGTAAGTCCAGAAAAAAAGTTATTAAACAATTAAGTTCCCATAGTAAGCCCACACTGCAGTGCTAGGTGCTGCCTAGTTTTTCAGAGCTGATTTAGACAGATTATATGTTTCCTTGAGTTTTAATACTCATAATCATGTTCAGTTTTCGATTTTGTAATTAATGTACCAATTTTGTTTCATTCCACCTGATGTTTCTGACATGACAACAGGTGTGAGCAACACTTCTATTGGTGCAGCTTCAACGTGTACTATATTTGAATATGTAACTATATTCATCAACCACTCCTGCTGACATATTGGCCATTGTAGCCATATCATTGCTGCTTTCCAGAGACCTCCCAGTTTATTCCATTATATACTGAGTTTCTTTATTGTATGGTAATAAAATTAATGATTGACCATTTTTAAGGTATTTACTATTGAAAATTGCTTATATATACTTAATTTTACTTGTTTTGGCCGATCTCTGCTGAAGCCTCCACCAAGCTTCAGCCGGGATAACATAGCAAAATTTGAAAATGTGACGTCACAAGAGAGCTGTTAGTTAACATTAAAAGTAACGGGACTGGTCTTTGCGCAACCTACTGTGTCTTTTAACAGTGAGTGGCGCACCTACTGTGTCTTTTAACAGTGCTAGGTGCTGCCTAGTTTTTCAGAGCTGATTTAGACAGATTATATGTTTCCTTGAGTTTTAATACTCATAATCATGTTCAGTTTTCGATTTTGTAATTAATGTACCAATTTTGTTTCATTCCACCTGATGTTTCTGACATGACAACAGGTGTGAGCAACACTTCTATTGGTGCAGCTTCAACGTGTACTATATTTGAATATGTAACTATATTCATCAACCACTCCTGCTGACATATTGGCCATTGTAGCCATATCATTGCTGCTTTCCAGAGACCTCCCAGTTTATTCCATTATATACTGAGTTTCTTTATTGTATGGTAATAAAATTAATGATTGACCATTTTTAAGGTATTTACTATTGAAAATTGCTTATATTTACTTAATTTTACTTGTTTTTGACCACTTGGCCGATCTCTGCTGAAGCCCCCACAACTAACCAGACAACACATAGACTAGACACGTAGATCAATTTTTTTCAAAGGCGAACATATGCTCTGGAAGCGACCAGACATCTTCGTATTTGCTCGGCTCGGTCTTCTGAGGCTGAAGCAGTGAAAATAAGGCACGGCAAAATCAGTGCGCTACGAGCGCTGGCACGAAATGAACAGATGCCCATATGAAGTAAGGATATGCGCTCTTTTTCCCTCACTCGCTCTCTCCCTCTCTTTATGCTCTCTCTCCATGGTCTCTCAAATAGCAGCAGCGCACAAAAATTGAAATTTTTTGAGTGAAGGGTATACCGAAATCTTAAAAGCGTTGGCCACGCTCATACAAAATATTAGCATTTTCATGAATATTTCTAGGAAGGGTATGGAAGCGTTGAGGCGCATAAAGAATATGAGTTGGCGACAAGCATGCACACACACACTTGCAGTCCCTTACTACGTGTGTGAGCATTTGTTTGCCAGTGTGCGAAGCTCTTGCTGGCTGTAGCAATTTTAACGTCCAGCATTTGCATTAGGTCGATCTTACGGACTGTCATAACCACTTCACACAGATGTACTATTTGTGAACATACATATGTTTGTATGTACAGAAGTATATTTATTTATTATTATTGCTAATCATATTTATAAATGTGTGTATATCCATCAAATACTATAATTACATGTAATTAAAATTAATTTATACGGATTTTCAACCGAAAATATAATTGCGAAACAATAAGTTTTTTAAATGCTTTGCAATATATGAAATACACATGTCATATTATACTCAAGCTGTACTCATTATTGCCAAAATTTTCTGATTAAGTCATAAAGGCCCATTTTACAGTCACCCTACGATTCAAACCACACAAAATTTACAAACTACTAAATCCAGAGACAATTATCTTCCCATACAAACATACACATATGCAAATGTATGTATGCATGTGCTCACTTCACAAGGCCGACCAACGGCAAGTTTTGGGCTTTACAATTTGCACAGCCTGTTGTGCATAGAGAGAATACATTTTCGCGACGAGCATACACACACACATTAACAGTCCCTTGCTACATGTATGTGCTTTTGTGTGCGTGCCAAACTCAATTCTTTCTCAATATTTTCGTCAATCGTCAGTTAGAGTCCCGTTTTACATGCATGAGGCATTATGTGTTTGTATGGGAAACTATTCTTGCTGCCTGTGGAATATTGTAAGTGTGTATGTTCTTAACACGTGAACATTGGTTTGTGCTCGCCACGGTCTGCATATGCATGTATGCAGTGTTGCCATTTTAGCCTATTTAAGGCTAGATCTAGCCTATTTAAAAATGAAATAGCCTGGAAAAATGTCAAAATGCCTATAGCCATAAATTTAGCCTTTTTTATATTTTAGTTTTTTATGTTTACCATTTTATATTATTTTATTATCTATAGAAGCAAATCTAACCAAACTAAACTTTTTTGTAGACCTTTTTGTTTAATATGGTATTTACCATTATATATCATGGTTAATACCATAAATTAATTCTGAAATACCATACCATTCGTATTAATATATGGTATATTTATGTTGAAAAGTTTTGGTCACATTTTGATTCGTTGATCGCGCTCAAAATTGTGAAATTGTGAAATTCTTAATTAGCAATAATGCCAAAGACAATATATAAACAGAATTTTCGGGACGCCTGGGCCAAATGGGACGAGCAGGAGGCGGCATTATGCCTATATATTTTGCCAGCACTCCAATGCCATTGCTCCAATAGAAATTGCTACATTTGCAATGAAATTTTATCACTTCCGTGGTCAAATGCTGCAATTGAACGAGTTTTGAGCCAAATGAATATAATAAAGAATAAGCTCAGGAATCAAATGACAATAAAGGCATTAAATGCGATTTTGCATATAAAGTTTGTTTAAAAAATATTTAGTTGCTTGATGTATACAAAAAATATATCTTATATCTATACAGATATGGATTGAGGCGTCATGGCAAATGTTGCCATAATTACGAATTGCCTGAAAAATATATTTATCTTATAAGCTCCAGCGATAAATACGCAACTCCTTCAGACTAAGAACTAGATAATATAATTACACAATTAAACATTTAAAATGTATGTTTTGTTTAATTTTTGGCCTTTTTTAAGCCTGTTTTTTAGAATTTTTAGCCTATTCTAGCTTATATTTTTGAGAAATTTGGCCTATTTTGTCGTTCGAAATCTGGCACCACTGGTGTGCATGCTTGTCGCCAAATCATATTCTTTATGCGCCTCAACGCTTCCATACCCTTCCTAGAAATATTCATGAAAACGCCAATATTTTGTATGAGCGTGGCCAACGCTTTAAAGATTTCGGTATACCCTTCACTCAAAAGGAAAGAACTGGGACCGTCGCGAACAAATTTCAATTTTTGTGCGCTGCTGAGCTTCATGATTTTAGAGCCCACAGAGAGAGAGAGAGAGAGATAGAGTGTGAGAGAGAGTAGGACAAAAACGACAAGCGCATAAAACATGACTATTTCGTCTGCGTGCTTAAAGCGCACTGATTTCGTCGTGCTATTTTTCATTACTCGAGCCAGCCAATACCAAGCCGAGCGAATACGAAGTTGGCCGGGACCTGCTACATAGATGTTGCGGCGTGGAGAAAATATTGCTCTACATGTCTAGTCTATGTGTTCTCTGGTTAGTGGCGCAACCTACTGTGTCTTTTAACAGTGCTATCACTCAATCGTGAGAGTGTAGGATAAATAACACATAGCTGTGCTTCATATGGGAACGGGACCATTTCGGTTGAGCGCTCGCAGCGCACTGTTTTTGTCGTGCAGTATTTTCTCTGCTCGAACCTCCAGCAACCGAGCCGAGCAAATACGAAGTATAGTGGTCGACCAACTTAACAGTTTCGAGCTGTAGAAAATTTTGTTCTACATGTCTAGTCTATGTGTTGTTTGGTCAGTGGAAAAAGTTAGCCAGTTCAATTTTTGTTGTTACCAAGCCACTGAATTTCATCGATATTTTTCAAAGTATCCTCGCTATATCATTTGCGCATCTCCAGTGTAACGGAACTTGTCAAAACGAAACCGGAAATTAGTTCTGGCATGCTTTGACATTTATACTTTCACGTGGAGTGCTAATATCCAAGCCCCACATTCGAACGTAGCGCTTAAATTTAAGCTTGCTGAGATGGACCGTCGTGACATTTTACGTTTGTGGGCTCAGATCGTACAACACACTGGCATAGAGAAATACACCGCTGAGGAATGGCAGGAGCATTATGAAGATTTCTGGAAATGCATGCAAACGAATGAAAAGCCGTATATACGTGTTGAAAGTGTAAATAAATGAGCAGAAGAGATTCAAATCGAGTTTTACTTTTCCCCCATAGATTGACTTAATGTTAAATGTTAATGTTAAAAAAACATGTATTAATTTTTGCAAAACATGTACATAAATAAATATTTATAATTTGAATAATGTAATTTGCTTTCTAAAACGAGAAATGAAATTAATAACAACGAAGTACAATACAGTTAATTTTCAAATTTAATGGTTTATTAATTTCTTTTTATTGTTTTTAAGCTTTTAGAAAAAGTACGTAGATCTACGTATTTCAACAAAATTGTGCTACGTGAAAATACGTAGATTTTGGAGCCTGGCTACGTAATTCTCAAATTTTGACTTGGCATCGCTGTCAAGCAGTGAAAATAAGATACAGCCACTGACCAAACAACACATAGACTAGACATGTAGAACAAAATTTTCTACAGCTCGAAACTGTTAAGTTGGTCGACCACTATACTTCGTATTTGCTCGGCTCGGTCGCTGGAGGTTCGAGCAGAGAAAATACTGCACGACAAAAACAGTGCGCTGCGAGCGCTCAACCGAAATGGTCCCGTTCCCATATGAAGCACAGCTATGTGTTATTTGTCCTACACTCTCTCTCTCAGTCCCTCTCTCTCGCTCTCTATGGTCTCTGAAATCATCACCCTCAGCAGCTCACAAAAATTGAAATTTTTGTTCGCGACGATCTCAGCTCTTTCCTTTTGAGTGAAGGGTATACCGAAATCTTTAAAGCGTTGGCCACGCTCATACAAAATATTGGCGTTTTCATGAATATTTCTAGGAAGGGTATGGAAGCGTTGAGGCGCATAAAGAATATGATTTGGCGACAAGCATGCACACACACATTTACAGTCCCTTACTACGTGTGTGAGCATTTGTATGCCAGTGTGCGAAGCTCTTGCTGCCTGTAGCAATTTTAACGTCCAGCATTTGCATTTGGTCGATCTTACGGACTGTCATAACCACTTCACACAGATGTATTATTTGTGAACATACATATGTTTGTATGTACAGAAGTAGATTTATTTATTATTATTGCTAATCATATTTATAAATGTGTGTATATCCATCAAATACTATAATTACATGTAATTAAAATTAATTTATACGGATTTTCAACCGAAAAAATAATTGCGAAACAATAAGTTTTTTAAATGCTTTGCAATATATGAAATACACATGTCATATTATACTCAAGCTGTACTCATTATTGCCAAAATTTTCTGATTAAGTCATAAAGGCCCATTTTACAGTCACCCTACGATTCAAACCACACAAAATTTACAAACTACTAAATCCAGAGACAATTATCTTCCCATACAAACATACACATATGCAAATGTATGTATGCATGTGCTCACTTCACAAGGCCGACCAACGGCAAGTTTTGGGCTTTACAATTTGCACAGCCTGTTGTGCATAGAGAGAATACATTTTCGCGACGAGCATACACACACACATTAACAGTCCCTTGCTACATGTATGTGCTTTTGTGTGCGTGCCAAACTCAATTCTTTCTCAATATTTTCGTCAATCGTCAGTTAGAGTCCCGTTTTACATGCATGAGGCATTATGTGTTTGTATGGGAAACTATTCTTGCTGCCTGTGGAATATTGTAAGTGTGTATGTTCTTAATACGTGAACATTGGCTTGTGCTTGCCACGGTCTGTATATGCATGTGTATGCGATGGGATGATAATTGTCTCTGGATTTAGTAGTTTGTAAATTTTGTGTGGTTTGAATCGTAGGGTGACTGTAAAATGGGCCTTTATGACTTAATCAGAAAATGTCGGCAATAATGAGTACAGCTTGAGTATAATATGACATGTGTATTTCATGTATTGCAAAGCATTTAGTAAACTTATAGTGTTTCACAATAATTTTTTCGGTTGAAAATGTGTATAAAATAATTTTAATTATATATAATTATAGTATTTGATGGATATACACACATTTATAAATATGATTAGCAATAATAATAAATAAATCTACTGATGTACATACATGCATATGTATGTTCACACATAGCACATCTGTGTGAAGTGGTTATGACAGTCCGTAAGATCGACCAAATGCAAATGCTGGACGTTAAAATTGCTACAGCCAGCAAGAGCTTCGCACACTGGCATACAAATGCTCACACACGTAGTAAGGGACTGTAAATGTGTGTGTGCATGCTTGTCGCCAAATCATATTCTTTATGCGCCTCAACGCTTCCATACCCTTCCTAGAAATATTCATGAAAACGCCAATATTTTGTATGAGCGTGGCCAACGCTTTAAAGATTTCGGTATACCCTTCACTCAAAAGGAAAGAGCTGAGATCGTCGCGAACAAAAATTTCAATTTTTGTGAGCTGCTGAGGGTCACGATTGAGTGATAGTAGGTTATGCAAAGCGGTCAGCTGTTTTCACAGCGTGACGTCATTATTTCAGAAAATGGTGCGCGCGCGTTTAAATTTGTATGAAAATCAAGCAATTTTGACACTGTTATCTGTTTTAAAACTAGTAGACTAAATAAAACGAGCTGGGAGGCTAATCATAGGTTCTATATAGATTCACGAATCGGACAATATGAAGGTTTTTGCTCATTTTTATATTCTAAGTCGTTTTCCAGGCAGTTATTGGTCACCCAATCCCTTGACCACTTTTACTTTCGCGTAGAATGGCTTTAATTATATTATTTAAGGCTTTAATTTTGAAAACTAAATAGGCACGACTAAGTATTATGCATTACTCATCAATCCGCATCATAATATTCACTAATTTAATTTATTATATTACGAATCTAATGGCCATAGATGATACGCAGCAGTGTTAGGTGATGCCTTGCATTTTAGAGCTGATTTAGACAGATTATATGTTTCCTTGGGTTTTAATACTCATAATTGTGGTCAGTTTTCGATTTTGTAATTAATACACCAATTTCATTTCATTCCACCGGATGTTTCTGACATGACAGCAGGTGTGAGCAGCACCTTTATTGGTGCAGCTTCAACGTGTACTATATTTTTTCTTTATTGTATGGTAATAAAATTAATGATTGACCATTTTTAAGGTATTTACTATTGAAAATTGCTTATATATACTTAATTTTACTTGTTTTCGACCACTTGGCCGATCTCTGCTGAAGCCTCCACCAAGCTCCAGCCGGGATAACATAGCATAATCTGAAAATATGACGTCACAAGAGACCTGTTAGTTAACATTAAAAGTAACGGGACTGGTCTTTGCGCAACCTACTGTGTCTTTTAACAGTGGCTGAGGGTGATGATTTCAGAGACCATAGAGAGCGAGAGAGAGGGACTGAGAGAGAGAGTGTAGGACAAATAACACATAGCTGTGCTTTATATGGGAACGGGAGCATTTCGGTTGAGCGCTCGCAGCGCACTGTTTTTGTCGTGCAGTATTTTCTCTGCTCGAACCTCCAGCGACAGAGCCGAGCAAATACGAAGTATAGTGGTCGACCAACTTAACAGTTTCGAGCTGTAGAAAATTTTGTTCTACATGTCTAGTCTATGTGTTGTTTGGTCAGTGATACAGCAAAATCAGTGAGCTACGAGCGCTGGCACGAAATGAACAGATGCCCATATGAAGTTGTAAGGCGGCCTTTTGTGCCCACCTTACATTTTTGAAATGGAATAGTTTTATTGCGGTGAAGGAGACTTGGAGTTAGATTTTGTAGTTATCAAGTTTATAGATGATAAGTGAAGATTGGAGTAAAATCGTTTTGTTGCTAATATTGAAGGAGCTAGTTTTGTTACAGGTTCTAAGTTTTGTAGTTATTAAGTTTATAGATAATAAGAGAAGATTGGAATGAAATAGTTTGGTTATTAATATCGAAAGGAATAGTTTTGTTACCGGTTTTAATTTTTATAGTTATTAAGTTTACATCTTTGAATTGTCGTTTATAGTTTTTAGTTGTAAGTAGTTGTAAGCGTTAGTTTTTAAGATAGGCATAGGTGCCGTAGCAGTTAGCCTTAGCGAGTAAGAGAAAATCAAATAAGTGGGCGGGCACGCGATCAGCAATGCAACCGTGCGGCTCGAAAGCTCGCGGTGGTGAGTTGCATTGCTGGTCGCGTGGTGAAATCTGCGCAGCAGCAAGAAAGGCTTGAAAGCTGCGCACAGATTTGAGTGAGTATCGGACGCTCGTCGAGAGCAGACGCGCAGAGGAGCAGATAAGAAACAATATAGAGGTTATAAGGAACAGGTGTAATAAAGTAAGAACATGTTTGAAAAAATGTTGGCGTATCTATTCGTAGCTAGTCTATTAACTAATTTAGTAGCTTATTAACCACAACTAATTATAACAATACTAACAGCTAGTTAGAACGAGGGTACATCCCGTTCGCCAGAAGGTCAAAACTCTGGCATGCAAAAATCGCGTGGTCTTGAGTGAACGCCGGCGACAACGATGGTGTTCCTCGATCCGCGGTCTACCAATTGTAGTAGCCCCACTAATACCCCCAATACGCCTTTGCAGCCCCGACCCCAGCAATCTAGAGTGCGCTTGATCGCGCCACTCGATCGCTGCAGCCTTCCCACGTGCAAACGTGTGGGCGTGGTCGGCGAGTTCGGGCCGCGTGGTCGCTTAACATATAATAGCTCCCCACCCTCTCCCATTTCTCTAACTACATACAGTCCCGTATTAATTTACAAATGTCTTGTAAGTTATGACCCTGGGCAGACTGAGACTCTGACCCCGTCTGAAATAAAATAACCTTACAATTGGCGCCCGAGCATGGACTGCTGGGCTAGAGAGAGTGTGGTATACGGGCGGTGTAAAATCCCGCCGGCATACCCAAATAGAGGTGGTTGTTAAGTTGTTGGTGGCGGTTATTTTGAACCAGGTAGTGTGCATGGAAAAGTGAAGAAAACCGAGAACATTCGTGAAAAGTGTGAAAAATTTGAAAGCGAATATACCCTACGACGGCCACGGGGTCGAGGGTACAAATTTCGAGAAGCTTCGAGCGAAAAACGGGATCATAAAACCGTTACGGTGCCGAAAAGTACAGTGTGCGCGAAAATATTACGCAGAAGCGTAAGTTGAAGACGCATATGCATAAGCATATGCACGCGCGGGGGCAACATAACGGACATCGTCGAAATATAGCAAAGAGGAATGGTAAGAGCAGAGCGGGTATATGCGCCCACTCAGAGAGTAAGTACAAAAAAAAATGGAGAATCTAAAAGCGGTTTAAAATGTGCAAAATGAAAATATCATCGAGAGATATAACAGCAGCGAGAAATTGATAATGGAATTTAAAAGTGAGTGCGAGTGAATATACCCGGTGGTAGAAAAGTGAGTTTGTGAAAGGTATATTCATGCACTCATAGGCAAGCGTGCATATATGTATGTATGTATGTATATATGTGCATGTAAAAGTTGCAGAGAAAGAGCAAATAGCGAAGAACATTCGAGCGCATATATACATATATGTATGTAAGCTTTGTGTACATTTACATTTCTCTAATCATATGTTTCTAATCATATGTTTTGATCTAATCATATGTTTGTGAGCTTTACATGCATATCTGGGCCACATATCGATAATCACAAATAATTTATCGGAGAGATAATAAGATGAAAGAGGGAGATTTGTGACAAAGTGAAGTTAATAAACTTAATAATAAATTAATCAATATTAAACTACGTTAAAAATAATTAAATTAATATTAAGTTAAGAAAATAATTATAATAATTAATAACTGAAGTGTCAATGGAATGTATAGGAGCATAAACATTTAATTGTTGATTCTCTTATTTTAGATGAATCAAATTGTGTCGTTGCTCCAATTGAGTTCCAACATATTATAAATCAACAATTATTACGTTAATGGGCGAATAATAAAAAAAAAAAAAAAACACACTATGGCAAAGCTACAATTTGGATTTGAATTGGCTGCTGACGAAGATCAAAAAATCAAACATCATACTAATAAAATCCATAACAGACGAAGATGGGAAGATATACAGCGTTCCACAAAATTACCAATCCAAAAGCTCAAACTTTTATATACACAGACGCAAGCACAAAAGGTATAGGAGCGATCTTAAAACAACAACAAAACGATGGTACGCAAAAACCAATAGCCTATTTTTCAAAAAAATTGAATGATTCGCAAAAAAAGAAGAAAGCAATTCTTTTAGAATGCTTGGCCATTAAAGAATGCTTAAAATTCTGGCAACATTGGCTGATTGGAATCGAATTCATTGTTTACACAGACCACAAACCACTAGAGCGCTTGAACATAAAAAACAGAACAGACGATGAGTTGGGTGATATGACACACTACCTTTCTCAATACAATTTCAAAATAATATATAATCCCGGAAAGAATAATACCGAAGCTGACTGCCTTAGCAGAAACCCTGTTTACGAATTTTATGAAAATAATGATGACAAATTACAAACAGTAAATATAATAAGTATAAATGATATAAAACATGACCAAAAACAAAACGCAGATTTAAAAGACAAGAAACATATTATTATTGAAAATGATATCTATTACAAGCAGAATGGAAAGAATAAGAAAACAAGTAAGAAAACTCTAGTCGAGAGTGCTCGACTACGAGATCCCCTGAACCCTTCAAGCAACAGCCATTTCAATCATTTTTAGCGTCTTTCTGCTTACACAAACACACACATACACACGCAAACACACATACATAGACACCCATAGGCGCGCACGCATGGGCTGCAGTGTGGGCTTACTATGGGAACTTAATTGTTTAATAACTTTTTTTCTGGACGTACGTTCTCCATGAAAACAGATTGTGGTTTTATCATTACTATGCGTATAATTGCCAAAGCTCAAGTCTCTAGTATTTGAAATACGCCTTTTACAAACTTATGGGTGAGGGGGTGGATATAAGGGTGGGGGGTGAAATTGAACAAAAATCGAAATTCTATAACGTACATATCAATCTACATTTAAAATTTGGATACTCTAGCTCTAAATATGTAGGAGATATAATTTTATAACTGCATTTCGATAAGGTTTTTGATCGATAAAAAAATAACGAGATGAGTTATCGATTTTTAGTGATAAACTCGATATCCGCGTGCTATATACGAGCATTTTAAAAAAAGGTGAAGTCTCTAGCTTCTATATCTTCGGAAATCGACGCGTTCAAACATACGGACAGACGGACAGACAGACGGACAGGGCTAAATCGACTCAGTTCGTCGCCCTGATCAAGAATATATATACTTTATGGGGTCTGCCACGCCTCCTTCTGCCTGTTACATACATTTCAACAAAAACATTATACCCTGATTTCCCATTTTCAATGGGTTCAGGGTATAAAAATAGTTTTGAGTGAAGAATGCAGTAAAATACTTATAAAGAAAATACATAACGAATTCTGCCACATTGGAGTAGGTCAAATAGAAGCGAAAATGAAACCATTTTATACAGCACCAAATTTATTAGATAATATAAAAATGATCTGCAAAATATGTGAAACTTGTATAAAAAACAAGACAAGACTAAACAAGAAGTTTGGATGTTTGTCATATTTAGGTCCTGCAGAGAGACCATTACAAATAATGTCTTTAGATACAATTGGAGGCTTTGGTGGACAACGATCGACAAAAAGATATTTACATTTATTGGTAGATCATTTTACTAGATTCGCATATATATCATGTTCGAAAAACCAACTCGCTTGCGACTTCGTAAAACTAATTAAAACAAGTAAGAAAGCTCCAGTCGAGACTGCTCGACTACGAGATACCCTGAACCCTCCGAGCAACAGCCATTTCAATAATTTTTAGTGTCATTCAGCTTAAACAAACACACACACACACGCAAACATATACATAGACACCCATAGGCACGCACGCATTAACAGGCATGGGCTGCAGTGTGGGCTTACTATGGGAACTTAATTGTTCAATAACTTTTTTTGCGGACGTACGTTCTTCATGAAACTTTCAGAATGTGGTTTTATCATTACTATGCGTATATTTGCCAAAGCTCAAGTCTCTAGTATTTGAAATACGCCTTTTACAGAGATGAGGGTAAGGGGGTGGATATAGGGGTGGGGGGTGAATTATAACAAAAATCGAAATTCTATCACGTGCAGTCGAGTCTACATTTAAAATTTGGAGACTTTAGCTCTAAAGGTGTAGGAGATATAATTTTATAACTGGTTTTCGATAAGGTTTTTGATCGATAAAAAACTAACGGGATGAGTTATCGATTTTTAGTGATAAACTCGATATCCGCGTGCTATATACGAGCATTTTAAAAAAAAGTTGAAGTCTCTAGCTTCTATATCTTCAGAAATCGACGCGTTCATACATACGGACAGACGGACAGACGGACAGACGGACAGACGGACATGGCTAAATCGATTCAGTTTGTCGCCCTGATCAAGAATATATATACTTTGTGGGGTCTGCCACGCCTCCTTCTCCCTGTTACATACTTTTAACAAAACCATTATACCCTGATTTCCCATTTTCAATGGGTTCAGGGTATAAAAATACCGAAGGCGAATTCGATTGAAATCTTGCTTGCAGATCAGTATCCGGCCATAAATTCAAATGAATTCAAAAGAGACCTAAAAGAGAAAAATATAGATTTAGTTCTAACCGCAGTAGATGCCCCTTTTTCTAACGGTCTGAACGAAAGATTAAACCAGACCTTGGTAAATAAGATAAGATGTATGCTCAATGATAATGGTGCAACAAAAAAGGCGTGGTCGAAAATCGCAGAAGAATGCGTAAAAAAATATAATAGAACGGTGCATACAGTAACAGGATTTTCTCCTATCTATCTGATGAACGGAGAGGTCACTGACTTACTACCTCTGGAACTAAAAAATATGAACAACTATTCAAGAAATTTAGAACAAGATCGGAATTTAGCACTGTTCAGATCAAAAAAATCACATGAATATAATAAAGCACTATTTGATAAAAATAGAAAAAAACATGATTTTCAAAAAGGCGATATGGTCTATATAACCAACGGCAATAAGCTAAACAGGAGAAAAATGGATGAAATAAGAATTGGTCCTTTTGAAATAGAAGAAAAAATTTCTGATTCGATTTGTAAAATAAACACTGGTCGTGGAAAAAAATCTATATCTCTTTACCACGTCACAAAGCTCATTCCCATTCTCATATGATTAGAAACATATGATTAGAGAAATGTAAATGTATTTGTGCTGTACATGTAAGAATTAGTGGGAGAGAGTGAATAGTGACGAATATTCAGTAATGCGCGCATAAACGAATGTGCGTATGTGTATACGCGTATATGTATGTATATATGTGCGTAAGAGTAGATCGAGAGAGAGAGAGAGAGTAATTGGTCAAGCGCATGCGTGAGATAATGCGCATATGACACCAGGTGAATTTTGTATATATGATCACGTATGCGGGGGTGAATATATGAGTGATTGTGCGCATATGACACTAGGCGAATTTGCATATATGATAGCACAGTGGCCGGTATGTGAGCGAGTGAAATTAGAAATGTTATTGGGCGGATATGAGCGTACAACGTACAGTGGGCTGAGGCCGATATATAAGCAAGTGAAAATAGGAATCATATTGTGCGGGTTTCGAGCGTGAGAATGCACAGTGGTCCGAAGTCGGCATAAAACCGAATGAAAACAAGTAAGAAAGCTCTAGTCGAGACTGCTCGACTACGAGATACCCTGAACCCTCCGAGCAACAGCCATTTCAATAATTTTTAGTGTCATTCAGCTTAAACAAACACACACACACACGCAAACATATACATAGACACCCATAGGCACGCACGCATTAACAGGCATGGGCTGCAGTGTGGGCTTACTATGGGAACTTAATTGTTCAATAACTTTTTTTGTGGACGTACGTTCTTCATGAAACTTTCAGAATGTGGTTTTATCATTACTATGCGTATATTTGCCAAAGCTCAAGTCTCTAGTATTTGAAATACGCCTTTTACAGAGATGAGGGTAAGGGGGTGGATATAGGGGTGGGGTGAATTATAACAAAAATCGAAATTCTATCACGTGCAGTCGAGTCTACATTTAAAATTTGGAGACTTTAGCTCTAAAGGTGTAGGAGATATAATTTTATAACTGGTGTTCGATAAGGTTTTTGATCGATAAAAAAATAACGGGATGAGTTATCGATTTTTAGTGATAAACTCGATATGCGCGCGCTATATACGAGCATTTTAAAAAAAAGTTGAAGTCTCTAGCTTCTATATCTTCAGAAATCGACGCGTTCATACATACGGACAGACGGACAGACGGACATGGCTAAATCGATTCAGTTTGTCGCCCTGATCAAGAATATATATACTTTGTGGGGTCTGCCACGCCTCCTTCTCCCTGTTACATACTTTTAACAAAACCATTATACCCTGATTTCCCATTTTCAATGGGTTCAGGGTATAATAAACAGTTAATAAACAATAAATAATTAATAAATAATTAGTGAATAAATAACAAACAAATAAAAACTATAAATAAAGGAAAACTATATATAAATAAAAATTATAAATAAATAAAAATTATAAATAAATAAAAATTATAAACATATTAAAATTACAAATAAATAAAAATTATAAATTGTGAGGAGCAATATGGGTATGCACGTATTAATGTATATAAACGTATGTATTTGCTGTGCGTTTATATGCATATACATGTTGCTCCCCACAGCGACGCGAATACTGTAGGAGCGACCCTCGCACTGGAAAGGGGGTCAAAGTCCTTTTAGAGGCGGTCTCTTTCGCTCCTACAGATTCAGCAATGGGTTCGCGTCGCACGCACGACGATCATCGGGGACCGTTAGCCGAGGTGCCGTTTGGGCCGAGTGATAGTAGAGGACACTTTCACTCGTAGGGCGCCAACGGTACTTCGGCCAATGGGAGGCTGCCACGGATTTGGCGGGAAAGTGGCGTCACCCAAAATCACGCCACTTTACCGTTTTTATGGACAATAACGGCAGAAAGGCCCCGCTCCAGAGCCGAACAGGCCCCGTTACCACACGAAGCAGGGCCTGTGGCTGGGGTATAAAAGGCCACCAGCGACTCCATACAAGGAGAGAAAAAGTCAAGTCGGGAGGAGAAATACGAGAGAGTGTTGCCGTCGAAATTATACAAAGTGAAAGTGAAGAAAGTGTCGAAATCAAGTCAGCGCGAGTGGCAAACAGGACTCCCAGGACATCGTGGGAACAGCAAGGACATCGAGGGAACAACAAGGACATCCAGTGGGAATCCTTGCCGGAGTGCGTTGAACAAGCGCTCAGTGGGTGTGCGTCGCTAAGCAAACCAGCAAGCCAGCATATATTTACATAAATGACGTGTACATTTCATTATTTATTTAAGAAAATATACCAATGCGCTATAAAACCTAAACCACAAGACTAATTAATTATCGCAGGGGCTTCAACAAATAAATTTGTTGGCAACGAATCCACAGTCAGCTGAAACTAGCCCAGCTTAGACTCGGGATAAGCCGAAGGTTCGTTACAACTGGCGCCCAACGTGGGGCCCTGCGATAAGAGTTTAATTAGTGTATATTTGTGAACATGGTGCGAGCGTGGATGTATAATCTTAAAAAGGATGAAGTGCTGCGTTACGGCGACGAGTTCGGAGTGAGCTTGTCAGGCACACTGGACGTCATGCGGAGACAGTTCGGCGAGTGGGTTGAGAGGAATGAAGTATGGAGCAGACCGCGAAATGAAGCTCATTTACAACAACAGCCTGCCCGATCTGCATGCCAGGCCGTATCAATTCCACAATCTAGTGGAATTGATGCACTTGGCAGATGAGTTCGAGGAACTGGAGAAGGACCGCGAGAGGTTACGGCAGCAGCCACGGCCTGGTCGGTCACGACTGATGGCCATGGACGACGCGGGAAGCGATGTGGAGTATCGCCGCATGGAGGATGAGGCGAAGCCTACTCCTGCGCCGAGGGAAGGCGCAACCGGAGCCAGGACGCACATCCCGAATCCAGCCAGGGCATGCCGAGTGTGTGGCCAGGAGGGACACCGCGCTTTTAAGTGCCGCAACAAGGCACTGGATTTCTGCTGGCAGTGCGGGCGCATTGGAGTGAGAACGTATGCCTGTTGCCAGTCGGGAAACGAACAGCGACACCCGCCATCCAGGGGCGAGCGGGAGCAGCAGTCAGGAGCCCCCAGACGCTAGTGGGCTGTCTCCAGGATGAAGGCAACCAGATGTCGGCGATCGTGGCCATTGGAGCCACTCAACAAAGAGCTACGATCGACACGGGGGCCACAAGCAGCTTTATCAGCGAAAAGCTTGCTGACGAGCTCAGAGGAGTGGGCGTGGTGCGTGCTACACGGCGGCGCATACGCTTAGCGGACGGCAGTTGCAGTCAGGTGGACTCGCAACTGGAGGCGACGATGCGCCTGGGGAATCAGCAAATACAGATTCCGTTGCTGATTTTGCCAGGAATGATCGAAGATCTAGTGCTGGGCTGGGATTTCTTGGCCAGCATGGGCACCACACTGGTGGTGCGGTGGCATGACATTAAAGGTCGAGCCAAGAATCCCACAGTCGAGCGGACAGCCGGAGGAGAAGCTATCCGTGGTTGTGGCCAGCGTGGAGGCGAACCCAGCGACGCCGATGGAGGCGAACATGGAGCAGCCAACGCCTATGCACAATGACCCAGAGGTGGATGCTTTCCTGAGGCATGAGCTGGAGAAGTTCCAGCATGTGAAGGGCACCACCAGGATCACGGAGCACCGGATCAGGATGCAGGATAACAGGCCCATAAAACAGCGCTACTTCCCCAAAAATCAAAAAATGCAGGCGGAGATCAACTTGCAGGTGGATGAGCTGCTGGCCAAAGGCTGCATCGAGCCCTCGAAGAGCCCAAATAGCGCGCCGATTGTCATGGTTCGTAAGAAGAATGGGAAGTGGCGGCTATGTGTGGATTTTCGACAGCTAAACAGCAGATCCATCAAAGATGCATACCCTTTGCCGCGTGTGCATCACATTCTGGACCAGCTGCGAGAGGCGCGCTACATCAGCAGCCTGGATTTGAAGGATGGGTATTGGCAGATACCGATGGAGAAGGCCAGCAGACCACTGACAGCATTTACGGTGCCAGGAAAGGGTCTCTATCAGTGGAAGGTGATGCCGTTTGGACTCCATTCTGCACCGGCAACATTTCAGCGAGCGCTGGACCAAGTGATCGGCCCAGAAATTATGCCCCATGCCTTTGCCTACCTGGACGACGTCATCGTCATCGGCCGGACGCGACAGGAGCACATGAACAACCTACGAGAGGTGTTCCGGTGACTGCGGGCAGCCAACTTGAGGATCAACATCGACAAGTGCGATTTCTTCAAGAAAGAGCTAAAGTATCTGGGTCACAAAGTCACGGAGGATGGCATTTGCACGGATCCAGAGAAGGTGGCCGCTATCGCCGAGCTGAAGCCGCCCACAAATGTAAAAGAGTTACGCCAATATGTGGGCGTGGCTTCATGGTAACGCCGCTTTGTGCCAGATTTTGCAGCCACCGTGCATCCGCTAAATGCACTGCTCAAAAAGGGCACGAAGTGGGAGTGGACTGAGGAGCGGCAGAGAGCGTTCGAGACAGTGAAGGCCAAACTGACGGAGTCACCGGTGCTGGCGTGCCAGATTTCTCGAAGCCGTTTTGCTTGCAAACGGACGCAAGCAATTATGGGCTTGGGGCAATCCTGACGCAGACCTCGGAGGACGGAGAGCGCGTCATTTCGTATGCCAGCCGGACACTGAACAGTGCTGAAAAGAACTATTCAGCTACTGAGAAAGAGTGTCTGGCTATAATCTAGGGCATACGAAAGCTCAGGCCAAATTTGTAGTGGTCACTGACCATATGGCTCTGAAGTGGCTCAACTCAATTGAGAGCCCAACGGGGAGGATTGCCAGATGGGCACTGGAGCTGCAGCAGTACGACTTCGAGATTCGCTACAGGAAAGGTAAGCAGAATGTGGTAGCAGATGCGCTCTCACGGCAGCCTCTGGGAGAGGAGGCGTGCCGTCTGGTCAAGAGCAATAAGATGCCAGCTGGAGCAGGATGTCGCTGGCTCACAAAGCTTCGACAGCACATAAAGAAGGCGCCACATAAGTTTCCAGACTATATGGAAGAATCTGGAAACTTATATCGGCACATCCCGCACCAGGCCGGCCACGAGGATGTGGCTGCATGGAAGTTGTGCGTGCCGGCGGAACGGCGCAAACAAGTGCTGGAGGAGAACCACGACGCAGCCACCGCTGGCCACCTTGGGAGCCGAAAAACTATCGCTCGGATGGCAGCGCGGTATTACTGGCCAGGTATGTACCGGGATGTAAGAAAATACGTACATCGCTGCGAAGTGTGTCAGCGATATAAACCCAGTCAGCTGCAAGCCGCTGGGCAAATGCTGACGCAGGTGCACGAGGAGCCATGGGCAACAGTTTGTGCTGATTTTGTTGGCCCACTGCCGAGATCAAAGCATGGTAACACTATGCTTTTGGTTTTCATAGACCGCTTCTCGAAATGGACGGAGATGGTGCCGCTGCGGAGTGCGAATAGCACAGCTCTCCAGAAGGCATTTCGAGAGCGGATCTTGGCGCGGTTTGGCACGCCGAAGGTGCTCATTACTGGCAATGGCACCCAATTCACCAGTCGGGCATTCAAGGCGTTTCTGGAGGAGCTTGGAGTGCGTCACCAGTTGACAGCGCCATACACGCCTCAAGAGAATCCCACTGAGAGGGCAAATAGAACTGTGAAGACGATGATTGCGCAGTTCGCTGGAGATGACCAAAGATGCTGGGACGACGCATTACCGGAGTTGACATTGGCGGTCAACAGCAGCGTGTCAGCATCCACAGGGTATTCGGCCGCCTTCATCACACAAGGGCGAGAGCCAAGGCTGCCCAAATCACTGTTCGACGCGCAAACAATCGGCACAGGCCAGGAGGCACAGAGCCCAGTCGAGAGGGCCAGCAAGATGCGCGAAGTGTTTGAGATTGTGCGTCGGAACCTGGAGAGAGCGGGACAGGATCAGGCGCGGCATTACAATCTACGGAGGCGGCAGTGGAAGCCGGCCTTAGGTGACAAGGTGTGGGCAAAGGAACGCCACTTGTCTAATGCCGCAGACGGATTCGCAGCAAAACTGGCGTGGCGCCAGTTGGAGGCCCATATATGGTGGCCAGTTTTGTGTCTCCAGTCATCTGCCGGATAAGGTCGGAGGCAGAAAAGCGGACCAGGACGGCGCATGTGGCGGATCTCAAGCCGTGGAGAGGAAACACGGGTGAGCAATAGAGTTTTTTTTTCTTTTTTTTTTCCAAAAAAAAAGGGAGTGAATACACAACGAAGTGTATTGCTTCTTACAAAAAAAAAAAAAAAAAGAAAGAAGAAAAAATAAGACGACAAAATTTTTGCTCAAAAGTGCATAATTTCGGCTGCGAAATGCATTTGTGATGGGAAAACAACAGTTGCCACCGGGAAAATTACGGTATATGGTGTGCAACAACAATTTGTTTGAACTGCGCGCGCACGACAGCAAGCAGTGTACAGTACTGCACCGAAAAACTTAGCTGTCGGTGCATGCGCAATGCACAATGCACAGATACAACAACAAAGCAGTGCACGCACGCAGGCCCATACACGGTATATGCGCAACAACAATGCGCGCAGCCGAGATTATGTATTATCAGGTTTTATCGCACGAAAACGAAAAGCGGAAAAACAAAAACAAAACCGCTTACGTTCCAGGCAAAAGTTTCTGCACACACACATACATGCATAGGCGAGGGCAAAGGCCTTCGTCGGCTGCTTAGCGATCGCTAACGCACGAAGATGCTGTGTGTGCGATATATAAGACAGCCAACAACAAAACACACAGCGACATGCAAAACAGCCAACAACAAAACACACGGCGACATGTAAAACAACCACCACTAAAAGTTAGATACATAAAACGGCCAACAACAATGTATCACAGCTGAATGCTGCAGCAGAATGTTCGGCCACCGAAGGGCTGTGTGTGTTATGTATGCTGTGTGTGCTGAGTGTGTTGGGTGTGCATGTGAGAGCATGAAAAACGGTATCAGGGCGATACCGTAACCTGCCTGGAATTCAGCCATAAGATCGGGCAGGCTAGAGTGGATCCGTTATGCTGTCGCCCGCGCAGCGGCGACGCGGCAGCATAAGGGTATAAAATGGGCAGGCGAGCTTTGGCTCGGCCTATTTGGTGAAAAGTTACTATGGCAAGTGGACGCATCGCTAAAGATAATATGGAGCTGGGCATCGGCCTGGTACACCCTGCCGATCCTCGGTTGCTGGCCAGCGACTACGCTGGAGCGGCACGAGGAGCAAGCAGGGTGGACACACCGGTGCCCAGACCACGAGCGCGCAGAAGCAAAACGCTGCTGCCGCCGGTGAGACTGCCGTTTCACCCACACCGGCAGCGGAGGAGACGGCTACGACGCCATCGGCCGTATTTGGAATTGGAGCCGTCCACCAGCGAGGTGGAGAGCGTGGCCACGGATGGCTCGTGGTCGCCAGGGAGCTGGACCAGCGACGAAGAGGACCACAACGGCTCGTGGTCGCCAGGTAGCTGGACCAGCAACAAAGAGGACAGCGTATGGGCGCCGGTGAGCTCGCCCAGTGACGCAGTCTGGGAGAAGCGGCAGGAGGAGGAGCGGTGGGACGAGTCGCTGGTCAGCGACTACGTCCGCAACGGCCGATACTCGCCGTTGCGAGCGTTGTGGCACCCACCGCGCCCGCCTACACCTCACCGAGCGATGCGGACCAGTGATGAGGAAGAGGACGAAGTCATCACTATCGTGGACAGCGACGAGGGCGAGGTGGACGAGCGGCCCGAAACAATAGTCATTTCCGACTCCGAGGAGGAGGAGACGCCAGAGCCTCCGCGGGTGGACGCCAGCTACGCTGAAAAGGTGGTAGGGGGTCGCTTGGAGCATCGCGCCGAGTTTGTTATAACTTGGAGCGAGCCCCTCCCCACGAAGCCCGCGGGGTTCGCCTCCAGAGACGCCACTACAGGCGACGCCGCAACAGGCGACACCGCCGCCGCCCATACTACAGGAGACGCCACCACAGACGACGCCGCAACAGGCGACCGCGCCGCCGCCCACGCCACCGGAGACAGCGATGGACGTCGACGAGGAGTGGCGACCGATCTGGCTGCCCGCGCGGCCAGCGTTACAACGCCAAGTGTCGGAGCCAGCACCGCCACCACCCAGGAGGCCTACACTACAACGGCAGGCATCTTGGCCCGACGCGGGAGCAGCACAGTGGGTGGAGCTGCGGCGTGAGGAGTGGCCATCGGAGATAGAAGAACACGCCGCCCGGATGGAGGCCCAAGGCAGCGGGCGCACCGCCCGCATCGTCTGGGTAAGAAGGACGAAGTATAGGGTGCGGCGGACACGCATCGGATGCCGGGTCTTCAGATATGTCTGAAAGATAATTGTAAAATATTTCAGAATAAAACAAGTAAGAAAACTCTAGTCGAGAGTGCTCGACTACGAGATCCCCTGAACCCTTTTAGCCATTTCAATCATTTTTAGCGTCTCTCTGCTTACACAAACACACACATACACACGCAAACACACATACATAGACACCCATAGGCGCGCACGCATAAACACGCATGGGCTGCAGTGTGGGCTTACTACGGGAAATTAATTGTTTAATAACTTTTTTTGTGGACGTACGTTCTTCATGAAACTTTAAGATTGTGCTTATATCATTAATATGCGTGTATGTGCCGAAGCTCAAGTCTCTAGTATTTGAAATACGCCTTTTACAAACTTATGGGTGAGGGGGTGGATATAAGGGTGGGGGGTGAAATTGAACAAAAATCGAAATTCTATAACGTACATATCAATCTACATTTAAAATTTTGATACTCTAGCTCTAAAGATGTAGGAGATATAATTTTATAACTGCATTTCGATAAGGTTTTTGATCGATAAAAAAATAACGGGATGAGTTATCGATTTTTAGTGATAAACTCGATATCCGCGTGCTATATACGAGCATTTTAAAAAAAAGTTGAAGTCTCTAGCTTCCATATCTTCTGAAATCGACGCGTTCAAACATACGGACAGACGGACAGGGCTAAATCGACTCAGTTCGTCGCCCTGATCAAGAATATATATACTTTATGGGGTCTGCCACGCCTCCTTCTGCCTGTTACATACATTTCAACAAAAACATTATACCCTGATTTCCCATTTTCAATGGGTTCAGGGTATAACAAGTAAGAAAGCTCTAGTCGAGACTGCTCGACTACGAGATACCCTGAACCCTCCGAGCAACAGCCATTTCAATCATTTTTAGTGTCTTTCAGCTTATACAAACACACACACACACACGCAAACACATACATAGGCACGCACGCATTAACAGGCATGGGCTGCAGTGTGGGCTTACTATGGGAACTAAATTGTTCAATAACTTTTTTTGTGGACGTACGTTCTTCATGAAACTTTCAGAATGTGGTTTTATCATTACTATGCGTATATTTGCCAAAGCTGAAGTCTCTAGTATTTGAAATAGGCCTTTTACAGAGATGAGGGTAAGGGGGTGGATATAGGGGTGGGGGTGAATTATAACAAAAATCGAAATTCTATCACGTGCAGTCGAGTCTACATTTAAAATTTGGAGACTTTAGCTCTAAAGGTGTAGGAGATATAATTTTATAACTGGTTTTCGATAAGGTTTTTGATCGATAAAAAAATAACGGGATGAGTTATCGATCTTTTGTGATAAACTCGATATGCGCGCGCTATATACGAGCATTTTAAAAAAAAGTTGAAGTCTCTAGCTTCTATATCTTCAGAAATCGACGCGTTCATACATACGGACAGACGGACATGGCTAAATCGATTCAGTTTGTCGCCCTGATCAAGAATATATATACTTTGTGGGGTCTGCCACGCCTCCTTCTCCCTGTTACATACTTTTAACAAAACCATTATACCCTGATTTCCCATTTTCAATGGGTTCAGGGTATAAAAAGAGATATATACATATATATAAAGCACATATTTTACAATTTTGGGTTGCCCGTTGGGAGTTGGTTCACCATCGCTGCCTGCCACGCGACTGTCTTCCGGTTGCCGTGCTGAGGCGTAGACGCGTTTTGTTGGCCGAATCCTCGCGCACTGGCCAGCGATTTTGCTGTGAGCTGTGCGCGAATGAGGAGTGTGCCGCAAAATGCCAGTCGGCGTCAAAGTTCGGCACCGGTGGCAGTTGCGAACGACATCGATGTGACCAGCTCCCAACAACAATCCAGAATTTGAATGCACCCGCCAAGAGTTCCAGCCGCAAACGGAGATCAGCGACGAGCCTTCGACAGCACCAGAGAGGTCGACGAGGGATATGGTGAGGCAGGTGGCCGCCGCACGAGTGCCAAAGCCACCGGAGACTGCAGAACCAACAGGTGAGTTGTGCAGGAGCGTCCGGCGTGGGCGGAGGCAGCGGCGGCCCATATTGCACGCGGGCATGCAGTCGGAGATGTGGCTGTTTGCTGTGAGAGTGTGACTACAGACGCCTGCCACGCGAATGGCTCCACCGGCCATGGATCGCCAGGTGTCGGTAAAGCTTGGCAACCGAATCCTCGCGCACTGGCCAGCGACTCCGCTAGAGCTGTGCGCGAAAGAGGAGTGGCCAACAAGCGCACCGACACCAAAGATCTGACACCGGTGTCCATTTGCGAACGACGTCTGTGGGCCGATCTCATAGCAGCAGTGCATGTATTGACTGCGATGCCCCACCGAAGCATCCCCAAGGGCCCAAGAAGCAACAGGGATCAGCAGAGAGACGTCTCCAGCGGCGAGGGACAGCATACGCCAAATGGGCGAAATGGCCATTGCCGTGCGCATGTGCGACAATGCCACTGGGGGCTGCAAAACCGAAAGGCGAGTTTTGCAGCAGCGCCCGGCGTGGGCATTGGCAGCGGCAGGCCATCAGGTCAAGGGGCATGGAGGAAAAGATGCCCAACCTGGAAAACAATATTTTTATTAAAGTTTTGTCGAGACTTATAAAAATATTAGCCCCATTCACTTACCGGCAGAGTGCAGCATTGCCAGCGGTAAGGGAAAAATACAGCTGTTAACATTAACAGAGCGTTAACAGCAGCAATCAGCGCAAAATGGAGCATCGAGGGATGGAGCGACGCAAAACGGAGCAGCGCAGCTGAGGCGGGCGCCAAATTCAAACACGATGGTCTCGTGTTTTCCCGAAGGAAGAGGGTGTGAGGAGCAATATGGGTATGCACGTATTAATGTATATATACGTATGTATTTGCTGTGCGTTTATATGCATATACGTGCATATACATGTTGCTCCCTACAGCGACGCGAATACTGTAGGAGCGACCCTCGCACTGGAAAGGGGGTCAAAGTCCTTTTAGAGGCGGTCTCTTTCGCTCCTACAGATTCAGCCGCCTCACAAGATTAATCGATAAGTGGAAAGAGATTTTGAGTTGAAGTAATTAATGTGGAACATGGAATATTGAATTGGATTTATATGATAAGTGAAAATAGATTTTTATACCCTGAACCCATTGAAAATGGGAAATCAGGGTATAATGGTTTTCTGAAAAGTATGTAACAGGCAGAAGTAATCATCGCAGACCCCATTGCGAGCTCTTGTGCGTGCTTGTGGATGCATGTGCATGTATGTGTGTATAAAAGAAATGCATGATGATTAGAATATCAGCTTTGAGGGTTCAGGGTATCTCCTAGTCGAGCAGTCTCGACTAGAGCCTTCTTACTTGTTAGTTGAATTGATTAATATTAAGTTGATATTAAATTACATTTATAGATTGTTATACTCATTCACGAAGTGAATTAGTATATTGGTTTTGTGCAATGTCCGTCTTGCTGTTCGTCCGTCTGTCCGTCCGTCCGTCCATCCGTCTGTCCGTCTGTCCGTATGAACGCAGTTCATTTCGCCGCTATTGAAGCTAGAGTCTTGAAATTTGGAACACATACTCGTGTATAACTCCGATTTATAAAGTGTTAAAATTTTCCATACATTTTCCGATATACCAGAAACCATATTAGTTGAAGAGCTAGAAAGCTGAAATTTGGTATGTAGGTCCGCGTCGACCACCCAAGTCCAAGTCCCAAGTCCCTATGGCGGATATTTTTATTTATTTATTTATTTCTTAAAGCTATTGACAAAAACGAGAGTCAATTTTAATTTAAAAAAGCCTATACAAAGTACAGGATATGATTTCAATAGTAACACCAACCCGATGGGGGTATTTTATTTGCCAGTCCGGCCAGCTATGCCCACGTCTCACAGCCAATTATGGTCAGTGATACTATTGAAGCTATGAAAAGAATGTGTTAGTAAGAAAGCTTAAAAAAATAAATTAAATGTAGGTTTAATTAACTATATTTAACATAATAAATTAATAATTAAAAATAGTTCTTAAAACTAAAGAGAAAAAATAAATAAATTTAAAAAAAAAGTAATAAAATAAAAATAAATAAAAACTAAAAAACCAAAGAAAACAATAAAATTAAAAAGTAAAGGAAAAAGATTTAGTTAGAAAAGGAGAAAGGAAGGTATTAAAAGAAATATAAGAATAAGAAATAATAACAAGTAAGAAAACTCTAGTCGAGAGTGCTCGACTACGAGATCCCCTGAACCCTTCAAGCAACAGCCATTTCAATCATTTTTAGCGTCTCTCTGCTTACACAAACACACACATACACACGCAAACACACATACATAGACACCCATAGGCGCGCACGCATGGGCTGCAGTGTGGGCTTACTATGGGAACTTAATTGTTTAATAACTTTTTTTCTGGACGTACGTTCTCCATGAAACTTTCAGATTGTAATTTTATCATTGCTATGCGTATAATTGCCAAAGCTCAAGTCTCTAGTATTTGAAATACGATTTTTACAAACTTATGGGTGAGGGGGTGGATATAAGGGTGGGGGGTGAAATTAAACAAAAATCGAAATTCTATAACGTACATATCAATCTACATTTAAAATTTGGATACTCTAGCTCTAAAGATGTAGGAGATATAATTTTATAACTGCATTTCGATAAGGTTTTTGATCGATAAAAAAATAACGGGATGAGTTATCGATTTTTAGTGATAAACTTGATATGCGCGCTGTATATACGGTCATTTTAAAAAAAAGTTCAAGTCTCTAGCTCGTATATCTTCGGAAATCGACGCGTTCATACATACGGACGGACGGACGGACGGACGGACGGACGGACGGACAGACAGACGGACAGGGCTAAATCAACTTCTCTCGTCGCCCTGATCAAGAATATATATACTTTGTGGGGTCTGCCACGCCTCCTTCTCCCTGTTACATACTTTTAACAAAACCATTATACCCTGATTTCCCATTTTCAATGGGTTCAGGGTATAAAAAGAAAAGAGAAGAGAAGAGCCAAAAAATAGTATAATAGGATAGAATTGAGAAATCATTACACAACATTGGCAACGAAAATATATACCAATGCTTATGCCTGGGCATCGTGAGTGAATTCCCTAAGATGAGCTAATAGTAAGGTTTTTATTTTAGGAAGAGAGAGCTCTAAGGAAAAGACGTGATAATATTTATTAAAATTAACACAAAGAACATGAAACGCACTGTGCAAAGAATAATCCCTAGTGCACACAGGTAAATGAAGCGGACGATAGTGTCTAGTTGCTCGGGACGGAACCAAAAAATTTAGACGACCCAACAAAGAGGACGAATCAATATCACCACTAATCAATTTATGCAGAAAAACAATTCCTAAAATTGTTCTGCGATTGGTTAACGATGGAAGATCAATTAGCTGGAGCCTACTATGATAAGATGGTAATCGTAAATTACTGTCCCATCTAAGATCTCTTAAGGCAAAGAGAAGAAACTGTTTTTGGACCGATTCGATACGATCTTGATACAGTTTATGCTGCGGAGACCATACAACAGAGCAATACTCTAAGATAGGACGCACAAGCGAAGTATATAAGCGCTTGGTAGTAAAAGGATCATTAAATTCCTTAGACCAACGTTTAATAAAGCCAAGCACACTTTTTGCTTCATTAATGATGGTAGAAATATGAAGATTAAAGTTAAGTTTACAGTCAAAGAACACACCAAGATCTTTGACTGTAAAGATGCGTCGTAAGGAAATATTGCTAATTTTATAATCAGCAATTAGGGGAACGGTACGACTGAAGGTCATTGTCATACACTTTGAACAATTTAAGTCCAGCTGGTTTTCCACACACCAAAGTTGAAATGCATTTAGGTCATCTTGAAGGTGATGATGACCATTTGCATTGGAGTAGGGAAGGCAAAGTTTAACATCATCAGCATACATAAATATGGTAGAATGTGAGATACAGCTAGGAAGGTCATTTATAAAAAGGGAAAAGAGCAATGGACCCAAATGGCTACCCTGAGGTACACCAGACGAAACAAATATAAGTTTAGACATAGCTGTTCTCAGCAGGACTCTTTGGGTTCTACCCATTAAATAGGATGAAATCCAAGACACAAGACTGGGTGAAAATCCTAAGCGTTCAAGCTTAAGAATTAGTATGTGATGATGTACTGAGTCAAATGCTTTACTGAAGTCAGTATAAATAACATCAGTTTGCATTTTTTTAGAAATGCTGTCATTAACAAGCGAAGTAAACTCAAGTAAATTAGAGGCCGTTGATCGATTTTGAACAAAGCCATGTTGAGATGGTTGAATAATCGATTTACAAAAATGCTGCAAGGCCGATGTTATAATTTTCTCAAATAACTTCGGAATAGCAGATAATTTCGCAATGCCTCTATAATTGGAAATATCAGATCTACCACCTTTTTTATATATGGGAATGATGAAAGATTCTTTCCAAATTGAAGGGAACACAGAAGTATCCAAGGACAAGTTAAACAATTTTAGTAATTGTGACTGAAGAGAAGCACTGCACTCTTTAATCACACAACTAGGAATATTATCGGCACCAGGAGAGAAAGATGATTTCAATGTCCTAATGGCTGCAGCCAGTGAGGATGCAGTAACTCTGGGGGTATTTATAGACCCATAATCAGGGAGTGAATATGGATATGAGTTGCTGTAGAGATCAGCAGAAGAATAAGTGGATTGAAAAAAATCAGCAAATAGATTAGAGGAATCCTGGTCATTGCAAGTTTTTTTACCTCCAAGGACAAACGAGGACGGCAAACCAGAAGATTTACGCTTCGAGTTTACAAATGAGTAAAATTGTCTGGGATCACGAGTAAACTGACGTTTGCAGCGTGTAAGATAATTCTCATAACAGCTAGAATTTAAAAGATTGAAATTTGACTTGGCAATGGAATATTTGGACCAGTCAACACTTGAACCAGACTTTTTATAATTTTTAAAACATTTAGTTTTAATGTTTCTCAAGCTCGAAAGAGTCTTGGTAAACCAAGGGGGCTTATTTGAAACAGGCGAAATACGGCGGAGAGGAACACAAACATCCAGAATAGAGTTTAAGGTAGAATAAAAAAACGATGCTGCCAAATTAATATCAACTGACTCATTTAAAATAGACCAGTCTGTCGAATTAATTAATTCGTTAAGCAAAACGAAATTGCATTTACGATAACAGCGACTGAGTTTAGAAGGCATTGGAGTAGTAGAGGTAGGATTAACAACTGTTAATAAAACCTCTAAAGTGGGGTGATGTGTATCCTCAGGTAAAGAGAAAGGAGTTGATCTCACGACATTAATGAGCGAATCATGATTAACAAACACAAGATCAAGAGTACGATTAAGATGGTTTGAAATAGAGTTCATCTGAAACAAAGACAGGTTAAACAATTCATCAAACAGATAGTGATCAATTGTCGGAATTAAGTAATTAGCATTATAAGTTGATAACCAAGAAGTGTTCGAAATATTAAAATCACCCAACACAAGAAGACAATCTCTATCATTTACATGTTCGTTAACTTCTTTAATACAATTTATGTGGTGATCATAAACTTGTACATCAGAAGAGGGAGGGATATAAGAACATGTTATGTATAATGAGCACGATGGGAGAGTTAATTTAACCGCTATAATCTCCACATCATGAAGGGACGAAAAGGTAAACAATTCAGAGTGGATAATGGATTTAACCGCAATTAACACCCCACCACCTCTGCGCGACGAACGGTCAAGTCTATAAATAGTGAAATTACTTGAAAGAATTTCACTATTATGAATATTATTACTTAGCCATGTTTCAGTGAAAGCGATAATATTATAATGTACACTGAAACTATGCAAAAAAAGACTTTTAAGTTTTGAGTTTAAGCCACGTACATTTTGATAAATCAGGGACAGTTGAGAAGAGGTTTGTAAGTAGTTTAGTTTTTTGGTACAACATTTGATGAAGATTGCACCGAAGGTAAATTCACTGAAATAGGCATCGATCTGTTACGATTTTTGGGTTTAAATTCATGAACAACTACATGAGGTGGCCAGAAATTAGGATCACAAAGGGTTTTAAAGTGTTCTACAGGCACATTGATTTTGAACGAAGCAATTTCACGCGGTGTCGCGAAACTAAACTTCGATATAAAAACATTTGTCGAAATCTTATTTTTGATAAAAGCCGATACTGCCTCAATGGTAGTGTCAGATGAAAGCCTAGATAAGAAAACTTGCTTTCGAGGAGAGACAACAGATAAGGTAATGCTAGGAGAGGCTGACTTATTGTCACTCTTTGTTTGAACAACAGTAGGAGAAGTATCCAATTGTTGAACAGAAACTAGAGTTTCAATAGTAGCATCAACTTGGGGAACAATAGAGTCGGGACCAGGTAATGAAGGGTCCAGTGAATTAGGGGCCGAAGACACAACAGAAGCACAAGGTGAGGGTGGAGCAAGAGAATTAGGTGACGATGTAAGCACAGAAGGAGGTACCAACAACGAAAGAGCCTCAGGTTGAGAAGGGTGACACTCGAAATTATACTGAGTCAGAATTTCTTCAGCAGCAGCCATATCACTGGCTAACTGCTTAGAAATCTTCTTCAGTTTTAGGAATTGAGCCTTTACAGCACTATACATTTTAGAAAAATTTACTTGTTTTTCTAAACACATTGGGCAAGACCAGCGGACGCCCCCACTACCAATTTTTGATGTGGACATAATCTTGTCGTAATCACGACCAGTGAGACCTGCACATTTAGTGTGCATCAGAGAACTGCAAGTGTGTCATTTTTTTCCACCTTACTCACACTCAATAAAATTTGTGTGCCGGTGCTACTCAACACTGGCTCAGCAAATCATAAATACACACTTATAAAAAATTGTGTGAGTGCTGCTCATGCAGGCAATATCTTGCTATCACTCACAACAATGTACCGTTTTCTTTTTGCTTGTCACCCAAGTATTTTTCGGCAACGTATGCCGGTCTCACTTACACTTACAGCGAACGTAGAAAAAAAGCGAGAGTGTGAAGAGAGCAATCGGTAACAAACACAAGTAGACAAAACACATGTATGACACCCAAGTGTTTTACAGGCACCATGGTGTTTGTGTCAAAGTAACGGTTGTTTTGATTTTGCACTAGCTCCTTTCTTAGCTTCCTAGTTTATTTCGTGATTGATTTTAGCATCACAATGACAGCTGAGGAAGTCAAAAATAAAATTAATCGTGGTTTATATAAAATAGCCGCAAAACATAAAGGCAAAAGCATTATTTGGTCCATTTTGTATGACATATATAAGGAAGATGAAAGCGTCCTCGAATATTTTGTTATTTGCGATATATTGTTTATATGTTAAGCTTTAATATATTTAGTTTGTTAATTAAATGAAGTATTATAATGTTTATTTAATATATTAAATGAATATAAAAAAAGATATTTTCGATTTAAATATTGTTTTTTGTTCACTATTTTCTCCTATTGTGCACGCATTTCCAACAACAAGTACGTAAACAGGTACATATGTATGTACGTAAAAAAAAAAACAACAACTCAACCGAAGGCATGCACGAAAGAAACCTCAACATCGGACACACACACACATTGCATGACTCAATTTTTGTGTATCTCTTTTCACCTAACTTTTTTTCGACGCTCAAGCGTCGGCATATGTCACACACACATATGCAAAAAAAATACCTACTCACTTTTGCAGCTTGTGTGCACAAACACTCGCATATTTGTGTGAGCCGAGCGATTGTACTCGTTTGTGCGGTGGTTGAAAACACCCGGGTGTCAAAATCACCCAACATTTACCCGGTGCACCTTGAGTACCGGTGGCTTGTTGCAGTTCTCTGGTGTGCATCAAATTATCACACAACCAACAATGTACAAATTGCACTTATATATATCTACGCCCATTGGGGGCGTGGCAAATCGGATAAAACGGTATGTTAATGCCAGATCCCATTAACAGGATTGCTCCTCCCCCATAGAGCCCGATTATGCTATTAACAGCTTGCTGTTAATAGCATAACCGCTTGCTCTCAGTACTTGGCCTTCGGCCAAGTACTCCTTTTTATACCCTGAACCCATCGAAAATGGGAAATCAGGGTATAATGTTTTTGTTGAAATGTATGTAACAGGCAGAAGGAGGCGTGGCAGACCCCATAAAGTATATATATTCTTGATCAGGGCGACGAACTGAGTCGATTTAGCCCTGTCCGTCTGTCTGTCCGTATGTTTGAACGCGTCGATTTCCGAAGATATAGAAGCTAGAGACTTCAACTTTTTTTTAAAATGCTCGTATATAGCACGCGGATATCGAGTTTATCACTAAAAATCGATAACTCATCCCGTTATTTTTTTATCGATCAAAAACCTTATCGAAATGCAGTTATAAAATTATATCTCCTACATCTTTAGAGCTAGAGTATCCAAATTTTAAATGTAGATTGATATGTACGTTATAGAATTTCGATTTTTGTTCAATTTCACCCCCCACCCCTATATCCACCCCCTCACCCACAAGTTTGTAAAAGGCGTATTTCAAATACTAGAGACTTGAGCTTTGGCAAATATACGCATAGTAATGATAAAATCACATTCTGAAAGTTTCATGAAGAACGTACGTCCACAAAAAAAGTTATTGAACAATTAAGTTCCCATAGTAAGCCCACACTGCAGCCCATGCCTGTTAATGCGTGCGTGCCTATGGGTGTCTATGTATGTGTTTGCGTGTGTGTTTGTATAAGCTGAAAGACACTAAAAATGATTGAAATGGCTGTTGCTCGGAGGGTTCAGGGGATCTCGTAGTCGAGCAGTCTCGACTAGAGCTTTCTTACTTGTTTATACCCTGAACCCATTGAAAATGGGAAATCAGGGTATAATGGTTTTGTTAAAAGTATGTAACAGGGAGAAGGAGGCGTGGCAGACCCCACAAAGTATATATATTCTTGATCAGGGCGACAAACTGAATCGATTTAGCCATGTCCGTCTGTCCGTCTGTCCGTATGTATGAACGCGTCGATCTCCGAAGCTATTAGAGCTAGAGACTTGATTTTTTTTTTCAAATGTCCGAATATAGCGCGCGCATATCGAGTTTATCACAAAAGATCGATAACTCATCCCGTTATTTTTTTATCGATCAAAAACCTTATCGAAAACCAGTTATAAAATTATATCTCCTACACCTTTAGAGCTAAAGTCTCCAAATTTTAAATGTAGACTCGACTGCACGTGATAGAATTTCGATTTTTGTTATAATTCACCCCCCACCCCTATATCCACCCGCTTACCCTCATCTCTGTAAAAGGCGTATTTCAAATACTAGAGACTTCAGCTTTGGCAAATATACGCATAGTAATGATAAAACCACATTCTGAAAGTTTCATGAAGAACGTACGTCCACAAAAAAAGTTATTGAACAATTTAGTTCCCATAGTAAGCCCACACTGCAGCCCATGCCTGTTAATGCGTGCGTGCCTATGGGTGTCTATGTATGTGTTTGCGTGTGTGTGTGTGTTTGTATAAGCTGAATGACACTAAAAATTATTGAAATGGCTGTTGCTCGGAGGGTTCAGGGTATCTCGTAGTCGGGCAGTCTCGACTAGAGCTTTCTTACTTGTTTTTTTATTACTCTTCCTATCATACTGTGAATGTACGACATCGCCATTTTGCGCGACCCTTATTGAAAGTTAAATAAAGTAATTTTAAAACAACCCACCACGTGTCCTTATCTGACGACTCCACACTACAACATTTGGTCCTTCGAGCCGGATTTCATCCAACATATTCACCAGCGATTCTTGGGAGTAATCAGATAAGTAATTACTTGCTTTTCGTCTCACTGCAACTTGCATAGATCAGTTGTACATTGTTGTGCAAGTTGCATCCCACTAATATATATATCCTTATATATTAGACAAGAAACTGAATATATATATCCTTATATACTAAGGTTCATAATCATACATACATACATATATGTATGTATGCACTAACCTTCAAGTCCGTTGCATATTCACATATTCCGAATCTTTCCGTTTTGCTAAGACATAATACACAATATCCTTTGTGTCTTGTCGCAATTCAACCATAATATCCAATCCAATCAAAATAGTCCGATTGCACACATCTAGTTGCCATTTCGCTACAACATATGTATGTACGTACATACAAGATTCCCAGTGCATATACATACATATGTACATATGCACATATGTACGTACAATCCACACCATACATATATGTATATATTAAAATAAATAAATTGAAACAAAAAACATATCCTTGTTGTTTCATTACATTTATTTTAAACCTTTATTTTTACATATTTATATATACATATATTTATTATTGCACTTCAAATTTTTATATGTGTGTGTGCTAATTGTGTCTCCGCTTTGCTCTGTCATCCGAATATAAAAAAAGCTATAAACGTTGTACATGCATATATATATCCATATTAATATACAACCAAAGTAGCAACACAATTAACACACAACTAATTAATTTACTAACACATCACATATCTACATATATTCACAACACTTGCAAAAAATAATAAATATTGTTATTCCGTGTGCAAACGCTAGTGATCGTATTTAGAAAAAAAATCTGCATATAAATATCGATATCAACATTCATCGCCAGCCACCACAACTCCGTGGCGACATTTATGTTTCTCCACTAACCAGACAACACATAGACTAGACACGTAGAGCAATTTTTTTCAACGGCGAACATATGCTCTGGAAGCGACCAGACATCTTCGTATTTGCTCGGCTTGGTCTTCTGAGGCTGAAGCAGTGAAAATAAGGCACGGCAAAATCAGTGCGCTACGAGCGCTGGCAGCGTGACCGAATATGGTATTTTAAATACTTTTTGGTATTTTTTCAGCTCTGATTTTGCTCAAAAGTATTTTAATGGTATATAGGTATTTAGTAGCATTTTTCTTAGATTTTATGGTATTATATGGTATTTTGGGTTTTGGGCAAAGCTTAATGCTTAAGACTTGCTTAATTTTAAAACAAATAAATAGAAAACATGAGCAATAAGCAAAAATGTAGAGCTGAGTGGGAGACTATGCCGGAAAATGAAAAATGGCTGGGCAGGAGCGCAAATAATATGGATGCGCACTGCAAAGCGTGCCAGACTGACATTTTGAGTAGGCTGGCGTCACTTAAGCAGCACGCGGCTACACAAAAACATAAAGATAATATGAAATACTTCTGTGGAAAATCAAAGGTGAGTTCTTTATATGCTCAATCTATGTTAATTTTGCCCGTTTCTAATGCGTCGTGTGAACGCATATTCTCTCAAATTAATTTAATCAAAACGAAAAATCGAAACCGCTTTAAAAATGTAAATGTATCACATATATTACATGTAAAACAATCATTGCGCGAAAATGGGTGCAATAATTTTAAGCCCAATGAACAAATGTTATGTAAAGATTTCAACAAATTTAATATAAGCTGCTCTGACGAAGAAGGCTAGTATTTACTATTTAATTATATTTATAATTAAATGTAATATTCTGATCTTAAGAGAAACTAACCAGACTGAACAAAGACGTTCCTTTATTATTTTATTTTAAGAAAATGTTACAAAATGAATTTTAAGCATTTAATTAATTTTAAGACTTTAAATATATATTGCAATATGGAATTGAATACGAATGCATATTGTTCTAGTTTTATGTTGGACTGAAATATTATTAATGTTTTAAAATGAAATAAACAACAAACATTTTTTGCAATGGGAAAACCCTTATTTTTTTCTATATATAATAAGTCAGTTATTATTTTTACATATTATCATTTGAATTTCCAGACGATTTATTTGTTATGGTATTTATAGTGGTATTTTGTAAAATATGAAATAGTATTTTATAGTATATTTTTGAGACCAAATTGGTATTTCTCGTTTGGTCCGGCGCGGTCACGCTGAGCGCTGGCACGAAATGAACAGATGCCCATATGAAGTAAGGATATGCGCTCTTTTTCCCTCACTCGCTCTCTCCCTCTCTTTATGCTCTCTCTCCATGGTCTCTCAAATAGCAGCAGCGCACAAAAATTGAAATTTTTTGAGTGAAGGGTATACCGAAATTTTAAAAGCGTTGGCCACGCTCATACAAAATATTAGCGTTTTCATGAATATTTCTAGGAAGGGTATGGAAGCGTTGAGGCGCATAAAGAATATGAGTTGGTGACAAGCATGCACACACACACTTGCAGTCCCTTACTACGTGTGTGAGCATTTGTATGCCAGTGTGCGAAGCTCTTGCTGGCTGTAGCAATTTTAACGTCCAGCATTTGCATTTGGTCGATCTTACGGACTGTCATAACCACTTCACACAGATGTACTATTTGTGAACATACATATGTTTGTATGTACAGAAGTAGATTTATTTATTATTATTGCTAATCATATTTATAAATGTGTTATATCCATCAAATACTATAATTACATGTAATTAAAATTAATTTATACGGATTTTCAACCGAAAAAATAATTGCGAAACAATAAGTTTTTTAAATGCTTTGCAATATATGAAATACACATGTCATATTATACTCAAGCTGTACTCATTATTGCCAAAATTTTCTGATTAAGTCATAAAGGCCCATTTTACAGTCACCCTACGATTCAAACCACACAAAATTTACAAACTTACCCTTCACTCAAAAAATTTCAATTTTTGTGCGCTGCTGCTATTTGAGAGACCATGGAGAGAGAGCATAAAGAGAGGGAGAGAGCGAGTGAGGGAAAAAGAGCGCATATCCTTACTTCATATGGGCATCTGTTCATTTCGTGCCAGCGCTCGTAGCGCACTGATTTTGCCGTGCCTTATTTTCACTGCTTCAGCCTCAGAAGACCGAGCCGAGCAAATACGAAGATGTCTGGTCGCTTCCAGAGCATATGTTCGCCGTTGAAAAAAATTGCTCTACGTGTCTAGTCTATGTGTTGTCTGGTTAGTGGTTTCTCTAGAGATCACAGCGCGCAACTATCGTATAGATACCGATAGCTCAAATAATAAATAAAACAAAGAAAAAAATATTAAATTAAGACAAAAAAAAGGAGGAAATAATTAAATGAGGAAATAATAAATAAAGATAAAAACGTATTTTAATTTTAACAATTTTTCGTAATTATATTCTGACACAGATACTTTTTTATTTTTTGTAATTTATTATTATTTTTGTATATTATTTGAAATCTCTGATCCAGTTATTTCTATTTTTTCTTATAATTTGCATTTTTTCTGTTTCTTTTTGTGGATTTCTTTAATATTCCTCCCGTTCGTTTTGTTCTTTTTTATCTTTTTTTGTGTTTTTATTTATTATTTTTCCCAAATAAAACGTATTTATTTTGGTCTGATAAATTTCGATTAGCTGATAAAACTCAACAAAAAAGGCTAATAAACTTAATTTATTCTAATTAAGTAACTCGAGCTTAATTTATTCTAATTAGCTCAAGCAAATTATTCTTTTTGCTTATTTTCGATTTCAAATCAAGCTTAATCCAACTTAATTTATCCTAATTAAGTTGATTCTTCTTCTCTTCAAACTTAATTTATTCTAATTAAGTAACTCGAGCTTAATTTATTCTAATTAGCTCAAGCAAATTATTCTTTTTGCTTATTTTCGGTTTCAAATCAAGCTACATCCAACTTAATTTATCCTAATTAAGTTGATTCTCTTTTTTCTTCGAACTTAATTCATTCTAATTAAGTAACTCGAGCCACTAACCACACAACACATAGACTAGACACGTAGAGCAATTTTTTTCAACGACGGAATTCTTCTCTGAAGCGACCGGAGAACTTCGTATTTGCTCGGCTCGGTCTTTTGAGGCTCAAGCAGTGAAAATGCTGCACGACAAAGTCAGTGCGCTGCCAGCGCTCAATCGAAATGGTCCCGTTCTCATATGAAGCGCAACTGTGTGTTATTTGTCCTACTCTCTCTCTCTCAGTCCCTCTCTCTCGCTCTCTATAGTTTCTGAAATCATCACCCTCAGCAGCGCACAAAAATTGAAATTTCTGTTCGCGACGATCCCAGCTCTTTTCTTTTGAATGAAGGGTATACCGAAATCTTAAAAGGGTTTGCAACGTTCATACAAAAGTTTAGCGTTTTCATGATTATTTCTAGGAAGGGTATGAAAGCAGTGAGGCTCGTACAGAATATGTTTTGGCGACGAGCATACACACACACACTTGTAGTCCCTTATTACGTGTGTGAGCATTTGTGACCTGCGTGCGTTACTCTGGCTGCTTGTAGCAATTTTAAAGCCCTGCATTTGCATTTGGTCGGTCTTACGGACTGTCATAACCACTTCACACAGATGCACTATATATGAACATACATATGTACATAAGTACATTTATATATTATTATAGCTAATCATGTCTCAAAATATGTGTATATCCATAAAATAGTGTAATTATACATATATGATTTAAATTATTTTATACACATTTTCAACCGAAAAAATGATCGTAAAACACTAATAAGTTTATTAAATGCTTTGCAATATATGAAATACACATGTCATATTATACTCAAGCTGTACTCATTATTGCCAAAATTTTCTGATTAAGTCATAAAGGCCCATTTTACAGTCACCCTACGATTCAAACCACACAAAATTTACAAACTACTAAATCCAGAGACAATTATATTCCTATCACATACATGCATATGCAGACCGTGGCGAGCACAAGCCAATGTTCACGTATTAAGAACATACACACTTACAATATTCCACAGGCAACAAGAATAGTTTCCCATACTAACACATAATGCCTCATGCATGTAAAACGGGACTCTAACTGACGATTGACGAAAATATTG
Source organism: Drosophila mulleri (assembly GCA_035047565.1). NCBI lineage: Eukaryota > Metazoa > Arthropoda > Insecta > Diptera > Drosophilidae > Drosophila > Drosophila mulleri. Next base: position 133,025 of record JAWNPK010000026.1, on the reverse strand, counting down.
AGAAAGAATTGAGTTTGGCACGCACACAAAAAGCACATACATGTTGCAAGGGACTGTTAATGTGTGTGTGTATGCTCGTCGCGAAAATGTATTCTTTCTATGCACAACAGGCTGTGCAAATTGTAAAACTTGCCGTTGGTCGGCCTTGTGAAGTGAGCACATGCATACATACATTTGCATATGTGTATGTTTGTATGGGATGATAATTGTCTCTGGATTTAGTAGTTTGTAAATTTTGTGTGGTTTGAATCGTACGGTGACTGTAAAATGGGCCTTTATGACTTAATCAGAAAATTTTGGCAATAATGAGTACAGCTTGAGTATAATATGACATGTGTATTTCATATATTGCAAAGCATTTAATAAACTTATTAGTGTTTTACGATCATTTTTTCGGTTGAAAATGTGTATAAAATAATTTAAATCATATATGTATAATTACACTATTTTATGGATATACACATATTTTGAGACATGATTAGCTATAATAATATATAAATGTACTTATGTACATATGTATGTTCATATATAGTGCATCTGTGTGAAGTGGTTATGACAGTCCGTAAGACCGACCAAATGCAAATGCAGGGCTTTAAAATTGCTACAAGCAGCCAGAGTAACGCACGCAGGTCACAAATGCTCACACACGTAATAAGGGACTACAAGTGTGTGTGTGTATGCTCGTCGCCAAAACATATTCTGTACGAGCCTCACTGCTTTCATACCCTTCCTAGAAATAATCATGAAAACGCTAAACTTTTGTATGAACGTTGCAAACCCTTTTAAGATTTCGGTATACCCTTCATTCAAAAGAAAAGAGCTGGGATCGTCGCGAACAGAAATTTCAATTTTTGTGCGCTGCTGAGGGTGATGATTTCAGAAACTATAGAGAGCGAGAGAGAGGGACTGAGAGAGAGAGAGAGTAGGACAAATTACACACAGTTGCGCTTCATATGAGAACGGGACCATTTCGATTGAGCGCTGGCAGCGCACTGACTTTGTCGTGCAGCATTTTCACTGCTTGAGCCTCAAAAGACCGAGCCGAGCAAATACGAAGTTCTCCGGTCGCTTCAGAGAAGAATTCCGTCGTTGAAAAAAATTGCTCTACGTGTCTAGTCTATGTGTTGTGTGGTTAGTGCTCGAGCTTAATTCATTCCAATTAATTCAAACAACTTGAATTATTCTGAATTGCTTACAGTTTCTTTGAATCGACTGGTGTACAGGCCAGTTCCGCTGATATCATTGATACTTTTCATCCTCGTTCGCTCGGAAACTTCTCCCTAGTAGGGAGTTCTGTCAACCAATCCTCCGCACTTCCATGTCCGATCGTTCAAGCCGAGCGCAGTTGAGTGTACCTGCTTCCCGTCTGATCAAGCGCAGTGCTTCCGCATCTCCCATTCCGTCCGGGAAACCACAGACCACCAGCACTTTCAAGCGCAGTCCGGTCGTTACACGGTCCAGTCCGAAGCCCGCCGTATCAGTCAATATGTCTCTGTCCGACTTCATCGCGGCTGCGGATAGGCTCATCAAATTCGAAGCCCGCATCGACGGTCCTGGAGATTCCAACGCCACTCAGGCGGCTCAGCTCCGGGCCTTCGAAATCCGCCGAGAGTCAAGACATTATGGGATGATGCTGAGCAGCAGTACAAGGTCTGTGCCAGAGCGTTGAGCCAAGGGGCGAGCAGTGGCGAAGTTGAAGCCATGGAGGCTAAATTCGATAACTGTTATACTGTGTATGAGCGGTGTACGACCCATCTGGGTGTACAGATCGATGCACTTTCCGCATCAAGTACACCGCCCGCTCCTATGTCCGCTCCTTTCGCCTCGTCTGGAGGCTGTCGTCTTCCACCCGTTGATACGGAAGTGTTCCATGGCGACTACTTGCGCTGGCCAACAATCCGTGACCTCTTCACTGCAATTTACATTCAGAATCCACGCCTAACTCCGGTGGAAAAGTTATTCCACCTCAATTCAAAGACAGCAGGTGATGCAAGTGCCTTAGTCGCCGAGTGCCCGCTCACGAACGACGGCTTTGCATCAGCTTGGGACGCCTTGTGTGACCGGTACGAGAACAAGCGACTGTTAGTGAACAGTCAGCTCAAGATTCTTCTCAATCTCCCCAAAGTCACTAAGGAATAAAGGCGCGGCTCTCAGAGAATTGCATGGCACCATTCATCGGTGTGTCACTGCCATCGAGCAAGCCCAAATCTCTACGGAGAACTGGGATTGTATCCTTGTGTTCTTGTGCACTTCCAAATTGCCCGAACACACTCGATCTCTCTGGGAACATTCCTTAACACGAAAATCAGACATCCCAGCATGGAAAGACGTAAGTCTCTTCATTAGCGAGCATTCTCGCGCGCTTGAAGCTATGGAAGGTGATAGGTCCCTCCCGAAAGTCCCAGGTGCCTCGGTTACTCCAGGTACGTCCGAAGTACCTCGTAATGTGCAGTCGTATTTCACGGACGATACTCCAGGGGTCCTGCTTGGTACGGCCGTAATTGATATGTGTCACTTGGGGGTCACATATCCAGCCAGGGCTCTAATCGATTCGGGGTCCGAGGCAACGTTCATTTCCGAACGATTATTCCGTCTGATGAAGCTACCATTCCGATCCGTGCAAACGCAGGTATCCGGTCTAGGCCACTCTGTGGCAGCAAAATCGACGAAGCTTTGTGATTTCCACATCGGCACTCCTCTGAGACCTCGACTTCGAAGTGAGGCCTCAGCTTTAGTCATCCCACGGCTCTCCGGCAATCTGCCATCGTACCCCATTCCGCAGCATCTCTTAAACAATCTGCCCGACATCCCATTAGCTGATCCACTTTTCTTCAAGAGCGCTCAAATTTACGTTCTTTTAGGCGCGGATATCCTTCCGTCGATCGTTCGGGGGTTCCGCCCTAACCTCTGCGGATCACTTATGGGCCAAGAGACAATCTTTGGCTGGATTCTTACGGGTCCAGTCACAAAGAAGCCTCAAGAGTCGATTTCCGCTTTCACGACTAGAGTTACCGTCCTCCATGACGAAAAACTCGACCACCTCATCACCAAATTTTGGGAGGTGGAGAATCTCCCCAAGGTAGCCAGTGAGCCGGACTCTGCGTGTGAAGATAATTTTGTCCGAACCACACGGAGAGACAAGTCTGGCTCCTACGTCGTGACTCTTCCGTTCAAAAATCTGGCTCCTACGTCGTGACTCTTCCGTTCAAAAATCCGGATCACCCTGACTTAGGTCATTCGCGATCCATCGCTCTGGGGCAGTTTCTCAAAAATGAGAGCAGATTGTCCAAGAATCCGACACTCAAGGCCGAATACGAAGCTATCCTGCAAGAGTATCTCGACTTGGGTCATATGAGGCCAGTGTTTTCACATTGCAATCCTGCAATGAGCAACTTTTACCTGCCTCACCATGCCGTCTTTAAGCCCGACAGCACCACCACCAAAGTGAGGGTGGTGTTCAATGCATCGTGCCCATCTTCCAATGGGAAGAGCCTGAATGATATCCTTCATCCAGGTCCGGTCCTTCAGTCCGATCTCACGATGCAAATCCTTCAATGGCGATACTATCGCTACGTGTTCAATGCTGACATCACGAAAATGTATCGCCAAATTCGTGTGGATTCAAAACACACCCCCTTCCAACGGATCCTTTTCCGTAAGCCAGACGGCAACATCGGAGACTTCGAACTAAGCACCGTCACCTTTGGAGTAAACTGTGCCCCTTTCCTGGCTTTGAGAGTTCTCAAACAGCTCGCAATTGACGTGAGATTCCGTTTACCTCTCGCCAGTAAGGTCATTTCCGAGTGCATGTACGTCGATGACGTACTTGCAGGAACACACTCCAAAGAAAAGGTGATCGCAACTATCGCCGAACTCACAGAAGCTCTGCAGAGTGCGGGTTTTCCCTTAAGGAAGTGGACATCCAATTCCATGGACTGTTTGAAGGCTATCCCAAAGAGTCATCGGCTGTGCGACGACTTCTTAGAGCTTGAAGATTCCAGCACAGCAAAGACCCTAGGCCTACGTTGGCAAGCGCAAGCCGATCTTTTCCTTTTTTCGCCCCCTGATATTCCTCTCCAGGAGTTCCTACACAAAAAGGTCGGTCCTTTCCCAGATCGCCAAGTTGTTCGACCCCGCAGGGTGGCTGGCACCCTTCGTCATCTGTGCAAAGATATTTATGCAAGCGCTCTGGCTACGCGGTTTAGATTGGGACCAACCTCTGCCTGCTGATCTCCTCACCCAATGGCAGGAGTTTATCCTCAACTCCTCCAGCCTTCGGGATATCCGTGTGCCTCGATGGCTACACTTCCAGCCTCAAGCTACCATCCAATTTCATGGGTTTTGTGACGCATCTGAGCGTGCTTACGGAGCGGCTGTCTATCTCCGTGTAGAACTTGGCAACCAGATCTTCGTTAATCTGCTCTCCGCCAAAACGAGAGTCGCTCCGATCAAATCCCTTTCCATACCCCGCTTGCTTTGCGGTGCTGTCCTTCTGACCGACTTATGCTCAGTACTGCTGCCAGCATCCCCAGCCGCCCGTTTTCAGTCTTTTTACTGGACCGATTCGACTATTGTCTTAGCCTGGCTAAACAAGCCTGCGCGCAACTGGACAACCTTCGTCGCAAATCGGATCAGTAAAATAACTGAGCTCACCAATCCTGGTGACTGGCATCATGTCCGCTCAGAACATAATCCTGCTCAGAACATAATCTAGCTAGCAGAGGAGCTCATCCACAGGAGCTTCTCTCAAATCCGCTGTGGTTCCATGGCCCAGACTGGCTTCGACTTTCCCAGTCTCACTGGCCACTCGTTCCCGCTCTTAGCTTGGAGACTGCTCTGGAGCAAAAAGCATCTAAAAGTCATGCTGCCACCTTGACTCCTCCAGCTGAATTCATAAGCAGGTTTTCAGAACTTCATCGAGCCCTCCGTGTCACCGCTTGGATGTTCCGTTTCATCAACCGGTGCAGGAGATCCGCTCCCCCTCCATCGCAAGAGCTCAGTGCTGATGAATTGCACTTTATTCAGTCCAGGTTCATCTCCTTGTGCCAAAAAAGAGTCTACTCAAACGAGATCAGCTGCTTACGTGCACAGCAACAACTTCCGGCCTCAAGTTCACTCCGCAATCTTAATCCTTTCCTGGATAGTAAAGGTATCCTAAGAGCATGCGGACGCATAAGGACATCCGCATCCTTAAGCTATGACGAGCGCCACCCCATCATCCTCCCTTCCTCGTGCTCTTTCACAAAGCTGCTGGTCCGCTTCACCCATCGCATATCCTTGCATGGCGGGAACCAATTAATTGTGAGACTCATCCGTTCACAATTCTGGATCCCTAAGCTGAAGGTCCTCATCAAATCGGTGATAAACTCATGCAAGTCCTGCGTAGTTTACCGTAAGCGTCTCCAAACGCAAATGATGGGCGACCTGCCAGCTGATCGCACAACCTTCACCAGGCCCTTCACCGTCGTAGGCGTCGACTTTGCAGGCCCCTTCGATGTGAAGAATTACGCCGGACGTGCCTGCCTCATCACAAAGGGGTACGTCTGTGTGTTTGTGTGTTTCAGCACCAAGGCTATCCATCTCGAGGCCACGTCCGACTTAACCACCGAAAAATTCTTAGCGGCGTTCTCCCGCTTGGTGGCTCGGCGTGGATGTCCGCAGAAGATTTACTCCGACAACGGGAAAACGTTATCGCGAGACTTTGTGGAATCACTCCGATCCGAGGTGCTTGCAAAGCACTCTCTCCATAGCCTATCCTGGCATTTCAACCCACCGAGCGCACCACACATGGGCGGCTTGTGGGAATCAGGGGTGAAGAGTTTCAAGGCCCTATTCTACAAATCCACTGCCACGTCGAAATATACTTTCGAAGAGCTTTCGACCCTCTTGGCAAGAATAGAAGCCTGCCTCAACTCGAGACCGATAGCACCCATGTCCGAGGATTCCACCGATTTACAAGCCCTTACTCCAGGACACTTTCTAGTCGGTGGGCCTCTTATAACTATTACTGAGCCCAGAATTACGCAAGATGCGATGTCTATCCTGAATCGCTGGCAGCGACTAAGGCTCTTCACCAACAATTCTGTTTCTGTTGGAAAGAAGAGTATCTTAAGGAGCTGCATAAACGTAATAAATGGCAATTCGTACAACGAGACTTGAAGGTCGGCGACATGGTCATCGTGAAAGACGACAATGTCGCCATCAACGAGTGGCGGCTCGGCCGTGTCCACCTCACGCACCCAGGAGATGATGGGAAGGTCCGAGTGGCGGACATTCTCACCTCTCGGGGCATTGTCCGTAGACCCGTCCATAAGTTGGTCATCCTACCAACGGACGATAACACCGCTGTGATGTCCAACTAACCATGAATGTGCCTATAATTCCGTCACTCACCACCCCCGCACATCTCTCCTTTTCAGCTATGTCATCAGCCAATCATTCAATTCAATCCGTGGAGACACCTGGCATCAATTCCTTCCGATGCCGCGTGTGTAGAGGGGTCCACGCTCTGCGGAAGTGCAGGCGTTTCCTGGGCCTTCCGGCCGAAAAACGTCTTCGCGCCTTACTAATAAACAAGTACTGCGCGAATTGTCTGGCGCACCAGCACTCCGGGCAATCCTGCCGAAGCAAAGCGAAATGTAAGACGTGTGGCCAGAGCCATCACACGCTGCTGCATTTGCCTGGAGCTCGTCGCCGACAGCGACGTCGTCCCGCTGCAGCCCCTATCAGCGGGCCCACCTCCTCCGCCTTCTCCGGGACACCTACACCCCAAAAAGGATCCCGCAAAGGACGACGCCACCAGGCAGCATCCAGGGCCACGAAGGAAGCCACGCCGCCGCTGAGCACGCTGATGCAGCACAAGGCCGTCATCATCCTGCCCACGGCAATTGTCGTTGTGCAAACAGGCCAGAAAGATTTCGATGTGAGGGTGTTGATCGATCCGTGTAGCCCTACTACTCGGATCAATGCTTCATTGGCAAGGGCCATGGGTCTTTCCGCCACTAGCGTGGGTCCGGGAGAGGTGTGCACGGCGACCATCTGCTCAAAAACATCAGATTTTCACATTGACGCTATCCTGCAATTAGACCCGCAGCTCAATTGCCGGACGCCAATCCGGCCGATCGAGCACGCAGCCAATCCGGCTGGGATTACGCTCGCCGACGGCAATTGGGCTCGACCCAGTACGGTGTCTGTTGTGCTGGGGGCTGACGTGTATCCTCACGTCATCCTTCCAGGAATCGTCCCCAGCACTGACGGTCGTCCCATGGCCCAGAACACCGTCTTCGGGTGGGTCCTTTCAGGGTCCTACCAATGATCTGATCCAATGGATATTGCAATCCTTGCAAGGGTATGTTAATGCCAGATCCCATTAACAGGTTTGCTCCTCCCCCACAGAGCCCGATTATGCTATTAACAGCTTGCTGTTAATAGCATAACCGCTTGCTCTCAGTTCTTGGCCCTCCGCCAATTACTATTACTATTACTTCTATTATTCCTACCACACTACTGAGTACAACGATTTGAATTACCGCCATTTTGCGTGTGCTTAATAAAAATAAGTTTTTAAAGAAAAATAAACACACGTGTTCTTATTGAAGACCACATCCCTACAACTTTGCTTATTTGAAGACTCCACCCTGCAACAAAAAATATTTTTATTTTTAATATTATTATTATTATTATTATTATTTTCATTTCTTTTTTTATTGTTTATTTATTTTTAAATTTTATTTTATTATTTTTTTTTTTTTTTACAATTATCAAATATTACAGTTCTATTTTACATTAATATTTTCTTAGATCTCGGTATCTATTATCTATTTTGTTAACATTACTCTTCTGTTATTCTCGATATTACAAATTCAAAACTCATCACTTCGCCTTGCCAAGACAGGATACCCATTCTTTCTATCGTTTTTTTTGTTCATACCAATCATTGGTCTTCTGCCAGTATACCATTTTCGCTGTTCAAGCTCATCGTCACACCCGACGGATACCACATCGTCTCAATTAGACGGATAACTCATCGTCGCACCCGACGGATAACTCATCGTCACACCCGACGGATAACTCATCGTCGCACCCGACGGATAACTCATCGTCACACCTGACGGATAACTCATCGTCACACCTGACGGATAACTCATAGTCTCATCTGGACTCTTTGGCAGGCTAAGCTCTTCTTTACATCTCTAGTTCTTTGGGTACCTGTCCATTTGGCATTTTGCGAATGTTTTCGTGGCTATATTTATACTGCCGATTATTTGTAAGCGACTTTTCTTTCAATCATTATTTATTCTCAACATTATGTAATCAAATGCCCCACACGCCATGATCAAAACTAACTTCAGTATGTTTTGCACTTGTGCTTGCACTATTATATAATCACCATTATATAATCAAATGCCCCACACGCCATGATCAAAACTAACTTCAGTATGTTTTGCACTTGTGCTTGCACTACTACATAACCAAGTACTCTACCATTCTCTGGCCAGCAGTACTCTTTACTCTCTTTAGTGTCTTCACTCTTCTTCGCTTTCTTTAGTGACTTCAACGTTCTCAACATTTTTATTTACTTTTTTGTTTGTCTAAAACAAATCTCACTACGGCCATTCTGACGTTCACACGTCCTCGTGTGCTACTAGGTATAAATGAATAAAACAAACTAAGTCATTCCATTGACATAGTTTCTAAAATAAAACAATTGCAAAAAGTATTTTACTAGCTAACTACTCTTATGTGAAGATTACTTAGGTCATCAGGACAATATACCCAAAATCTTACTATCAATGACTACCAGCGACTCATTAGGATAACACATTAACTCGTGTCCTTAACAGCGCTAACAGTACAATGACATGTTTACCAGAAAGATTCTCAGGTATAATGTCTGATATACACCAATGTATCTCACATGTTAGGTTCTATTGCTCTATTACTCTCTACTCACATCTCTTTAAACGCCTACATTTCTTTCTTTTCAAATCTCATTCCCCTCTAAGACTTTCTTCCTAGGGAATTCATTCATCAAAATAAAATACGAAGAAAATATAAAAAGCTCATTCACATCAACATTTAACACCTGACAATCAGCAAAGGTCGAGTTCGACCATTTCTCTGAATTATTCGACAAAATATTTATGCTCTTAATGTTGAAATTGTAATTGAAATTAGCATTAACATAAGCATACATGTAGTCTGGCAACACCATGCGAAGAATGTAATTAACATTATTCTGTTTATATTTTACTCTTTATTAAACCTTTAACCGAACCACAACGTTTTTACTCTCGCTGGCATTGCAACGCAAACATTAAGCCAAATATCTCTAACAGTTAATTCATATAATTCTCCAATGTCCTCGTCCAAATAATTGCAACTTCTTCACAATATGAGCTACATCAGAATCTTTTTGCTGCTAAACCATAAGATAATTACGCAAAAGAAGTCAAGAAGTCAGGAAAAGAAGTCAACATGACCCATTCGTTTGCCGTCTCTTTACTGTAAATCAAATTATGTCTATAAAAAGCACGCCATCTTTGTGTTCTGTAAAAACGACAAAATCTCTATTCGTCAAATAATAGTGATGAAAATGCTGTATAACAGCACTGCATAGAAATTGAAACTGGCGTAATAAATAAAAACTCATCGGCAAGAGGCTTTCTGTAATTGTAAATGGTAAAATGACACCATATCCTCGAGCACTCGCATCAGTATGGAACTCGATTGTGTACTGCAGGTCAAAGATCACCAAAAGTGACTTCTGTATAAAAAAATAGATTTTAAGTATTTTCGCGTATTACATATTCCTGAATACTACTGGCTTTCAACAAATATGTGTACCAGAGAACTGCAAGTATGTCAATTTTTTTTTTTTTTTTTTTGCCACATTACTCACACTCAATAAAATTTGTGTGCTGGTGCTACTCAACACTGGCTCAGCAGATCATAAATACACACTTATACAAAATTGTGTGAGTGCTGCTCATGCAGGCAATATCTTGCTGTCACTCACAACAATGTACCGTTTTCTTTTTGCTTGTCACCCAAGTATTTTTTTTCAGCGTATGCCGGTCTCACTTACACTTACAGCGAACGTAGAAAAAAGCGAGAGTGTGAAGAGAGCAATGGGTAACAAACACAAGTAGACAAAACACATGTATGACACCCAAGTGTTTTACAGGCACCATGGTGTATTTTTCAAAGTAACGGTTGTTTTGATTTTGCACTAGCTCCTTTCTTAGCTTCCTAGTTTATTTCGTGATTGATTTTGACATCATAATAGAAAAAAGAAATAGATTAGGTCCAAAAACGGTAGACAATTTATTCTTTTACACTCTTTTTTTAAAAAAATAATCATTTGTAACTTAATTTTTATTTTAAACTTGATTTTTTTTTTTTTTTTCTATTGTGCACGCATTTCCAGCAGCAAGTACGTAAACAAATACGTAAAAAACAACTCAGCCGAAGGCGTGCACGAATGAAACCTCAACATCGGTGCACCTTGAGTACCGGTGGCTTGTTGCAATTCTCTGATGTGTACCAAAAAATTTTATACTTAGCTTTTCTCTCATCAATGAACATTCTGGAATCTTCTAGAATCTGACTCCGCAGCTAAACATCTACCCGTTAGGTACGGCGGCGCTGCACTGCATCATACACTTCTGCGAGCTTATTATTTAATAAAAACAAAACATTGCTCTTTTCATATACCGCAATTTAAACTATTGAACACTCAAATCACTTTAGCAAGGCGGTCACGTTTTTCTCTTTTTTTTTTTTTTTTTTTTTTTGATGCCACTTTTCACTCTTTCTATCTCTCTCTCACTTGACGTATTAATAGTCTTGAAAAATTTCATTAAATTTCGCATTTGTAGGTCGAAAATCGTACGCCACTGCTCCTCCAAGAACGTAGGAGATGGTGCCGATCCCACTTCTGATGTCGTGGCGTTGCGTTTTATTGTTCTTGCCGTCCATTATAACTGCGCCTAATAACGAGTTCCCGGTGTCGCTTTATTCTTTCTCTAAGCTCCTTCTTGTTCAATTGTCTTTTCCAAAGTGCCTGTCTGTCTCCACTCATTCTGGTCGCATATTCTTGTTCATCGAAAGCATAGCGACCCTGTCCGAATGACGTAACTAGGCGTCTCTCTCTAACCCAGCGACATCCGGGACCACGTTCAGCAACAGCTATAGTTGTCGCTTTCTGATGACGATACATCCTTTAATCGCCATTCCAATACTAAGTCAAACGATTAATGTAATGCAGTCTTTCTCAACACTACTGCATTAAGAAATCAAATTGCAACTACAACAACAGCGTAATATCGAACTGATACGACATATATAATTAAGAAAAGAAAATATGTATTTTGAAATACGAAACTTATGTTACACTTATGTTAGAATTTTGAAATATACCTAAATTTTTACTGTTATATTGTTGCAAAAGGAATGTTAAAATTTAATATGAAAATTATGTTATGTTAATATAAAAAAAAAAAAAAAATTTTAAGCAAAACAAAGGATACAAAACGCTTTTACATGGAACCTAAGCAGCTGAAAAGGAACATCAACGCTGGATAATTCCGGACCCTTTAGCCCTCATTCAGGCCATACCTTTCGTTCTGGCCCTCACTTCAATCTAGGGGGGGAGGAGTTACCCGCTAGTCACTATACACACACATATATGTATATGAGCGACTCGCCGGTCACAGCGCCACACACACATGTACACACTTGCTTGTGCACACGTATGAGTCACCGAGGGATAAGATATACTTTAGACTCGCTGCTGCTCGAAGACGAATAAAGATCATTCTATTGTTTGTACTCCTCGAGACAAGTCGTGTTTTATTTCGCTACCATCTCATTAAATCAATCTCAGATTGATAAGTCACGCACGCATAAACACACATGGGCTGCAGTGTGGACTTACCATGGGAACTTTATTGTTTAATAACTTTTTTTGTGGACGTACGTTCTTCATGAAACTTTCAGATTGTGGTTTTATCATTACTAAGCGTGTATTTGCCAAAGCTCAAGTCTCTAGTATTTGAAATACGCCTTTTACAATGGTGAGGGTGGGGGTGGATATAGGGGTGGGGGGTGAATTATAACAAAAATCGAAATTCTATCACGTGCAGTCGAGTCTACATTTAAAATTTGGAGACTTTAGCTCTAAAGGTGTAGGAGATTTAATTTTATAACTGGTTTTCGATAAGGTTTTTTTCGATAAAAAAATAACGGGATGAGTTATCGATTTTTAGTGATAAACTCGATATCCGCGTGCTATATACGAGCATTTTAAAAAAAAGTTGAAGTCTCTAGCTTCTATATCTTCTGAAATCGACGCGTTCAAACATACGGACAGACGGACAGACGGACAGGGCTAAATCGACTCAGTTCGTCGCCCTGATGAAGAATATATATACTTTATGGGGTCTGCCACGCATCCTTCTGCCTGTTACATACATTTCAACAAAAACATTATACCCTGATTTCCCATTTTCAATGGGTTCAGGGTATAAAAAAATATTAGATACCTATTGCCGTTTATATCTAGTACATCAACCAGGATCTTCAAATCAATTTTATACAATTTTGATTTTTGTATATTTTGGATACCGGTTCCAAGCTAGCAGCAGATAAGCGCGATTTTCTAATACATGTGCACAAACTCATTGTTTATTCTATGCGTATAGACAAAAGCGCGCCTTTTTTGATATTCTAAGAATTGCGATTGATTTCTGGATTTTCTAGCTGTTACTGTAGTTTTGTCAGATGATGCTCTGTTATTACGTTATTATATTTTAGCTACCATATAGTCAAGCAAAGCAATAGCGTGGGTGATAAAGGCGACGCGAGTTATGTTAGAGTAGCGGAGGTTCAAAGCCCCTTCAATGTTTTGTTTTTTTTTTTTTTTTTTTTTTTTGCATACATATTTCGTTTTTATTATAAAATAGATATTTTATTGGGAAGGTGCGAGCTTTAATAAAGGGTACATAATACTTTTCATTTTCTTAATCGAACAATTTTATAAGTTTAAATTTGTTTCTTCTTAAGTAGCCCTCATAGCATATACGTATATATGTATGTATGTATATAATATATATACATATATACATACAGACACACACATAAGTCTGCACGCATAGCATCAAGCATTTCAGCCTCTTATACACGCGCTCACTTTTATGTGTGTATGTATGTACACATAAATGCGCACTCTAGCGTGTTCTAAGAATCTCCAATGCGACTGATTTGTTTTTGCATTGTTCTTGAAGTTTTCAACCGCTACTCTGGCTTTTCATAACAAGAATATCATTTCGTTTTATTTACTGTTGTTGAAAGCAAGCGGTAGCGGTGTCGGCAAAGGCGCCGGTTTAATTCGTTTCACGCGTTCGTTCCACGCCCCCTTTGGGAGGACACATATCCACAATAGCTCGTTGGACTTGGGTTGTCACCCGGCGTATATATACCAAATTTCAGGTCTCTAGCATCAATAGTGCCTAAAGTATAGCAAAATTTGAAAAATCACTATATCTTCAGGTCCTATTTGCCACGCCCCTAGTGGTTGTAAACATAAAATTTTTTCATCAGTCATTATAGAATCATACCATTAGCTCACGTGCAAAATTTCAACTTTCTAGCTTTATGACTTCCGGAGATACAGCTTTATCCGATTTGCCACGCCCCCAGTGGCATAGATATATCCGCCATAGCTTGATGGACTTGGGTGGTCGACGCGGACCTACATACCTAATTACAGCTTTCTAGCTCTTCAACTAACATGGTTTCTGGTATATCGGAAAATTCGCAATAACACGCATGGGCTGCAGTGTGGGCTTACTATGGGAACTTAATTGTTTAATAACTTTTTTTGTGGACGTACGTTCTTCACGAAACTTTTAGAGTGTATTTATTTCATTAATATGCGTGTATGTACCGAAGCTCAAGTCTCTAGTATTTGAAATACGCCTTTTACAAACTTATGGGTGAGGGGTGGATATAGGGGTGGGGGGTGAAATTAAACAAAAATCGAAATTCTATAACGTACATATCAATCTACATTTAAAATTTGGAGACTCTAGCTCTAAAGATGTAGGGTATATAATTTTTTAACTGAATTTCGATAAGGTTTTTATCGATAAAAAATAACGAAATGAGTTATCGATTTTTAGTGATAAACTCGATATGCGCGCTGTGAAAATGTGAAGTCTCTAGCTCTTATATCTTCTGAAATCGACGCGTTCAAACATACGGACAGACGGACGGACGGACAGACGGACAGAGGGACAGGGCCAAATCGACTCAGCTCGTCGTCCTGATCAAGAATATATATACTTTGTGGGGTATGCCACGCCTCCTTCTGCCTACAAATGATTTTTATAAGTAAGAACTGCGCTTAAAAGTTACAGAAGTGTATATAAATAATTGTAGAATACCACACGCTCACAGAGAAGAAGTAGACAGGCAAGTCAATAAACTCATTCTTGATAAAATAGTAGAGCCTTCAGTTTCTGAATACAACAGTCCTATATTACTGGTACCCAAAAAAGGTTTACCGGGTTCAGATAAAAAACGATGGCGATTAGTAATAGACTATCGTCAAATTAATAAAGCTATTATCTGACAAATTTCCACTTCGAAGAATTGACGATATTCTTGACCAACTAGGGAGAGCTAAATATTTTTCATGCCTTGACTTAATGTTTGGATTTCATCAAATTGAGTTTAAAGAACACTCTAGAAATTTAACGTCATTTTCGACCACCAATGGTTCATATCGTTTTACACGATTACCCTACGGTTTAAAAATAGCGCCAAATTCTTTTCAAAGAATGATGACTATAGCATTTTCTGGATTAAACCCTTCACAAGCTTTCTTGTATATGGATGACTTAATTGTCATCGGTAGTTTTGAAAAACACATGTTCAAAAACTAACAGATGTTTTTGACCTGTGCAGAAAACACAATCTAAAACTACATCCAGAAAAATGTTCTTTCTTCATGCGCGAAGTGACATTTTTAGGTCGTAAGTGTACGAATAATGGTATTTTACCAGATGACAAAAAATATGATATCATCGAAAAATATCCAGTCCCCATGGACGCTGATAGCGCTAGACGATTCTTTGCATTCTGCAACTATTATATACGTTTCATTAAAAACTTCGCCGAATATTCACGGCACATAACTAGATTATGCAAAAAGAATATCAATTTCCAATGGTCTGAGGAATACCAAAATGCATTCGAATATTTAAAGAAAGCCTTAATTAAGCCCACCTTGTTGAAATACCCTGATTTCATAAAGAATTTTGCATAATTACAGATGCAAGCAAATACGCATGTGGAGCTGTACTAACACAAAGTTATGGAGATAGACAACTCCCACTTGCATACGCCTCACGCTCATTCACCAAAGGTGAAAGCAACAAATCAACAACAGAACAGGAACTAGCAGCAATCCACTGGGCGATTACATATTTTAGACCATATATTTATGGCAAGCACTTTACTGTAAAAAGAGATCACAGACCATTAACATATTTGTTCTCATTGACAAACCCCAGCTTAAAACTTACAAGAATGAGATTGGAACTAGAAGAATATGACTTTACTATTGAGTATCTGAAAGGAAAAGACAATTTCGTAGCTGATGCACTCTCACGCATCACTATTGAAGATTTAAAAAAAATTACTAAAAGTATACTTAAAGTCACTACAAGAAACCAAAGTAAACAGAAAAAAACCCGCGCCTAGGCAAACACTTGACAACGCTTCTAAGCCCAACGTATATGAAGTCATTTGCAATGACGAAATACGAAAAGTAGTGACCTTGCACATAACACAATACATGTTTTTTGAAGCATGGAAAGAAAGTTATAGCAAGAATTGATGTTGACGATCTGTACACCAATGGAACCCTTGACTTAGGTCAATTCTTCCAAAGGCTTGAAAAGCAAGCCGGTATACTTAGAATCAGCCAACTCAAAGTGGCACCGAGCGAAAAGATCTTTGAAATAACTTCAATATAATCTTTCAAAAAAATGGGCAATAAGATATTAAAAACATTAAGAGTAGCGCTACTCAAGCCGGTGACCCTAATAAATAATAATAAAGATAAAGAAGCGATACTGTTTACATACCATGATGATCCAATTCAAGGAGGTCATACAGGCATTACAAAAACTTTGGCCAAAGTAAAAAGACATTATTATTAGAAAACAAGTAAGAAAACTCTAGTCGAGAGTGCTCGACTACGAGATCCCCTGAACCCTTCAAGCAACAGCCATTTCAATCATTTTTAGCGTCTCTCTGCTTACACAAACACACACATACACACACAAACACACATACATAGACACCCATAGGCGCGCACGCATGGGCTGCAGTGTGGGCTTACTATGGGAACTTAATTGTTTAATAACTTTTTTTCTGGACGTACGTTCTCCATGAAACTTTCAGATTGTAGTTTTATCATTACTATGCGTATAATTGCCAAAGCACAAGTCTCTAGTATTTGAAATACGCCTTTGACAAACTTATTGGTGAGGGGGTGGATATAAGGGTGGGGGGTGAAATTGAACAAAAATCGAAATTCTATAACGTACATATCAATCTACATTTAAAATTTGGATACTCTAGCTCTAAAGATGTAGGAGATATAATTTTATAACTGCATTTCGATAAGGTTTTTGATCGATAAAAAAATAACGGGATGAGTTATCGATTTTTAGTGATAAACTCGATATCCGCGTGCTATATACGACTATTCTAAGGTGGAAATTGAGATTGTTGGAATACGATTATGAGATTATATATAAAAAAGGGTCACAAAACGTGGTTGCAGATGCTCTGAGTAGAACAGAAATAGACGTAAATATAGGATAGAGTGGGTCACGTAATGCAATTTCAACGAAGAGGTAATGACAAGAGTGTTAAAATCTGTTTTAAAGCCGAACAAAACGTGCGCAATACTGGCAGCAGACACAATATTTAACATAGTACAACAGGTGTATTCAAAATACTTTGCTCATAGTCAACTTTATAAGGTTTTAAGATGCACAGAATTTTTGAGAGAAGTTATAACACCTGACGATCAGCAAAAGGAAATTAGAGAATATCACCTTAGAAATAATCATAGAGGGATCGACGAAACATGCGCCCATTTAAAACGATCAATATATTTTACTCACATGAAACAAAAAATTACACAAACAATAAATAATTGCGACATATGTCAAACAATGAAATACGATAGACACCCCCAAAAAGTTCCATTTCAGGAGCCTGAAATACCACAAAAGCCATTAGATGTAATTCACATGGATATATATTCAATTAGACACAAATATATACTAACAATAATCGACAAGCTTTCCAGATTTGCTACCGGCTACACTATACCTGCTAGAAACTGTATTAATGTTGTTAAATCCGTCAAACATTTCATTTGTACCTTCGGAATCCCAAAGAAGATAATTTGCGACCAAGGACCAGAATTTGCGGGAAACATTTTCGTTGATTTTTGTAGGCAATATAATATTACCAGACACGTAACGTCATTTCAACAATCTTCAAGTAACTCCACAGTAGAACGTTTTCACTCATCCCTAACAGAAACGTACAGAATCATATATGATTTGAAACAAAAAAACAATTTAACCTGCACACACGAAGAGATATTGTGGGAAGCATTGACCACGTATAATAATGCCATTCACTCAAGCACAGGCTATACGCCATTCGAATTATTTTCAGGTAGAACGCATATTTTTAATAAAACAGCTAATTTTACCAACGAGCATGAATACTTACAAGAACTAAATTTATATCAACGAAAGTTATACCCAGAAGTAGTCCAACAATTAACTGACAAAACACTAAAACGCACAGCTACCTTAAACATAGACAGAACTAACCCACCAAAACTTGACAAAGACGAAATTATATTCCGAAAAGAAAATAGAAGGAATAAATTAACACCCCGCTTTACAAAACACAAAGTACTAGAAGACAAGGGACCTACTTTCATATCAGCCAAAAAACAAAAAATTCACAAATCAAAAATAAGACACATAACAAACAAGTAAGAAAGCTCTAGTCGAGACTGCTCGACTACGAGATACCCTGAACCCTCCGAGCAACAGCCATTTCAATAATTTTTAGTGTCATTCAGCTTAAACAAACACACACACACACACGCAAACATATACATAGACACCCATAGGCACGCACGCATTAACAGGCATGGGCTGCAGTGTGGGCTTACTATGGGAACTTAATTGTTCAATAACTTTTTTTGTGGACGTACGTTCTTCATGAAACTTTCAGAATGTTGTTTTATCATTACTATGCGTATATTTGCCAAAGTTCAAGTCTCTAGTATTTGAAATACGCCTTTTACAGAGATGAGGGTAAGGGGGTGGATATAGGGGTGGGGGGTAAATTATAACAAAAACCGAAATTCTATCACGTGCAGTCGAGTCTACATTTAAAATTTGGAGACTTTAGCTCTAAAGGTGTAGGAGATATAATTTTATAACTGGTTTTCGATAAGGTTTTTGATCGATAAAAAAATAACGGGATGAGTTATCGATTTTTAGTGATAAACTCGATATGCGCGCGCTATATACGAGCATTTTAAAAAAAAGTTGAAGTCTCTAGCTTCTATATCTTCAGAAATCGACGCGTTCATACATACGGACAGACGGACAGACGGACAGACGGACAGACGGACATGGCTAAATCGATTCAGTTTGTCGCCCTGATCAAGAATATATATACTTTGTGGGGTCTGCCACGCCTCCTTCTCCCTGTTACATACTTTTAACAAAACCATTATACCCTGATTTCCCATTTTCAATGGGTTCAGGGTATAAAAAGCCAAATAACTCTTAGTCACCTACCTATAGATAGATAGATATATATAAATATATAGATATAAATGCGTAAATATAATGTATCACATTGTGTATTTATGATGGGTAAACATATGAATATAGGTATGGCATATTATATAGTTATAATAAATATAGGTATATAAATGTGTATGCATGTGTACATATATATATATATAATTAAGAAAAGAAAATATGTATTTTGAAATACGAAACTTATGTTACACTTATGTTAGAATTTTGAAATATACCTAAATTTTTACTGTTATATTGTTGCAAAAGGAATGTTAAAATTTAATATGAAAATTATGTTATGTTAATATAAAAAAAAAAAAAAAAAATTTTAAGCAAAACAAAGGATACAAAACGCTTTTACATGGAACCTAAGCAGCTGAAAAGGAACATCAACGCTGGATAATTCCGGACCCTTTAGCCCTCATTCAGGCCATACCTTTCGTTCTGGCCCTCACTTCAATCTAGGGGGGAGGAGTTACCCGCTAGTCACTATACACTCACATATATGTATATGAGCGACTCGCCGGTCACAGCGCCACACACACATGTACACACTTGCTTGTGCACACGTATGAGTCACCGAGGGATAAGATATACTTTAGACTCGCTGCTGCTCGAAGACGAATAAAGATCATTCTATTGTTTGTACTCCTCGAGACAAGTCGTGTTTTATTTCGCTACCATCTCATTAAATCAATCTCAGATTGATAAGTCACGCACGCATAAACACACATGGGCTGCAGTGTGGACTTACCATGGGAACTTTATTGTTTAATAACTTTTTTTGTGGACGTACGTTCTTCATGAAACTTTCAGATTGTGGTTTTATCATTACTAAGCGTGTATTTGCCAAAGCTCAAGTCTCTAGTATTTGAAATACGCCTTTTACAATGGTGAGGGTGGGGGTGGATATAGGGGTGGGGGGTGAATTATAACAAAAATCGAAATTCTATCACGTGCAGTCGAGTCTACATTTAAAATTTGGAGACTTTAGCTCTAAAGGTGTAGGAGATTTAATTTTATAACTGGTTTTCGATAAGGTTTTTTTCGATAAAAAAATAACGGGATGAGTTATCGATTTTTAGTGATAAACTCGATATCCGCGTGCTATATACGAGCATTTTAAAAAAAAAGTTGAAGTCTCTAGCTTCTATATCTTCTGAAATCGACGCGTCCAAACACACGGACAGACGGACAGACGGACAGACAGACGGACAGGGCTAAATCGACTCAGTTCGTCGCCCTGATCAAGAATATATTTACTTTACATACATTTCAACAAAAACATTATACCCTGATTTCCCATTTTCAATGGGTTCAGGGTATAAAAAATATGACACGTCATATCAAAGAATACATTTAGAAATGTCGAAAATGCCTAAAATCAAAAGTAACAACAAAAGTAAAGACTCCAATGACAATAACGGAAACCCCGATACAAGCTTTTGACAGAGTGATAGTAGACACAATAGGTCCACTACCACGCTCGGAAAATGCTATTGAATACGCAGTTACGTAATATGTGATTTAACAAAATACTTAGTATCCATTCCAATTCCGAATAAAAGTGCAACAACTCTTGCCAAAGCTATATTTGAAAATTTTATTCTGAAGTACGGTCCAATGAAGACGTTCATTACGGACATGGGAACTGAATATAAAAACTCGATTATAAATGACTTGTGCAAATATCTAAAAATAGACAACATAACGTCTATTGCACATCACCAGACCCTAGGGACAATAGAACGAAGTTATCGAACATTCAACGAATACGTTCGTTCATACATCTCTGCAGACAAAACTGATTGGGATGTTTGGATACAATATTTCACATATTGTTTCAACACTACTCCATCAGCAACACATGAATATTGTCCATACGAACTAGTCTTTGGTAGACTACCAAGACCTTTCGTAAACTTTAATAAAAATGATATAGTAAACCCACTATATAATTTAGACGACTATTCTAAGGAAAAAAAAATTGCATACAAAAGAACAAGAGTTATGTTAGAAAAAGCCAAGACTCTAAGGAAATTAGAATATGATAGAAATGCTAAGAATTTCTATTTAAATGTAGGAGATAAAGTACTAATAAGAAACGAAACAGGGCATAAATTAGACGCAGCATATATAGGACCATATACAATAGGTAAAATAGATGATAATGAATTCATTAAGGATAATAAGAATAAGAAACAAAAAGTACATATGGATAAGATAAAAAAAATTCCATAATTAAAAAAAAATTAATTAAATCGGTCTGATCAACCAAACATAATAAAAAAAAAAACATAAATAAATAACATTTATTTACGTTCCACTTTTATTTCACTTCCATTCAAAAAATAAACTTTTAAACTTAATACAAAAAAAAAAACAAAAATTAAAATTAAAAAAAATAAAATTTATTAATATATATATTTGTCCTTCCAAAAGGAGTCTGGTCCTTCGATGGGCCAGTGTATATATCTTTAAAAAAATGTAGACAGCAACTTGCGGTCTCTCTGAAATAAGCACGAACGAAGTGCTGGCACCGGTGTTCAATTTTGTACTGAATTTATTAAATTTAACATGAACGCAAGCGCAGCTTGCACAGTAGAGAGCGCACCTATGCGCATCTAACAGCGAGCAGCGAGAGAGCGATCTTTTGGAGAGCGACACTCCCGTGCTAGCGCGTACAATAACAACTTCTCTGTACAGTGGTTCAGCTTCAATTACTTAACCTATACAATTTCGATAATAATTCAATTAATAATTCATAATAATTCAATTTCTTATAATAATATATAATAATATTTCAGAAGGCAAATATCCAAATGCCTTAACATCGGCCGCGTTGAAAGGCCGCAGGGCTTCAATAACATGGTGTATTAGTGGAGTGGCAGTGGTGCAACGCGATGAATTGCCCTTTTATATGTGCCATTTTTTGTCTTAACGACAATTACGCGCACTCTACCATCTCCTCCGACTATGGCTTCCGTCACCACGCCTAGCATCCACTGTTGTGGAGGAGCGTTGTCCTCTCCCACGAGCACGACTGCTCCGACCTGTATGTTCTGTCTCTCCTTCGTCCATTTTGACTTCTGCTGCAGGCTGAGCAGGTAGTCCCTTGACCAGTCGTTCCAAAATCGACGCTTGATGTTGGATGTCAGCTGCCATCTTTTTAATAGTGTCAGCTTGGCGTCGTCGACTGGCTCTGTGGACGCGATTGGCAGCGGCACGAGCGTTGCTCCTATCAGGAAGTGCCCTGGCGTGAGCACTTCGCCGTCGTTGGGGTTGCTGCTGGGAGCGACCATTGGCCGCGAATTGAGCACGGCCTCGACCTCGACCAGCACGGTGGCCACCTCGTCTTGCCGTAATCGAGCGCTGCCCATCGCTTTCAGCAGCAAACCTTTGGCGGATTTCACCGCCGCTTCCCAAAGGCCGCCAAAATGCGGCGCTCGAGGAGGGATGAATACAAACTCCATGCCCCGCTCCGCAGCAAACATTTCCATGTCCGCTGTGTTGCCATGGAACGTAGCTTTGAGGTCCAGCGTGCGTGCAGCACCCACGAAATTGGTGGCATTGTCGCAGTACAGCTTCCGGACAAGCCCACGTCGACCAACGAACCTGGATAAACACATTAGAAATGAATTTGTGGTTAAATCGGTGACTAATTCAAGATGCACTGCCTTCGAAGTAAAGCAAACAAATATGGCAATATACATTTTGACTGGCGATTTGCCCCGAATTCCCAGCGAAACTAGTATTGGACCGCAAAAGTCCACTCCACTGATCTCAAATGGCCTATTTCCATGTAAGCGATCAGCGGGAAGATTGCCCATTATTTGGGATAAGAGTTTCGGCTTGTAGCGAAAACAATGTACACATTTTCGGACTACTGCACTGCAAGCCTGTCGAGCATTGACCAGCCAAACCTGCTGACGAAGCAGGCCCATTAGTACTAGGGGATTGGCGTGGCAATGAGAGCGATGCAAATGCTCCAAATAAAGCGTTACGAAACGACACTTTTTTTGGAAGCAACAATGGGAATTTGGCATTATGTGCTAATGGTGCCTTCAATAAACGACCTCCTACTCGTAGCAACCATAACATACGCCTGCCATGCTGATGTGGGTGCAAAAATGGTGTCAGTTTTTGCAATGACGGTTGCAACACGACTGACTTCTTTATTTTCTTTATTTCTTCGCTGAATTCAATGTGTTGAATTACAGATATAACTGCAAGGAATGCGAAGCTTAACTCAGAAGCTGTAGGAACAAGTGAAGAATGACTTTCTTGTTTTCCATTGATAAAGCGGAACATATAGGCAACGATGCGGATTAGCTTAGAAAATGATGACGTTGACTCAATAAGATGTACGATAGGATTTGCTACCTCATCGACCGCGATCATAGTAATTGCAGTTCTACGCTTCTCTAGCAGCTCTAACTCCTTTGATAGGGTGATTTGTGGGTTGGCTGGCCACAATGTGTCAGAGAGCTTTAAAAATCCTGGTCCGCAAAACCACAATGATGTTTTAAGCTCCTCAACTGAACATCCCCGAGATACAATATCTGCTGGGTTGTCTTTCGTTGGTACATGACGCCAAGATACATTAGTTGTCAACTCTTGGATGGTTGCAACGCGATTAGCAACGAATGTGTTCAAGCTGGATGAATGCATTCGCAGCCAATGAAGCACCACCTCAGAGTCTGACCAAAATGTGACTTGATTAATAGGACAATCAAGTACTTTCCTTACCGCATCCCATAAGGTAGCTAACAATTCTGCAGCACACAACTCCAGCCGCGGAACAGATTTTGTTTTCAAGGGCGCTACCTTAGATTTAGCGACTAGCAGCCTGGTAGTGATACCCTTATCTGTTTGCATTCTTACGTATAAACAACAACCGTAAGCTCTCGTTGAGGCATCAGCAAATCCATGGATTTGACATCCTTTCGATTTAAGTGTGCCAACGTAACGAGGTATATGCAACGAGTTTAGATTTGAGAAACAGCTAGTTACTGCCTCAAATTCTTGCCTCATTTGAACAGGCAATTGGTCATCCCACCCAAGTTTGTGCAACCACATTTCCTGTAAAAGGACCTTCGCACGAGTTACGATCGGACTTAACAAACCTAAGGGGTCGTATAACCTTGCTACAAATGACAAAACGGATCTTTTGGTCTGTTGAACTTCTACTGGACAGTTCATGGAATATCTAAAGCTGTCATTCATTGGATTCCAAATTAATCCCAATGTTTTTGTGTCCTCTTGATGACCAATAACTATATCGTTTCTAGCTGGTTGTGCTGCGAGTTGTTTACAATTGGACGACCATTTTGTGAGAGGAAATCCAAACTTTTGAAGAATTGCTATCAAGTCTCGATGCAACAAGCACAATTCTTCGACGCTATCTGCTCCTGTCAACAGGTCATCAACATAGAAATCTCGGGC
Source organism: Drosophila mulleri (assembly GCA_035047565.1). Taxonomy (NCBI): domain Eukaryota; kingdom Metazoa; phylum Arthropoda; class Insecta; order Diptera; family Drosophilidae; genus Drosophila; species Drosophila mulleri. The sequence continues at coordinate 108,657 of JAWNPK010000026.1, read as the reverse complement.
TAACGATCTTGCAGCAGCTGGATGAGTGGAAGCATGCAAGTCGCTTAGATGTTTTAAACATCGAATTGCTAAGAATGGAGCAGTCGCTGTCCCGTACGTTACTGTGTTTAATCGAAAGATTTGTAACGGATCAGTGGGCGTTTCCCTCCACACAATAAGTTGAAAGTTGCGGTGGGACTCGTCAAGTTCAATTTGACGGTACATTTTAGCGATGTCTGCTGTAGCAGCCCAAGGACGAAGTCGAAATCTTAGCAAAGTCTCCCATAACTGCGGCTGGATGGTCGGACCCACCATGAGTAGATCATTCAGCGACAATTGAGAGGAGGACTTGCTAGAGGCATCAAACACTACTCGAAGTTTAGTGGATGCGCTGTGCGGTCTTAGCACGCATTGATATGGGATGAAATAATGCGGCTCTCTCGGAATTTGATTGTTAGTTGGGCTCATGTGACCCAAGGCCAAGTATTCTTTCATAAAGTCAATGTACATTGGCCGAATGTCTTCTTGCTTGCTCATTCTCCTTTCCAAGGCCAGAAATCGTCGCTTGGCTGTGTCATAAGACGTACCAAGACAATGTGGACTTGATTTGAATGGCAGCGACACTCTGAAACGACCCGAGGTAGTTTGGCAAATAGTCTCCACAAATGACTTCTCGCACAGTTGTTGCTCTGGGGTATACAAATTCGAATTAATTGTATTTGGCTTTTCTTCCAACTCCCAGAATTTGCGAACTATTGAATCTATTGCTATGTCGTCATTTACGACGCTAATGAAAGTCGACGAACTAGTAGCTGCATTCAATGTTCGGCAGCGACCAGATACAATCCAACCAAAGGCAGTGAATTGCAATGTTGGGTTGTTATCGGGTCCTTTTATTTTGCCTTCTCTTAATATATCAAAAAAGATATCAGCACCGAGCAACAAATCAATACGTTGCGGCTTGTGGAATTGAGGATCAGCTAATTGTACGTTATCAGGTACCTTGATCTCTTCAGTGTGCTTCTCTGGTTGATACGACGAAATGGAACGTAACACACCAAAGTCTGTTCGGATTTCTATGTCGTCCGTTCGGGACGCTATCGAAGTTTGAACGCTGTGCCGAACAGATGACTGACAATTAGCAATGCCCAACAATTGAATCCCAGATCTTTGCCGTTTTAATTTCAACTGTTTTGCCAGTTCTTCAGTTATGAAATTTACTTGCGAGCCGGAATCTAATAAAGCTCTAGCTAAGTGATAAGATCCAGATTGATCTTTTATCTTCACAACTGCAGTTGCCAAAAGAACTTGATCAGAGGCTATCCGTGCGTGATTTACAGATGAAATCTGTGACGAAGTGACACGAGGGACTGCTGATACAACTGCTGAGCTACTTTGAGCCGCTTCAGAGCTGTATCTATGCAGTATGGTATGGTGCGGCTTAGAGCACACACGACAATGGGCTGATTTGCAAGCAGCCACTGAGTGCCCTGTTCGCAAACAATTTATACAGAGCGGATAGCTCTTTGCGAACGTAAAACGTTTCTGGCAAGGTATTGCTGCGAACGACGAGCACGAGTGAATGAAGTGATCGTTCTTTTTACAAAACACGCATTTGGGACTCTGCGGCTCACTTGGCAGAGCGACAGCTAGAGAAGTTTTCCCAATTCTTTTCTTATTATCCTGAGCTACCTTACGACGTGGACCAGATGAGTCTTCAGCACTTAAATGCTGATACCGTCTGTTCAAGGCAGCTTCACAATCTTGCCACAATGGAAGCTTATTGTAGTCAAGATTCTCTTCCCACCTAGAGCGCGTGCCAGCGTCCACTTTCATCATTACCAAATGGATGAGCATGGCATTCGAAATCTGCTTATCAGATCCTAGCGATAAAAGAGATTCGTAAATGGCACGGACTGAGTCTATCAGCATGCGCAAAGATGATGCTGACGGTTCGGACATGTGTGGGAGATCAAATAGTTTTGAAATGCTGTTAAAAAATATGAGACACTGATTGTCGTACACATTTTTTAAAGCAGCTAACGCTTTTGGATAATTTGCATCTGTCACCTGATATGCCTTGACAGTGCCTAATGCTTCTTTGTCCAAGCATGACAACAAGTGGTTAAACTTTTCTATATTTGATAACCCTGGCTCGTTGTCGACTAAACTCTCAAAAAGTCCAATGAAATTCTTATATTCCGAATATTCTCCGCTAAACTTTGGCAGCTTTATATTCGGTAGATTCCTAGAATGTGACACTGAGCTAATCATTGTAGAGTTCGCGGGACTCTCACTTTTAGGTTGGCTATCACTACCTCGCTTCATAAGAAGTGCTTTTGTCGATACACACAAATCTTCTAACGTTGACCGAGGCACTAAATCTGCGTTAATGTCGTCCAACTCTTGTTGTGTCTTAAAGGCCTTTTCTATGTAGCGGTTCAATATCTCAAGTCGACATTCAATTTCAAATGGCTCTACTGGTTTAGTGTAATCTTTTAATGATTTATTAATGCGTGTTATGTCGTTTGTAACATTTTTGTAAACGGCCAACAGAGCTTCGACACGCTCTGATGATGACTCGTCCATAGACCTATTCTTTCCTCGCTTGTTAGTCATGATGCTATAAGTGATGCTCAGTTGAAACCAATTTCAATCGAAACAAATAAAGTTCACTTAATGTATGACAACAAGCGAAGAGCAATTCAAGAATGTTAACAAATGCGCGCGATCGTAATAAATCTCAATATATTACGCTGGCAGTGTTAAACTATACTTGAGTGACTGTTACAGACAGTTGATACGATATAGCGAAGACAACAACCAAAATGTTGAGTGACTATTTGGGCAAGTGGTCTATTGAGGTATATTTGACTGTTGAGCGACTGAGTGCAATGCATTCACAAGCGAGAGCGCGCCGGTATGAATGCCAAAATATAAGTGCAGATCGAGCTCATACAATGAGCGCAAAGCGAGAGTGCAAGTTTTGAGCGAAAATATATCCAAGTGACGAGCGCAAGTTTTGAGCGCAAAGCGAGAGCGCTGCTGCGTGTGCAAGCGTGGGTGCAAACGATATTGCAAGTGAGTATGCAATGAGCGCAAAGTGAGCGCGCACTAATATGTGCAAGCGAGACAGTAAAACGAGAGCGCAACTATAAGTGCAAGCGCGAGTGCAAACGATATTGCAAGCGCGCATGCAAATGATGAGCGTAAATTAAAGCGAAATTTGCTGTGTAAGCGCGAGTGCAAACGATATAGCAAGTGAGTATGCACTGAGCGCAAAGTGAGCGCGCACTAATATGTGCAAGCGAGACAGTAAAACGAGAGCGCAACTATAAGTGCAAGCGCGAGTGCAAACGATATTGCAAGCGCGCATGCAAATGAAGAGCGTAAATTAAGAGCGCAATTATCTGTGCAAGCGAGAACGAACTTTTATGTGCGAGCGAGAGCGAGCTGTGAGCGCAAGCGCAAAACGAAAGTGCGAGACGAAAATGAGCAAAAAAACTGTAACACACTAGCGGCGCCAAAGAAAACTTGGATTATGCGAGGCAATAGAGATTGAATTATTTGCAGATCAAAGGTCAATATGCACCTTATTATTATTTTTATTTATTTTTTTTTTTAAATTTCAATTCGAAATAAGCTCAACACAATGTACATAGGCGTAGATTGTACATACATTAATATTTTGTATGTCTCAAGTAATGCATTTATTTATTTATGGCTTGCATTACTTGGTCATCTATGTGCTCTATGTATTTATGTACTTCCCTGATTATCCACAAAATCCATAATCCAGCTTCCTTCAATTCCAGAGAGTGTCCACCCGGGGGCGCCAAAAATGTCCTTCCAAAAGGAGTCTGGTCCTTCGATGGGCCAGTGTATATATCTTTAAAAAAATGTAGACAGCAACTTGCGGTCTCTCTGAAATAAGCACGAACGAAGTGCTGGCACCGGTGTTCAATTTTGTACTGAATTTATTAAATTTAACATGAACGCAAGCGCAGCTTGCACAGTAGAGAGCGCACCTATGCGCATCTAACAGCGAGCAGCGAGAGAGCGATCTTTTGGAGAGCGACACTCCCGTGCTAGCGCGTACAATAACAACTTCTCTGTACAGTGGTTCAGCTTCAATTACTTAACCTATACAATTTCGATAATAATTCAATTAATAATTCATAATAATTCAATTTCTTATAATAATATATAATAATATTTCAGAAGGCAAATATCCAAATGCCTTAACAATATTATTTATTAATATATTTATGTGTTTGTTTGATAAACACAAAAAAAAAAAATTTTTTTTTTTAAATAACTCCATAGAATTACGTTATTTTTCTTAAGGAGGGTGATATAGCATATTCTGTACTATCGAGTGAACACTGTACTCAGTGAAACACTTTAAAATATTATTAATATATTTTATCACTTTGTTACAATATTTATGTACTTAACATTCAAGTGCAAAGACCTTTAAGTACATTGCTGACTAGGCAGATCTTACAGCGCAAGACTCCGTCGCAATACATCCTCGCTCACCCGCTGCGGCGGCATACATATAAACATATTTTTATGTAAACATTATATACATACGTTTTATCATATTTTTACGAGATTACGAGTTTATCATATTTTTCGATAACTCATTCGATATCTTTTTTATCAAGGATAATCGATAAATTGATATTGTTTTTTCAGCCTTATTTAAACACTATTAGACCTAGATACTTCAAATTTACTGCGTATATACATTTGATGGATACACACATTTTGTAATTTACATATTTTGGATACCACGCCCCCTTCGCCCACAATTTGTAAAAACGTATATCAAGTACTAGAGACTTGTGCTTTGGAATTTACACACATTTACACATTATGATTACGTTCTGAAAGTTTCATTAAGATTGTACGTCTACAAACGAAATTATTCCACAAATAAATTCTCATAATGACCACACTGCAGCGCAGCCGAAGCGCAGTCGCTGCTTACTACGCAGTTAGCAGAGCGCGGGCCTTTGCATGCGGGGGATGCATGTGTATGTATGTGTGCAGAAACATTGGATCATCAGCATAGAGGGTTCAGGGTATCTCTAGTCGAGCAGTCTCGACTAGAGTCTCCTTACTTGTTTTATGTTCACTTTTGAAAGAACACTTGCAATTGCAAAGTCAATGCACAAGCTAATATTACCACTTATACATTTATAAATAAGCTGCACCTTTTATATGCAAGCCCACTGTACATATGTATGTTTGTAAATGTGTGAGCGACACAGCTATTTTCGGAAGTCTAAATCTATTTCAACAATACAGGCAACTGAGACAACAAATATTCTCACAAAAGGGGTGTTTTCTATAACTATTACTCCATATAGAAGAAGTGGCTATAAAAGAAAAATTCGGTACACTGAATGGATATTAACTCTCAGTGCTCTACAAAAAAATCTGGTTCACTGAAAGCGTACTATCTCTCAGTGCCCCACGTTGTATGCTGGTTCACTGAAAGCGTATCAACTCACAGTGCCCCACGTTGGACGCCATAAAATTTGTAGTAGTTCGTACTTGTGAATGAATAAAACAGTGCTACATTCGTATGTTCACATATATACATATATACACATACATATATCTACTCACATACTCATACATACATACATACATAAATATATACACAAACATACACAAGACGTGGCTCGGGTAATGGTGGACGGAATCCTCTGGTTCCCATTAGCTCTGTCGGCGGGGGGGTGGTTCTTGCCATACCATCACTGATACACACAAACTTTAAATTTTTAGGACAAAAAGGAAAAACGAAACAAACACGGACAGTTAGACAGACGCGGAAGCCGATGTGGTATTGGCTTTTCGCTGTCTCTACCCAACCCTACCATGATCTTCAACTTTAAATTGTTAATGAAGATCGCCAAAAAATTTCCTCGACTCTCTCTCTCTCTCTCTTCTATGCCAACGCTACAGTCCTAGCCTAACATTTTAATCATCACAGAAACTCATAAGATTTCAATCAAATACATTTATTCTTACATTAACTAGTCTATTTACATTTTCAGTGCATGTTATTAATTAGGTGTTGCTTCATGTTTTTCTTTTACTTTTCTAATGATATGTATCTATATATATGTATGTGTATGTGTATGTGTATTGTGTCTAATTTGTATGCATTAAAAAATAAACAAGTAAGAAGACTCTAGTCGAGACTGCTCGACTAGGAGATACCCTGAACCCTCCATGCTGATGGTCCAATCATTCTGCAGTTCTTCTAAGCACATACACATACACATGCGCCCACCCGCACGCCTAGGCCCGTGCTCCGCTAACTGCGCAGTAAGCAGCGACTGCACTTGGGCTGCGCTGCGGTATGGGCAATATTATGAGAATTTATTTGTTGAATAATTTCGTTTGTAGACGTACAATCTTAATGAAACTTTTTAAACGTAATCATAGTGTGTAAATGTGTGTACATTCCAAAGCACAAGTCTCTAGTACTTAATATACGTTTTTTACGAATTAGGGGCGAAAGGGGCGTGGTATCCACTGTTTCATTCATTCACAACTACGAACTACTAAAAATTTTATGGCGCCCAACGTGGGGCACTGTGAGTTGATACGCTTTCAGTGAACCAGATTTTTTTGTAGAGCACTGAGAGTTAATATCCATTCAGTGTACCGACTTTTTCTTGTATAGCCACTTCTTCTATATGGAGTAATAGCTATACAAAACACCCCTTTTGTGAGAATATTTGTTGTCTCAGTAGCCTGTATTGCTGAAATAGACTTAGACTTCCGAAAATAGCTGTGTCGCTCACACATTTACAAACATAAATATGTACAGTGGGCTTGCATATAAAAGGTGCAGCTAATTTATAAATGTATAAGTGGTAATATTAGCTTGTGCATTGACTTTGCAATTGCAAGTGTTCTTTCAAAAGTGAATATAAAACAAGTAAGAAGACTCTAGTCGAGACTGCTCGACTAGGAGATGCCCTGAACCCTCCATGCTGATGTTCCAATCATTCTGCACACATACATACACATGCATCCACCCGCACTCAAAGGCCCGCGCTCTGCTAACTGCGCAGTAAGCAGCGACTGCGCTTGGGCTGCGCTGCAGCTTGGGCAATATTATGAGAATTTATTTGTTGAATAATTTCGTTTGTACAAATACAATCTTAATGAAACTCTCAGAACGTAATCATAATGTGTAAATGTGTGTACATTCTAAAGCACATGTTTCTAGTACTTGATATACGTTTTTACAAATTGTAGGCGAAGGGGGCGTGGTATCCAAAATCTGTAAATTAAAAAATGTGTGTATCCATCAAATGTATATACACAGTAAATCTGAAGTCTCTAGGTCTAATAATGTTCAAATAAGGCTGAAAAGACAATATCCATTTATCGATTATCCTCGATAAAAAAGACATCTAATGAGTTATCGAAAAAAATGATTAACTGCGTATGGTATACACGAGTATGCAAACAAAATTTCAGCTCTCTAACTCTTATAACTTCTGAGATCCTTTTGCTCATACGGACGGACGGACAGACGGACAGGGCTAAATCGGCTCAGTTCGTCGCTCTGATCAAGAATATATATACTTTATGGGGTCTGCGATGATTCCTTCTGCCTGTTACATACTTTTTACAAAACCATTATGCCCTGATTTTCCATTTTCAATGGGTTTAGGGTATAAAAATGATTTAATCCATTTTGAAACGCAGGTGGGGGGAGAACTTATTATAACTATTAAAATATAGTTTGACTTTATAGTTTTCGTTTCATTCTTTATTCAACTTTCTCCTTTTTTTCCAACATTTTCTATTTTTTTTATTTATTTTTCTTTATTTTATTGGTTTTTTTTATACGCCTTCACGAAGTGAATTAGTTTTATTGGTTTTGTGCAATGTCCGTCTTGCTGTCCGTCCGTCTGTCCGTATGAACGCAGTTCATTTCGCCGCTATTGAAGCTAGAGACTTGAAATTTGGAACACATACTCGTGTCTAACTCCGATTTATAAAGTGTGGCAAATCGGGAAATGCATTTTCCGATATACCAGAAACCATGTTAGTTGAAGAGTTAGAAAGCTGAAATTTGGTATGTAGGTCCGCGTCGACCATCCAAGTCCATCAAGCCATGGCGGATATATATACGCCCATTGGGGCGTGGCAAATCGGATATAACTGAATGAATGAATAACTAAAATGTTGCTATATTTTAGGCACTATTGATGCTAGAGACCTGAAATTTGGTATATATACGCGGGGTGACAACACACGTCCAACGAGCTATAGTGGATATATGTCCGCTTAAAGGGAGCACGGCAAACCGCAAAACCTTATATCTCCAACAGTTTATGAGCTAGAAGCTTCAAATTTGGATAGTTAAGATACTGGTAACATGCTCTATCGATGTTCCCAAAATAATTGTTACGCCTCTTTGGGGGCGTGGCATATTGAAAAATACCCTGTAATTTTCATATTTTTGGAGCGCAAGCATTCAAATTTGGCATGTACGTTAACGTTAGGTCGTTGTAAGAACTGGCTAAAAATGAGGCGTCTACGGCGAGATTCTTAGAACTAGAGTACGAATTTATGTGTACATACATACACACATAAAAGTGAGCGCGTGTATAAGAAGGCTGTAATGCTTGATGCTATGCGTGCAGACTTATATGTATCTGTATATGTATATATGTCCGTCTGTCCGTATGTTTGAATGCGTCGATTTCAGAAGATATAGAAGCTAGAGACTTCAACTTTTTTTTTAAAATGCTCGTATATAGCACGCGGATATCGAGTTTATCACTAAAAATCGATAACTCATCCCGTTATATATTTATCGATCAAAAACCTTATCGAAATGCAGTTATAAAATTATATCTCCTACATCTTTAGAGCTAGAGTATCCAAATTTTAAATGTAGATTGATATGTACGTTATAGAATTTCGATTTTTGTTCAATTTCACCCCCACCCTTATATCCACCCCTTCACCTATAAGTTTGTAAAAGGCATATTTCAAATACTAGAGACTTAAGATTTGGCAATTATACGCATAGTAATGATAAAACCACAATCTGAAAGTTTCATGAAGAACGTACGTCCACAAAAAAAGTTATTAAACAATAAAGTTGCCATGGGAAGCCCACACTGCAGCCCATGCGTGCTTATGCGTGCGTTCCTATGTATACATATGTGTGTTTGCGTGTGTGTGTGTTTTTATAAACAGAAAGATTTTGCATTTTTTTTTTATAAATGTCAAATATTCAATAGAGTATGTAGATCATATGCTGAAAGTTTAATTGAATTCCGTTAAGTCTATCGAGGTTAATAAATTAACGAAATGGCTCGCAAATTAACAAATGCACATGCAGCAGCCACAACAGTTTTCCTATACGTGTGCACACATACACTCAAACTTATTATAGCATTTTCTTAGAATCACATTGCAATAGATGTGCTAGAATTCTCAGCTGTTAGTTTAGTTTAGATTTGCTACATGGCGCTGCAGCAGTCAACCTATTTCAGTTTTGCTATATTTCTTTCCAACAAACCAGTGGCGTTGGTACTAAGGGCGAGGCGCACCGCGTTAAGGCGTTGTGGCTAGGGCTCGGCTCGAGTCAGAATGTTGTCAGAAGAAAAACTTATTTTATAAATGTTATTTATTCATTTATTTTATACCCTGAACCCATTGAAAATGGGAAATCAGGGTATAATGGTTTTGTTAAAAGTATGTAACAGGGAGAAGGAGGCGTGGCAGACCCCACAAAGTATATATATTCTTGATCAGGGCGACAAACTGAATCGATTTAGCCCTGTCCGTCTGTCCGTCTGTCCGTCCGTCCGTCTGTCCGTCTGTCCGTATGTATGAACGCGTCGATTTCTGAAGATATAGAAGCTAGAGACTTCAACTTTTTTTTTTAAATGCTCGTATATAGCACGCGGATATCGAGTTTATCACTAAAAATCGATAACTCATCCCGTTATTTTTTTATCGATCAAAAACCTTATCGAAAACCAGTTATAAAATTATATCTCCTACACCTTTAGAGCTAGAGTCTCCAAATTTTAAATGTAGATTCGACTGCACGTGATAGAATTTCGATTTTTGTTATAATTCACCCCCCACCCCTATATCCACCCCCTTACCATCATCTCTGTAAAAGGCGTATTTCAAATACTAGAGACTTGAGCTTTGGCAAATATACGCATAGTAATGATAAAACCACATTCTGAAAGTTCAAATAGTAAGACCACACTGCAGCCCATGCCTGTTAATGCGTGCGTGCCTATGGGTGTCTATGTATATGTTTGCGTGTGTGTGTGTGTTTGTTTAAGCTGAATGACACTAAAAATGATTGAAATGGCTGTTGCTCGGAGGGTTCAGGGTATCTCGTAATCGAGCAGTCTCGACTAGAGCTTTCTTACTTGTTTTTTTTTTTTTTGTTGAGAAATTTACTAATTAATTAAATTTAACTGCAAGCATGTGAAAGATTTGTATATTTATTACTAAATTTACAGATATGAATTAACTATTGTATATGCAACTAAAATCTCAAATCTCAAGTGGTCCAACGCTTAAGGCGATGGCAAAGTAGCGGTAGTTTTCATTTGATTGAGTAGGAGCGGGTTCGATCCTGCGTCTAGACACACTGATTATTTCTTTTTATACCCTGAACCCATTGAAAATGGGAAATCAGGGTATAATGTTTTTGTTGAAATGTATGTAACAGGCAGAAGGAGGCGTAGCAGACCCCATAAAGTATATATATTCTTGATCAGGGCGACGAACTGAGTCGATTTAGCCCTGTCCGTCTGTCTGTCCGTCTGTCCGTATGTTTGAACGCGTCGATTTCAGAAGATATAGAAGCTAGAGACTTCAACTTTTTTAAAAATGCTCGTATATAGCACGCGGATATCGAGTTTATCACTAAAAATCGATAACTCATCCCGTTATATTTTTATCGATCAAAAACCTTATCGAAATGCAGTTATCAAATTATATCTCCTACATCTTTAGAGCTAGAGTATCCAAATTTTAAATGTAGATTGATATGTACGTTATAGAGTTTCGATTTTTGTTCAATTTCAGCCCCCACCGTTATATCCACCCCGTCACCCTTAAGTTTGTAAAAGGCGTATTTCAAATACTAGAGACTTGAGCTTTGGCAATTATACGCATAGTAATGATAAAACCACAATCTGAAAGTTTCATGGAGAACGTACGTCCAGAAAAAAAGTTATTAAACAATTAAGTTCCCATAGTAAGCCCACACTGCAGCCCATGCGTGCGCGCCTATGGGTGTCTATGTATGTGTGTTTGCGTGTGTATGTGTGTGTTTGTGTAAGCAGAGATACGCTAAAAATGATTGAAATGGCTGTTGCTTGAAGGGTTCAGGGGATCTCGTAGTCGAGCACTCTCGACTAGAGTTTTCTTACTTGTTTTTTTTTTTTTATACCCTGAACCCATTGAAAATGGGAAATCAGGGTATAATGTTTTTGTTGAAATGTATGTAACAGGCAGAAGGAGGCGTGGCAGACCCCATAAAGTATATATATTCTTGATCAGGGCGACGAACTGAGTCGATTTAGCCCTGTCCGTCTGTCTGTCCGTCTGTCCGTCTGTCCGTATGTTTGAACGCGTCGATTTCCGAAGATATAGAAGCTAGAGACTTCAACTTTTTTTTAAAATGCTCGTATATAGCACGCGGATATCGAGTTTATCACTAAAAATCGATAACTCATCCCGTTATTTTTTTATCGATCAAAAACCTTATCGAAATGCAGTTATAAAATTATATCTCCTACACCTTTAGAGCTAGAGTATCCAAATTTTAAATGTAGATTGATATGTACGTTATAGAATTTCGATTTTTGTTCAATTTCACCCCCCACCCTTATATCCACCCCCTCACCCATAAGTTTGTAAAAGGCGTATTTCAAATACTAGAGACTTGAGCTTTGGCAATTATACGCAAAGTAATGATAAAACCACAATCTAAAAGTTTCATGGAGAACGTACGTCCAGAAAAAAAGTTATTAAACAATTAAGTTCCCATAGTAAGCCCACACTGCAGCCCATGCGTGCGCGCCTATGGGTGTCTATGTATGTGTGTTTGCGTGTGTATGTGTGTGTTTGTGTAAGCAGAGATACGCTAAAAATGATTGAAATGGCTGTTGCTTGAAGGGTTCAGGGGATCTCGTAGTCGAGCACTCTCGACTAGAGTTTTCTTACTTGTTTTTTTTTTTTTTTTTTATACCCTGAACCCATTGAAAATGGGAAATCAGGGTATAATGGTTTTGTTAAAATGTATGAAACAGGCAGAAGGAGGCGTGGCACACCCCACAAAGTATATATATTCTTGATCAGGGCGACGAGCTGAGTCGATTTAGCCATGTCCGTCTGTCCGTCCGTCTGTCTGTCCGTCTGCCCGTATGTTTGATCGCGTCGATTTCAGAAGATATAAGACCTAGAGACTTCAACTTTTTTTTAAATGACCGTATATACAGCGCGGATGTCGAGTTTATCACCAAAAATCGATAACTCGTCCCGTTATTTTTTTATCGATATATCTTTATCTTTATCTTTATCTCCTACATCTTTAGAGCTAGAGTATCCAAATTTTAAATGTAGATTGATATGTACGTTATAGAATTTCGATTTTTGTTCAATTTCACCCCCACCCCTATATCCACCCCCTCACCCATAAGTTTGTAAAAGGCGTATTTCAAATACTAGAGATTTGAGTTTCGGCACATACACGCATATTAATGATATAAACATAATCTGAGTTTCATGAAGAACGTACGTCCAGAAAAAAAGTTATTAAACAATTAAGTTCCCATAGTAAGCCCACAGTGCAGCCCATGCGTGTTATTGCGTGCGCGCCTATGTGTGTCTATATATGTGTGCTTTCATGTGTATGTGTGTGTTTGTATAAGCAGAAAGACGCTTAAAATTATACAAATGGCTTTTGCTCGAAGGGTTCAGGGGATCTCGTAGTCGAGCAGTCTCGACTAGAGCTTTCTTACTTGTTTATACCCTGAACCCATTGAAAATGGGAAATCAGGGTATAATGGTTTTGTTAAAAGTATGTAACAGGGAGGAGGCGTGGCAGAACCCACAAAGTATATATATTGTTGATCAGGGCGACGAACTGAGTCGATTTAGCCATGTCCGTCTGTCCGTCCGTCCGTCTGTCCGTATGTTTGAACACGTCAATTTCAGAAGATATAAGAGCTAGAGACTTGAATTTTCTGTTTTAATGACCGTATATACAGCGCGGATGTCGAGTTTGTCACTAAAAATCGATAAATCATCCCGTTATGTTTTTATCGAATAAAAACATTCAAGTTCAAATCAGGCGCCAGTATAGCCAATTGTGAAATAAACTAAACATTATTCTCGGCGCTGGTTAAAAGAAAAAAAAAAAAAAAAGAACGATATATATATCTAATATATCTTTCTTTTAACCAGCGCCGAGAATAATGTTTAGTTTATCTTGTTTTCCCACTACTATTTCGTAGATAAACTCCCTCGCCGTCTTGCTGATCTGCTATTATTTTCTTTTTCGGGGGCTTTTTTTTCTATAGCCCTAACCTCTGCACAGCGCATATGTGCATGTGGCCTTTTGCTGGCCTAGAGGTTAGGGGTAGAATATAGGCTGCAAAATACAAAAACTGAACTTAGTCTCTGCAAACTAAGTTTTAATTTAAATAAATTTTTCTCAAAATACCTGGTTATTGTTGTCTGCTCGCGCACCTTTTATTTCCCACGTAATTAAAACGCGTGCGGCTGCGCTCACCAATATCATTCACTGACCAGCTGGTGATGGTGGGCCAGATTCAAAATATGTTAATCTTTTGTGTATGCCATAAGAAGAATTTTTATGGATAAAATTGCATTTTATTAACTATATATATAGAGGTATATATAGAGAGATTAAAAAAATGTCTAATTAGGTAGAACTCCACGCCGAGGGTGTTTTATTGGAAATGTGGGCCGGAAAAAGACTGAGCTGCCAATGTGGCTGCGTTTTATACGCCCACATTTCAATGTTCTATCTCTCAGTTGTTTCGCTCTCAGCGAAGCTTCGGGCAGCGATATGCTATTGAGTGGATTTCTCCCACTGTCTCCGACGAGATTTAGCAAAAGCGTAAGCTTAGCGAAGCTCGATCGCTAAAGCTCCGCTTGTCCCAAATTTCTTGCATTGCAGCGCAGGCGACAATGTTGTCGCAAACGATATGCGCTGCAATTAGCAAACTTATAGATTCGCACCATTACACCACCCGATAATATACCCCGATAGACAGTATATTAGCGGGAATCAGCTTCTAATATCTTCTTGGCCTTCCTAATTTCTTCTTAACTCTGCATTTTACAAAAATGTTTTGTTAAATTTTACTATTAATGACAGAGAGAGAGAGAGAGAATCGAGGTATTATTATAATTTCTAACTGTTCCGAATTGTTTCATTTTGGGCTATTGAAACTAAATCTAGCAGGTATTTACAAGTTGACTATCGCTACCACCAAAAACTATACTATTCGGCAAGAGAATGCACAGGCAGCATATCTCCGAGTTCCAGACAATAGTACACTTAAAGACGCAACAACAAAAACTTATTAACACACAACTAGCATTGCTTACGGCTTCTACCATTCTTCAGCTAAGTAAAGAATACCCTCCAGGGATAATCAGTATTGGTATCCTAGCCAAATACACAACATTCTGGAATTATTCAGAGAAGTTTATCTAGAACTAGATTGAATTGTGGCTTCATCCACAGCACTATGGGTAAAAAGTCCGATTTTTTTGGCATAAATCCAAAAAAAAATTTTTTCAGTACTCGCCAACTTTTTATACCCTGAACCCATTGAAAATGGGAAATCAGGGTATAATGTTTTTGTTGAAATGTATGTAACAGGCAGAAGGAGGCGTGGCAGACCCCATAAAGTATATATATTCTTGATCAGGGCGACGAACTGAGTCGATTTAGCCCTGTCCGTCTGTCTGTCCGTCTGTCCGTATGTATGAACGCGTCAATTTCAGAAGATATAGAAGCTAGAGACTTCAACTTTTTTTTAAAATGCTCGTATATAGCACGCGGATATCGAGTTTATCACTGAAAATCGATAACTCATCCCGTTATTTTTTTATCGATCAAAAACCTTATCGAAATGCAGTTATAAAATTATATCTCCTACATCTTTAGAGCTAGAGTATATAAATTTTAAATGTAGATTGATATGTACGTTATAGAATTTCGATTTTTGTTCAATTTCACCCCCACCCTTATATCCACCCCCTCACCCATAAGTTTGTAAAAGGCGTATTTCAAATACTAGAGATTTGAGTTTCGTCACATACACGCATATTAATGATATAAACATCATCATGAAGAACGTACGTCCAGAAAAAAAGTTATTAAACAATTAAGTTCCCATAGTAAGCCCACAGTGCAGCCCATGCGTGTTATTGCGTGCGCGCCTATGTGTGTCTATATATGTGTGCTTGCATGTGTATGTGTGTGTTTGTATAAGCAGAAAGACGCTTAAAATTATACAAATGGCTTTTGCTCGAAGGGTTCAGGGGATCTCGTAGTCGAGCAGTCTCGACTAGAGCTTTCTTACTTGTTTATACCCTGAACCCATTGAAAATGGGAAATCAGGGTATAATGGTTTTGTTAAAAGTATGTAACAGGCAGAAGGAGGCGTGGCACACCCCACAAAGTATATATATTGTTGATCAGGGCGACGAACTGAGTCGATTTAGCCATGTCCGTCTGTCCGTCCGTCCGTCTGTCCGTCTGTCCGTCTGTCCGTATGTTTGAACACGTCAATTTCAGAAGATATAAGAGCTAGAGACTTGAATTTTTTTTTTAATGACCGTATATACAGCGCGGATGTCGAGTTTGTCACTAAAAATCGATAAATCATCCCGTTATGTTTTTATCGAATAAAAACATTCAAGTTCAAATCAGGCGCCAGTATAGCCAATTGTGAAATAAACTAAACATTATTCTCGGCGCTGGTTAAAAGAAAAAAAAAAAAGAACGATATATATATCTAATATATCTTTCTTTTAACCAGCGCCGAGAATAATGTTTAGTTTTTTTTTTTTTTCCCACTACTATTTCGTAGATAAACTCCCTCGCCGTCTTGCTGATCTGCTATTATTTTCTTTTTTCGGGGGCTTTTTTTTCTATAGCCCTAACCTCTGCACAGCGCATATGTGCATGTGGCCTTTTGCTGGCCTAGAGGTTAGGGGTAGAATATAGGCTGCAAAATACAAAAACTGAACTTAGTCTCTGCAAACTAAGTTTTAATTTAAATAAATTTTTCTCAAAATACCTGGTTATTGTTGTCTGCTCGCGCACCTTTTATTTCCCACGTAATTAAAACGCGTGCGGCTGCGCTCACCAATATCATTCACTGACCAGCTGGTGATGGTGGGCCAGATTCAAAATATGTTAATCTTTTGTGTATGCCATAAGAAGAATTTTTATGGATAAAATTGCATTTTATTAACTATATATATAGAGGTATATATAGAGAGATTAAAAAAATGTATAATTAGGTAGAACTCCACGCCGAGGGTGTTTTATTGGAAATGTGGGCCGGAAAAAGACTGAGCTGCCAATGTGGCCGCGTTTTATACGCCCACATTTCAGTGTTCTATCTCTCAGTTGTTTCGCTCTCAGCGAAGCTTCGGGCAGCGATACGCTATTGAGTGGATTTCTCCCACTGTCTCCGACGAGATTTAGCAAAAGCGTAAGCTTAGCGAAGATCGATCGCTAAAGCTCCGCTACATGGCGCTGCAGCAGTCAACCTATTTCAGTTTTTCTATATTTCTTTCCAAAAAACCAGTGGCGTTGGTACTAAGGGCGAGGGGCACCGCGTTAAGGCGTTGTGGCTAGGGCTCGGCTCGAGTCAGAATGTTGTCAGAAGAGAAACTTATTTTATAAATGTTATTTATTCATTTATTTATTTTATTTTATACCCTGAACCCATTGAAAATGGGAAATCAGGGTATAATGTTTTTGTTGAAATGTATGTAACAGGCAGAAGGAGGCGTGGCAGACCCCATAAAGTATATATATTCTTGATCAGGGCGACGAACTGAGTCGATTTAGCCCTGTCCGTCTGTCTGTCCGTCTGTCCGTCTGTCCGTATGTTTGAACGCGTCGATTTCCGAAGATATAGAAGCTAGAGACTTCAACTTTTTTTTAAAATGCTCGTATATAGCACGCGGATATCGAGTTTATCACTAAAAATCGATAACTCATCCCGTTATTTTTTTATCGATCAAAAACCTTATCGAAATGCAGTTATAAAATTATATCTCCCACATCTTTAGAGCTAGAGTATCCAAATTTTAAATGTAGATTGATATGTACGTTATAGAATTTCGATTTTTGTTCAATTTCACCCCCCACCCTTATATCCACCCCCTCACCCATAAGTTTGTAAAAGGCGTATTTCAAATACTAGAGACTTGAGCTTGGGCAATTATACGCATAGTAATGATAAAACCACAATCTAAAAGTTTCATGGAGAACGTACGTCCAGAAAAAAGTTATTAAACAATTAAGTTCCCATAGTAAGCCCACACTGCAGCCCATGCGTGCGCGCCTATGGGTGTCTATGTATGTGTGTTTGCGTGTGTATGAGTGTGTTTGTGTAAGCAGAGAGACGCTAAAAATGATTGAAATGGCAGTTGCTTGAAGAGTTCAGGGGATCTCGTAGTCGAGCACTCTCGACTAGAGTTTTCTTACTTGTTTTTTTTTTTTTTTTTTTTTTGTATTTTCGGTTTGGTTTTTTATACCCTGAACCCATTGAAATTGAGAGCATCAGCTTGGAGGGTTCAGGGTATCTGCTAGTCGAGCAGTCTCGACTAGAGCTTTCTTACTTGTTATACCCTGAACCCATTGAAAATGGGAAATCAGGGTATAATGGTTTTGTTAAAATGTATGAAACAGGCAGAAGGAGGCGTGGCACACCCCACAAAGTATATATATTCTTTATCAGGGCGACGAGCTGAGTCGATTTAGCCATGTCCGTCTGTCCGTCCGTCTGTCTGTCCGTCTGCCCGTATGTTTGAACGCGTCGATTTCAGAAGATATAAGACCTAGAGACTTCAACTTTTTTTTAAATGACCGTATATACAGCGCGGATGTCGAGTTTATCACCAAAAATCGATAACTCGTCCCGTTATTTTTTTATCGATCAAAAACCTTATCGAAATGCAGTTATAAAATTATATCTCTTACATCTTTAGAGCTAGAGTATCCAAATTTTAAATGTAGATTGATATGTACGTTATAGAATTTCGATTTTTGTTCAATTTCACCCCCACCCCTATATCCACCCCCTCACCCATAAGTTTGTAAAAGGCGTATTTCAAATACTAGAGTTTTGAGTTTCGGCACATACACGCATATTAATGATATAAACATAATCTGAGTTTCATGAAGAACGTACGTCCAGAAAAAAGGTTATTAAACAATTAAGTTCCCATAGTAAGCCCACAGTGCAGTCCATGCGTGTTATTGCGTGCGCGCCTATGTGTGTCTATATATGTGTGCTTGCATGTGTATGTGTGTGTTTGCATAAGCAGAAAGACGCTTAAAATTATACAAATGGCTTTTGCTCGAAGGGTTCAGGGGATCTCGTAGTCGAGCAGTCTCGACTAGAGCTTTCTTACTTGTTTATACCCTGAACCCATTGAAAATGGGAAATCAGGGTATAATGGTTTTGTTAAAAGTATGTTACAGGGAGGAGGCGTGGCAGAACCCACAAAGTATATATATTGTTGATCAGGGCGACGAACTGAGTCGATTTAGCCATGTCCGTCTGTCCGTATGTTTGAACACGTCAATTTCAGAAGATATAAGAGCTAGAGACTTGAATTTTTTTTTTTTAATGACCGTATATACAGCGCGGATGTCGAGTTTATCACTAAAAATCGATAAATCATCCCGTTATGTTTTTATCGAATAAAAACATTCAAGTTCAAATCAGGCGCCAGTATAGCCAATTGTGAAATAAACTAAACATTATTCTCGGCGCTGGTTAAAAGAAAAAAAAAAAAAAGAACGATATATATATCTAATATATCTTTCTTTTAACCAGCGCCGAGAATAATGTTTAGTTTATCTTGTTTTCCCACTACTATTTCGTAGATAAACTCCCTCGCCGTCTTGCTGATCTGCTATTATTTTCTTTTTCGGGGGCTTTTTTTTCTATAGCCCTAACCTCTGCACAGCGCATATGTGCATGTGGCCTTTTGCTGGCCTAGAGGTTAGGGGTAGAATATAGGCTGCAAAATACAAAAACTGAACTTAGTCTCTGCAAACTAAGTTTTAATTTAAATTAATTTTTCTCAAAATACCTGGTTTTTGTTGTCTGCTCGCGCACCTTTTATTTCCCACGTAATTAAAACGCGTGCGGCTGCGCTCAACAATGTCATTCACTGACCAGCTGGTGATGGTGGGCCAGATTCAAAATATGTTAATCTTTTGTGTATGCCATAAGAAGAATTTTTATGGATAAAATTGCATTTTATTAACTATATATAGAGGTATATATATAGAGAGATTAAAAAAATGTCTAATTAGGTAGAACTCCACGCCGAGGGTGTTTTATTGGAAATGTGGGCCGGAAAAAGACTGAGCTGCCAATGTGGCCGCGTTTTATACGCCCACATTTCAGTGTTCTATCTCTCAGTTGTTTCGCTCTCAGCGAAGCTTCGGGCAGCGATATGCTATTGAGTGGATTTCTCCCACTGTCTCCGACGAGATTTAGCAAAAGCGTAAGCTTAGCGAAGCTCGATCGCTAAAGCTCCGCTTGTCCCAAATTTCTTGCATTGCAGCGCAGGCGACAATGTTGTCGCAAACGATATGCGCTGCAATTAGCAAACTTATAGATTCGCAACCATTACATCACCCGATAGACAGTATATTAGCGGGAATCAGCTTCTAATATCTTCTTGGCCTTCCTAATTTCTTCTTAACTCGGCATTTTACAAAAATGTTTTGTTAAATTTTACTATTAATAACAGAGAGAGAGAGAGAGAGAATCGAGGTATTATTATAATTTCTAACTGTTCCGAATTGTTTCATTTTGGGCTACTGAAACTAAATCTAGCAGGTATTTACAAGTTGACTATCGATACCACCAAAAACTATACTATTCGGCAAGAGAATGCACAGGCAGCATATCTCCGAGTTCCAGACAATAGTACACTTAAAGACGCAACAACAAAAACTTATTAACACACAACTAGCATTGCTTACGGCTTCTACCATTCTTCAGCTAAGTAAAGAATACCCTCCAGGGATAATCAGTATTGGTATCCTAGCCAAATACACAACATTCTGGAATTATTTAGAGAAGTTTTTCTAGAACTAGATTGAATTGTGGCTTCATCCACAGCACTATGGGTAAAAAGTCCGATTTTTTTTGGCATAAATCCAAAAAAAAAATTTTTTCAGTACTCGCCAACTTTTTATACCCTGAACCCATTGAAAATGGGAAATCAGGGTATAATGTTTTTGTTGAAATGTATGTAACAGGCAGAAGGAGGCGTGGTAGACCCCATAAAGTCCGTCTGTCCGTATGTTTGAACGCGTCGATTTCAGAAGATATAGAAGCTAGAGACTTCAACTTTTTTTTAAAATGCTCGTATATAGCACGCGGATATCGAGTTTATCACTAAAAATCGATAACTCATCCCGTTATTTTTTTATCGATCAAAAACCTTATCGAAATGCAGTTATAAAATTATATCTCCTACATCTTTAGAGCTAGAGTATCCCAATTTTAAATGTAGATTGATATGTACGTTATAGAATTTCGATTTTTGTTCAATTTCACCCCCCACCCTTATATCCACCCCCTCACCAATAAGTTTGTAAAAGGCGTATTTCAAATACTAGAGACTTGAGCTTTGGCATTTATACGCATAGTAATGATAAAACCACAATCTGAAAGTTTCATGGAGAACGTACGTCCAGAAAAAAAGTTATTAAACAATTAAGTTCCCATAGTAAGCCCACACTGCAGCCCATGCGTGCGCGCCTATGGGTGTCTATGTATGTGTGTTTGCGTGTGTATGTGTGTGTTTGTGTAAGCAGAGAGACGCTAAAAAATGATTGAAATGGCTGTTGCTTGAAGGGTTCAGGGGATCTCGTAGTAGAGCACTCTCGACTAGAGTTTTCTTACTTGTTTTATATTCTCATTTAGAAAACTCCAGCCGACTTAAAAACAATTTTTTATAAAATTTTGGGGACTACCCATAATGTTTTAAGCTTCGTCAAAATCTGCTGATTCAGGATTGCATAGTAAATTGAAAAAATTGCGGGAAATCATTCTCTACTTTCAATGTGTGTAAATCTTTGGGTGTTTGAGATAGTGAAAAATATTTGTTATGGAAAAGATTCAGGAAGGTATGTCAAATAAAATCATTATATTAATTGTGGTAGTTCTGTGATTTATCGTCCGATTGTGCAATGTGTTGCTGTTGTGTATTTTTGGATAAAAACTAAAACTTATTTGTGCGTTTCGTGAGTTGTAACTTTTGAGTCGAGAAAGGTATTTAAAATGTTTTAATGAGAAAATCTGTGTTAATATTTGCTAAACCCAATAATAAAAAGACTTTTTGCTCATATTTGCCCCTTCAAAAAATAATTGGCATGTTGCAGTTACACATGAGTTCTGCAATTCCATGCTGCTAGAAGTGTGGAGCAGCAACAAGCGACAAGAAAGCACTGTTGTAGATTATATCGTACAGAAAATAGGCAAAGCAAATATTTCAGACGATCAACTAAACGCCATTGAGCTTAAAGTTAAACAATTTGTGCAATGTTTAGTTCTAATAATGGTAAGTATTCCGAGGCTGCTTCATAAAACAAAAAAACAGTATTATTAACCTCTGACTGGTCATAGTCATCTCTTGTTTGTTGGTGACTGTTTGTTCTTGGTTTGTTTCTAGATTTTCTATTTCCATGGGTTTTAAAGTCCCTGACCTATATTGTTTTGACTGTTGTGACAGTTTGCGGATGATTCTGGTTGGGGCGACTCTATCCTGAGTTCTTTCAATTTCAATTTATTTCACTCTTTGCTAAATTACAGATATTATTTTGTGTGAATGGTGTTATACAATAATTAAGAGTTTAGACTATTTCTTAGTCTTTTCTGCTTGGATATTTTGGTAACATATGCGTGTGTATGTGTGTGTTTGTATAAGCAGAGAGACGCTAAAAATGATTGAAATGGCTGTTGGTCGAAGGGCTCAAGGGATCTCGTAGTCGAGCAGTCTCGAGTAGAGCTTTCTTACTTGTTATACCCTGAACCCATTGAAAATGGGAAATCAGGGTATAATGGTTTTGTTGAAATGTATGTAACAGGCAGAAGGAGGTGTGGCAGACCATATAAAGTATATATATTCTTAATCAGGGCGACGAGCTGGGTCGATATAGTCCTGTCCTAGAGACTTGAGCTTTGGAATGTACATACGTTTACATATTACGCTTACGTTCTCAAAGTTTCATTAGGATCGTATGTCTTGTGATAATAAAAACAATGTCTTTGTTGTTTAAGGTTTGGACAGCGAATGCTCTCCGTATTTTATTCAAATAAAGTCAGCCTAAATACAAGTTTACATAAAGAATTCTGTCGCTTAAAACAGCAGCGGCAGAATGGGAGTATATAGCATGCTGTATGTGTGTATATATGTTTGTATGCAGACCGGTCTATACATAAGTCACCGATCATATTACAGCACTCATGTATAGCTGTTATAATACAAATAAAGCAACAGAGTGATGCTATGTTGTGAGCATGATACTCTTACTTATATTTCGGGCATATGTCAACTTCATATATTGTATACACTACAATACAGTGAGCATATGCTTATATGACATACAACAAACTACACCTCCCCTTTTTAAAAGAAATAGCGTAATATAATGTAGTTATTTAACATAAAAATTATTTTTTTTGTTTTTTTCCCTGAACCCATTGAAAATGGGAAATCAGGGTATAATGGTTTTGTTAAAAGTATGTAACAGGGAGAAGGAGGCGTGGCAGACCCCACAAAGTATATATATTCTTGATCAGGGCGACGAATTGAGTCGATTTAGCCCTGTCCGTCTGTCTGTCCGTCTGTCCGTATGTTTGAACGCGTCGATTTCAGAAGATATAAGAGCTAGAAACTTGAACTTTTTTTTAAAATGACCGTATATACAGCGCGGATATCGAGTTTATCACCAAAAATCGGTAACTCGTCCCATTGTTTTTTTTATCGATAAAAAACCTTATCGAAAGACAGTTATTAAATTATATCTCCTACATCTTTTGAGCTAGAGTCTCCAAATTTAAAATGTAGATTCATATGTACGTTATAGAATTTCGATTTTTATTATAATTCACCCCCACCCTTATATCCACCCCCTTATCATCATCTTTGTAAAAGGCGTATTTCAAATACTAGAGACTTGAGCTTCGGCACATACACGCATATTAATGATATTAACACAATCTAGCAGTTTCATGAAGAACGTACGTCCACAAAAAAAGTTATTAAACAATTAAGATTCCATAGTAAGCCCACACTGCAGCCCATGCGTGCGCGCCTATGTGTGTCTATGTATGTGTGTTTGCGTGTGTATGTGTGTATTTGTATAAGCAAAGAGACGCTAAAAATTATTGAAATAACTATTGCTCGAAGGGTTCAGGGGATCTCGTAGTCGAGCCGTCTCGACTAGAGTTTTCTTACTTGTTTTTATAATGATCGATTTATACAACTTGTCGACCCTGAACCCATTGAAAATGGGAAATCAGGGTATAATGGTTTTGTTAAAAGTATGTAGCAGGGAGAAAGAGGCGTGGCAGACCACATAAAGTATATATATTCCTAATCAGGGCAACGAGCTGGGTCGATATAGCCCTGTCCGTCTGTCAATCCGTCCGTCCGTTTGTCCGTCTGTATGAGTGCGTCGATCTTAGAAGTTACAAGAGCTAGAGAGCTGAAATGCATGTATCATCATATTTTTTCGATAAATCATTCGATATCTTTTTATCGAGGATAATCGATAAATTTATATTGTTTTTTCAACCTAATTTAAGCATTTTTAGACCTTGAGACTTCAGAGTTACTGCGTATATACATTTTATAGATACACACCTTTGCTTATTTACTGATTTTGGATACCATGCCCACTTCGCCACAAATTTGTAAAAGACGTATTTCAAGTACTAGGAGATTTGAGCTTTGGAATGTACATACGTTTACATATTACGCTTACGTTCTCAAAGTTTCATTAGGATCGTATGTCTTGTGATAATAAAAACAATGTCTTTGTTGTTTAAGGTTTGGACAGCGAATGCTCTCCGTATTTTATTCAAATAAAGTCAGCCTAAATACAAGTTTACATAAAGAATTCTGTCGCTAAAAGCAGCGGCAGAATGGGAGTATATAGCATGCTGTATGTGTGTATATATGTTTGTATGCAGACCGGTCTATACATAAGTCACCGATCATATTACAGCACTTATGTATAGCTGTTATAATACAAATAAAGCAACAGAGTGTTGCTATGTTGTGAGCATGATACTCTTACTTATATTTCGGGCATATGTCAACTTCATATATTGTATACACTACAATACTGTGAGCATATGCTTATATGACATACAACAAACTACACCTCCCCTTTTTAAAAGAAATAGCATAATATAATGTAGTTATTTAACATAAAAATTATTATTTTTGTTTTTTTCCCTGAACCCATTGAAAATGGGAAATCAGGCGTATTTCAAATACTAGAGACTTGAGCTTCGGCACATACACGCATATTAATGATATAAACACAATCTAACAGTTTCATGAAGAACGTACGTCCAGAAAAAAAGTTATTAAACAATTAAGATTCCATAGTAAGCCCACACTGCAGCCCATGCGTGCGCGCCTATGTGTGTCTATGTATGTGAGTTTGCGTGTGTATGTGTGTATTTGTATAAGCAAAGAGACGCTAAAAATTATTGAAATAACTATTGCTCGAAGGGTTCAGGGGATCTCGTAGTCGAGCAGTCTCGACTAGAGCTTTCTTACTTGTTTTTCTATATGGTTATACGTTATGTTGTAGTCTTAAGACAAAATATTTTAGGTTTTTACATATATATAAATTTTTTGTTTATTTTTTTCCAAAAAGGGTTTTTTTTTATTATGAGAAAAAAAGTAAGAATTTTTTTATACTCATTCACGAAGTCGCCACAGATTTGAAATTTGGAACACATACTGGTGTATAACTCCGATTTATAAAGTGTTAAAATTTTCCCGATCCGCCCACTAGGGGCGTGGCAAATCGGAAAATGCATTTTCCGATATTGTAAACCTATTTTGAAATTAAAAGATTTGAACTGTTTAGTTTGAGTTCTGGGCAGCGAATGCCCTCTGTATATTAATCAAATAAAGTCTTAGCCTAAAATACATTAAGTTTACATAAAGAATTCTGTCGCTTAAAGCAGCTTCAGAATGGGAGTATATAGTATGCTGTATGTGTGTGTATATATGTTTGAATGCATATGCAGAAGGCATATACATTTTAGCGTTTCAGCTGCGGCGTGGACAAGAACGTAACAATGCTTACGTTGAAGATCCCACGCTGCAGGCTGGTCTGTACTAGAGGTGGGCACGGGCCGGGTTTTTATCGGGTACCTGTGGGCACCCGCGGTTACCCGTGGGTATGGGCTGAAAAATCTAATTTCGGGCTGGGTGCGGGCGGTTGTGGGTTTGACTGCTTAATCCGTTTTATCCGAACAAATTTTTTCTAATTATTTATTTTTTTTATTTAAAATGCATAATAAATTGCTTAATTTGCTAGCAAACTGCGCTCGCTTGCAACAACAATGCAATTGACTTAGCAATTGATAAATATTATGCCACACGCTATAATTCAAAGTTGTCAATCTTAGATTTTTGACAGGAGGCAACGGACCTTAAATTGTTGCAAGTGGTGGCAAAAAATATTTTATGTATTCCAGTAAGCTTCGCAACAAGCGAGCGAGTATTCTTCTATTCTGGAAAAATTTTAAATGAAAGGCGAACAAGGCTATCAAGCGCAAATCTTGATATGCTCCTTTTCTTATATAAAAACATGTAATATTTCTGTAAATAATATTGTAATTTTTAATATTTTAATTTTAACATGTGAATATAATATGTTTTCTCTTAAAAAAAAAAAAAATTTTTTTATTCGTAACGATTTAAAAAAAAATTTTGTTTTCAATTATTTTTGTTTTTCATTTTTTTTATATATAAAAACAATATATAAAAATGTGTTTTTTTTATTTATTTTTTTTTTTTTTAAATACATGTTGATATGGCAATTCTAATATTGCATTAGTGGCAACGCTATCATGTACTTAGATGTTAAGAAGCATAATAAACTCAGTCTCACTTGAACAACCAAACGTTGCAGTTCTTCTTATCCACTAGCGCACCAATACTCGCCAACAGGTTATGGGCCCAGGGCGTATGTGTGTGTGCAAAGAAATAGTGTAAAGCAGAGAGAAGAAAGTGAGCTCGAGAAGTTTCTGTGCATAACGGACATTGCAAGCAGAAAAGTTAAAAACTAAAAAATGAGTTCTATGTACAATATAGAAAAACTAGATGATACCAACTATGACTGTTGGAGTGTCATGGTGGAAAGTGTTTTGGTTCATCAAAACTTATGGGCCGTGGTTTCAAATGAGTATGTGAAGCCAGAAGATGAAACGAGTGAAGCGTTTAAGGCATGGAAACGCGAGAACGACAAAGCAAAGGCAGTGCTAATTTTGTCAATGAGTGCGTCGCAAGTAAACTACGTGAAGAGATGCATTTACGCAAAAGATGTATGGAGCGAGCTGGAAAAGCTACATCGATCATCTGGACCCGTGCGCAGAGTCACATTGTTTAAACAGCTTTTAAACAAGAGAATGGCTGAAGGAGAAAATCTGCAAACGTACATCATGGAATTTTCAAATATTGTTGAAAATTTATCAGCAATTGGCATTACGTTACAAGAAGAGCTCATCGTCATCATGCTATTGGCAAGTCTACCGCCATCGTTCGAAAACTTTGTTGTTGCATTAGAGGCTCGTGATGAGTTGCCGAGCTTCAGCAGCATAAAATGTAAATTGTCAGAGGAGAACGAGAGACGAAAAATTGGCGACCAAAGAGAGGCTACGCAATCGTTTTCGGCAAGGCAGACGGGACAAGAAGGCAGAGGACGGGGAAGAAATGAGACGACAGACAGACGCCGATATTTCAAATGCTATAAATGTGGTCAGCAAGGCCATTACGCAACGAATTGTACGACGAAAGAGGCGAGCGAAAAATACGGCAAGGAACGGCGCGGAAAAGGTAACGAGAAAAACGAAAATGGAAATGAAAAAAATAGAGATGCGCATTCAAATCAACGCTCGTTTGCTGGCATGATGGGAAACTATCGTATAAGTCAAGATGCTTGGGTTATCGATAGCGGTGCAACATCGCATATGTGTGCACGTCGTGATTTATTCGATAGCTTTGAGCAACACAATGAAACTATCGAATTGGCTGGAAATAACTTTACGATGGCTTGTGGCAGAGGCACAGTAGTTACACTAACCAGAGAGCACATAGATGAGACAACTAGTGTAAAGCGTTTTGCACACTTATTTTCGAGCGTAATCTCCCAGACACTTCGTATTTGCTCGGCTCTTCGCTTTTAGGGTTCAGGCTACGAAAATATGGGAGTACAAAATCATTCGTCTTCATGCGCTCGACCGAGATGGTCGACTATTGAACAAAAGAACCGTCCATGCTCAATTTTTTTGCTTGCTCTCTCTCTCTCTCTGCTTTTTACTCTCTCAAATGTATATATGTATGTGTGCATGTGAGCACAAGCAGCAGCCCACAAAAATTGAAATTTCTTCGCAGCAAGAACCCATGTCTTCCCTTCTGTGTGAAGAGTATACCAAACTTTTTAAACCGTTTGGCATGCTCATACAAAATATTTGTGTTTTCGTTATGTGCATGGGAGATGAACATTGGCGTGTGCCTACCACAATTTAGAATTGTGTGAACGATTTTGGGTTCGGATTGCAGAGGCGCGCTTATATTTAAGTAACTGACTCACAAATACACTTCCCAATACTTTTTATATGTTTTTTAACTTGCATTTAAGCACTGATCCTGCGTTTGCCTATCAGAATAAAGCTCAGTGGGCAAAATGGGATTTTCGATCCCTTACATCTGTGCAGATATGTACATACAGGTGAAATTTACATTTTTTAAAATAAGCATATGTTGATTCATATACAAGTCAAGATGTCGTAAAAATCATGCAAGTTAAAAAACATATAAAAAGTATAAAAAGTATTTGTGAGTCAGTTACTTAAATATAAGCGCGCCTCTGCAATCCGAACCCAAAATCGTTCACACAATTCTAAATTGTGGTAGGCACACGCCAATGTTCATCTCCCACGCATACAAACAAAGACAAACACACACGCACATGTTAAGGCACACAGTCATACAAAGGCTTCTACAAGTGATATCCCATAGTTGTGAGCATCGCCTCCCATGCGTACACACAATCAAATGTATGTGTATGTGAACACTCCACAAGATCGACCAAATGCAAATGCTGGGCTTTAAAATTGCTACAGACAGCAAGAGCTTCACACACAGGCATACAAATTCTCATACATGTAGCAAGGGACTGTAGTGTGTGTGTGCACACTCGTCGCGAAAACATTTTGAATATGCGCACCAACGCTGTCATACCCTTCCCTCAAAATTTGTTCACACCCAAATAATAACGAAAACACAAATATTTTGTATGAGCATGCCAAACGGTTTAAAAAGTTTGGTATACTCTTCACACAGAAGGGAAGACATGGGTTCTTGCTGCGAAGAAATTTCAATTTTTGTGGGCTGCTGCTTGTGCTCACATGCACACATACATATATACATTTGAGAGAGTAAAAAGCAGAGAGAGAGAGAGAGAGAGCAAGCATAAAAATTGAGCATGGACGGTTCTTTTGTTCAATAGTCGACCATCTCGGTCGAGCGCATGAAGACGAATGATTTTGTACTCCCATATTTTCGTAGCCTGAACCCTAAAAGCGAAGAGCCGAGCAAATACGAAGTGTCTGGGAGATTACGCTCGAAAATAAGTGTGCAAAACGCTTTACACTAGTTGTCTCATCTATGTGCTCTCTGGTTAGTGGTAGCACTGACCAAACAACACATAGACTAGACATGTAGAACAAAATTTTCTACAGCTCGAAACTGTTAAGTTGGTCGACCACTATACTTCGTATTTGCTCGGCTCTGTCGCTGGAGGTTCGAGCCAGCGATGCCAAGTCAAAATTTGAGAATTACGTAGCCAGGCTCCAAAATCTACGTATTTTTACGTAGCACAATTTTGCTGAAATACGTAGATCTACGTACTTTTTTTAAAAGCAATTATACATATTCATTTATGTACACTACGAACGTATAAAAAAAGCACAAAAAGCACTTGGACACACGACACAAACTTGACAATTATAAAACCCAACACTATACATACTTCTCAAATTTTTTTTTTGGTTAAGAGAAGTGTTGGGCCAAATTCACTTATCTTCTTGTTTAACTTGAATTTTATACCTATATTTTTACATTTGGGTTCACCCTAATTACTCTCCTCTCTTGCGTTGTAAACTCTCATTACTTGCATTAATTCGCCTAGCTCTAAGCAAGCTGCGCTTGCTCATACGTTTGTACTTTTAGTGTATATCAAGAACTCCACGAATAAACGTTGCACCTACGATGTGCTGAATTTCATATACGGCTCATTTGTTTAGTTAGAACAGCACCCCCATACTCTGAACTCATGCTAGACAGAAAAACGCTTCTGATCTTACAAGAAGCTTCATGCTTCTCTACGTCTCTCTTGTCAGAAGAGCATTTGAGATCTGCTTTGCAAGATTTGCAATTAAAAAAAAGATTACCCTTACTGCTTCCTGTCAACCAGGAATACTTTTTATACCCTGAACCCATTGAAAATGGGAAATCAGGGTATAATGGTTTTGTGAAAAGTATGTAACAGGCAGAAGGAATCATCGCAGACCCCATAAAGTATATATATTCTTGATCAGGACGATGAGCTGAGTCGATATAGCCCTGTCCGTCTGTCCGTCCGTCCGTCTGTCCGTCCGTCCGTATGAGTGCGTCGATCTCAGAAGTTAAAGGAGCTAGAGAGCTGAAATTTTGTATGCATACTCGTGTATACCATACGCAGTACGAGTTTATCATATTTTTTCGATAACTCATTCGATATCTTTTTTATCGAGGATAATCGATAAATTTATATTGTTTTTTCAGCCTAATTTGAACACTATTAGACCTAGAGACTTCAGATTTACTGTGTATATACATTTGATGGGCACACACATTTTGTAATTTACAGATTTTGGATACCACGCCCCCTTCGCCCCAAATTTGTAAAAAACGTATATCAAGTACTAGAGACTTGTGCTTTGGAATGTACACACATTTACACATAATGATTACGTTCTGAAAGTTTTATTAAGATTGTACGTCTACAAATGAAATTATTCAACAAATAAATTCTCACAATATTGCCCATACCGCAGCGCAGCCCAAGCGCAGTCCCTGCTTACTGCGCAGTTAGCAGGGCGCGGGCCTTTGCGTGCGGGTGGATGCATGTGTATGTATGTGTGCAGAATGATTGGAACATCAGCACGGAGGGTTCAGGGTATCTCCTAGTCGAGCAGTCTCGACTAGAGCTTTCTTACTTGTTTTTCCCAAGCTTCTGAGTAATTCACATTGTAGTGCACTTTTCTTTTCTTAGTTGGAGTTACGTTTGGTTTTTCGTCGGTGTCACTTGTTAACAATTCCATTTTGTTACATGCACATTAATTTCTTTCCCTCCAATTCTAAAGTAAGCGAAGCCACTTTTTGCAATTTAGCGCTGATAACTCAATGGGCAATCGGCATTCGCAAACATATTGAAATAATAATTTAGTGCTGCTAATCCAATATAAATCATATCATTATTATTTTATTCATAGACTATTGATATTACCCAAAAATTGCGGATTTTAGGATTTTTGCATTATTTTTTAAAAGTACGTAGTTTTAGTCTCAAAATACGTAGGTACGTAGATCTCCTTTAAAATACGTAGATCTACGTATAAATACAGAGGGTTGGCATCGCTGGTTCGAGCAGAGAAAATACTGCACGACAAAAACAGTGCGCTGCGAGCGCTCAACCGAAATGGTCCCGTTCCCATATGAAGCACAGCTATGTGTTATTTGTCCTACACTCTCTCTCGCTCTCTATGGTCTCTAAAATCACCCTCAGCAGCTCACAAAAATTGAAATTTTTGTTCGCGACGATCTCAGCTCTTTCCTTTTGAGTGAAGGGTATACCGAAATCTTTAAAGCGTTGGCCACGCTCATACAAAATATTGGCGTTTTCATGAATATTTCTAGGAAGGGTATGGAAGCGTTGAGGCGCATAAAGAATATGATTTGGCGACAAGCATGCACACACACATTTACAGTCCTTTACTACGTGTGTGAGCATTTGTATGCCAGTGTGCGAAGCTCTTGCTGCCTGTAGCAATTTTAACGTCCAGCATTTGCATTTGGTCGATCTTACGGACTGTCATAACCACTTCACACAGATGTGCTATGTGTGAACATACATATGCATGTATGTACATCAGTAGATTTATTTATTATTATTGCTAATCATATTTATAAATGTGTGTATATCCATCAAATACTATAATTATATATAATTAAAATTATTTTATACACATTTTCAACCGAAAAAATTATTGTGAAACACTATAAGTTTACAGCTTGAGTATAATATGACATGTGTATTTCATGTATTGCAAAGCAAAAAAACCTATAGTGCTTCACGATAATTTTTTCGGTTGAAAATGTGTATAAAATAATTTTAATTATATATAATTATAGTATTTGATGGATATACACACATTTATAAATATGATTAGCAATAATAATAAATAAATCTACTGATGTACATACATGCATATGTATGTTCACACATAGCACATCTGTGTGAAGTGGTTATGACAGTCCGTAAGATCGACCAAATGCAAATGCTGGACGTTAAAATTGCTACAGGCAGCAAGAGCTTCGCACACTGGCATACAAATGCTCACACACGTAGTAAAGGACTGTAAATGTGTGTGTGCATGCTTGTCGCCAAATCATATTCTTTATGCGCCTCAACGCTTCCATACCCTTCCTAGAAATATTCATGAAAACGCCAATATTTTGTATGAGCGTGGCCAACGCTTTAAAGATTTCGGTATACCCTTCACTCAAAAGGAAAGAGCTGAGATCGTCGCGAACAAAAATTTCAATTTTTGTGAGCTGCTGAGGGTGATTTTAGAGACCATAGAGAGCGAGAGAGAGTGTAGGACAAATAACACATAGCTGTGCTTCATATGGGAACGGGACCATCTCGGTTGAGCGCTCGCAGCGCACTGTTTTTGTCGTGCAGTATTTTCTCTGCTCGAACCTCCAGCGACCGAGCCGAGCAAATACGAAGTATAGTGGTCGACCAACTTAACAGTTTCGAGCTGTAGAAAATTTTGTTCTACATGTCTAGTCTATGTGTTGTTTGGTCAGTGGTGGTAGTTATCAATAGTCTGTGTGGCTTTGAAATTACTCTAAAAGACGTGTTATATGTACCAGGGCTGCAATGTAATTTCATATCAGTTGGAAAGGCAGTTGCCAATGGATGCTCTGTTAAATTTAATTCTGGTTCTTGCAAAGTGGTTGACAGCGAGAACATAATCATATTAATTGCCAAGAGGATCAGCGGACTGTTTCTGTGTGAAACAAAAAATACTGAAAAGTTATGTTTATCGAAAAATGCTGATGATATCAAGAAGTGGCATGCACGATACGGCCATTTAAATGTGCAGAGTCTTCGTGAACTAAAAAGCAAAGAAATGGTGCGTGGATTGGCAGTAAGCTGTGCCATAGAACATTTTGATTGCATAAGTTGCTTAAAAAGTAAATGTCACGCTAAACCATTTGAAGATTCATAGAGCAAAAGAAATATGTGAGTTAATACATAGTGACGTGTGTGGACCTATAAGGCAAGTATCGATTGGTGGCGCCAGATACTTTCTCACAATGATTGACGATAAGAGTCGTTACATTCATGTTTACTTTATGAAACAGAAATCTGAGGTGACCAAGATATTTAAAGAGCATGTAACGATGTTAGAGCGTCAGAAAGGTCTGAAAGTGAAAACCATTAGAAGTGAAAATGGTACAGAGTATGTCAACAAAGATTTTGACGAGTATATTAGGTTGGCTGGTATTAAAAGGCAGCTGACTGCACCGTACACCCCGCAGCAAAATGGTGTTGCAGAGCGCTGCAATCGCACACTGGTTGAGATGGCAAGAGTAATGCTTAATAGTGCAGCATTAAACGAGAGTTTCTGGGCGGAGGCAGTTGCGTGCGCTGCATATCTAAGAAACCGATCACCAACGAAAGCTTTGGATGGCATAACACCTTTCGAGGCGCTTACGGGACTGAAGCCAGTTGTCAAGCACTTGAGAGTGTTTGGATGTACAGCGATTGCACTGGATAAAGGTACAAAGAAGAAGTTCCAGGAGAAAGGGAAAGAGTATACTATGGTTGGATACTCAGAGTCGTCAAAAGCATATCGACTGTTCGACAAGAACACAGGTGACGTGAAGATCAGCAGAGACGTTTATTTCATCGAGGACAGCGTACCTGAGTCAACCGAGAAAGCTACCGCTACGATTATGGTTGAAGATGTTAATGCTGATCATGAAGGTATACAAGACAATACGGAGGAGCAGCCAAACGATGATGCTGACGAAGATGAAGAGCCACGAAGAGGGCCAGGTAGGCCTAAAATAATCAGGACGGGCTTCTTGGTCAGAAGCCCATAGGCTGCAAATGGGTGTTCACTGTAAAGACGAATTCATCTGGAGAAGTTGAGCGCTACAAAGCGCGCTTGGTAGCAAAAGGATGCAGCCAGAGGTATGGCATAGACTTCAAAGAGACGTATTCACCAGTAGTGCGCTATAGTACAATACGGATGATCCTGGCTATGGCTGCAGAATACGAGCTTTATGTACATCAACTTGATGTTACGACGGCATACCTAAACGGCATTCTGGAAGAAGATATCTACATGCAACAGCCAGAACTCTACGATGACCATTCTGGATGTGTGCTGAAACTTGAAAGGTCACTGTACGGCCTGAAGCAAGCTGGTCGGGTTTGGAACACCAAGCTGGATGGCGATCTAACCAAGATGGGTTACAGGGCATGCGAGAGCGAGCCATGCCTGTACACTAAGCGCTCAGATGACCAGACGATAAACCTGATTGCAGTATACGTAGATGATATGCTGCTGGCATCTTCAAGCATGGGTGAGATATTAGCTATTAAAGTGGCTATATCTTCTGAGTTTCAGGTAGTAGACAAGGGTCAAGTAACGAACTTTTTGGGCCTTGAAATCCAGCGAGAAGGAACGACAGGTGCGATTCGTGTGGGCCAAAGGAAGCATATAATGGGTCTGCTCAATGAGATGGGCATGTCCAACTGCCGCACCACGTCAATTCCATTGGAAGCTAATTTCCAAGTAAACTGCGAGAGAGAGTCGTGTAAGCGCGTTGATGTCACAGAGTATCGGTCTGTGATTGGCTCGCTAATGTATATTGCGCTATGCACACGACCGGACATCTTGCATTCGGTGTGCAAGCTTGCACAAAGGAATGCGAATCCACATAGCGAACATCTTTCAGCAGCAAAGCAAGTTCTGAGGTATCTGCATACCACAGCAGATCTAGCACTAGTCTACGAGAAGACCGGAGAGGAGATTGCTGGCTATGCAGATGCGGATTGGGCTGGAGACTCAACGGATAGGAAGTCTTTCACAGGATATGCGTTCATGTGGGGAGGTTCGGCATTTTCGTGGACCTCGAAGAAACAGAAGTCGGTGGCACTGAGCAGTACTGAGGCGGAGTATATGGCGCTCTCTGATGCTGCAAAGGAGGCGATTTACTTAAGAAAGTTATTAAGCGAAATGAGTCAATGTTTTAAGATAAACTGTATTAAAATCTATGAAGATAATGTAAGCGCGTTAAATCTTGTGAAGAATCCTATATATCATGCACGAAGCAAACATATTGATACTAAATATCACCATATACGAAATTGTTATGAAGATAAGTTAATTGAGTTATCCTATTGTCCATCAAATGAAATGGTTGCCGATATATTAACTAAGAATTTGTCAAAAATAAAGCGTATGAAATGCACAGCGTTGATCGGCCTAATGTAAATATAAGAATTGAGGAAGAGTGTTGATATGGCAATTCTAATATTGCATTAGTGGCAACGCTATCATGTACTTAGATGTTAAGAAGCATAATAAACTCACTCTCACTTGAACAATCAAACGTTGCAGTTCTTCTTATCCACTAGCGCACCAATACTCGCCAACAATACAATGCATTAAAAATAATTCTTTTTTTTTTTTGTTAAATTTTTTTCTTTTTATAAAAAATTTAATGCATTAAAAAAAAAAATCGATTTCATTGTTCAAGAAATGAGACATTAGTAGATGATAAGAAAAAGAATGTTTTTATTGTTTGAAAGATGATGGTATTAGTAAAATTATAATTATTATATATATATATATATATATATATATATATATATATATATATATATATATATATATATATATATATATATATATATATATATATATATGTATCTTTAAATTGGTTGATCAGACCATTTTCATATCTTCATCTATTTTCGTATTTTTTTTCGTAGATGTCATATCGTCTATCTTTAAGCATTCGAACATATCATTAATTGTGGTATATTCTACTTTGTTTACATATCCATAATGAACGTCTTCATTGGATCATGATTCAGAACAAAAGTTTTTAATATTGCTTGGCAACAGTTGTTGCACTTTTATTTGCAATATTAGATAGTAGAATTATAATTGTATATAATGTAATGTAATGTAAACAGTATCGCTTCTCGATCGTTATTAATTATTATTTGGGTCACCGGCTTGAGTAGCGCTACTCTAAAATATATTATTGCCCACATTGTCTTGTCCGATGTGTTTAGAAAAACAAATCAATTTTTCTAAAATGTATAGTGCTGTAAAGGCTCAATTCCTAAAACTGAAGAAGATTTCTAAGCAGTTAGCCCGTGATATGGCTGCTGCTGAAGAAATTCTAACTCAGTATTATTTCGAGTGTCACCCTTCTCAATCTGAGGCTCCTCCTTCTGTGCTTACATCGTCACCTAATTCGCTTGCTCCACCATCACCTTGTGCTTCTGTTTTGTCTTCGGCCCCTAATTCACTGGACCCTTCATTACCTGGTCCCGATTCTATTGTTCCCCAAGTTGATGCTACTATTGAAACTCTAGTTCCTGTTCAACAATTGGATACTTCTCCTACTGTTGTTCAAACAAAGAGTGACAATAAGTCAGCCTCTCCTAGCATTACCTTATCTGTTGTCTCTCCTCGAAAGCAAGTTTTCTTATCTAGGCTTTCATCTGACACTACCATTGAGGCAGTATCGGCTTTTATCACAAATAAGATTTCGGCAAATGTTTTTATATCGAAGTTTAGTTTCGCGACACCGCGTGAAATTGCTTCATTCAAAATCAATGTGCCTGTAGAACACTTTAATACTCTTTGCGATCCTAATTTCTGGCCACCTCATGTAGTTGTCCATGAATTTAAACCCAAAAATCGTAACAGATCGATGCATATTTCAGTGAATTTACCTTCGGTGCAATCTTCATCAAACGTTGTACAAAAAAACTAAACTACTTACAAACCTCTTCTCAACTGTCCCTGATTTATCAAAATGTACGTGGCTTAAACTCAAAACTTAAAAGTCTTTTTTTGCATAGTTTCAGTGTACATTATGATATTATCGCTTTCACTGAAACATGGCTAAGTAATAATATTCATAATAGTGAAATTCTTTCAAGTAATTTCACTATTTATAGACTTGACCGTTCGTCGCGCAGAGGTGGTGGGGTGTTAATTGCGGTTAAATCCATTATCCACTCTGAATTGTTTACCTTTTCGTCCCTTCATGATGTGGAGATTATAGCGGTTAAATTAACTCTCCCATCGTGCTCATTATACATAACATGTTCTTATATCCCTCCCTCTTCTGATGTACAAGTTTATGATCACCACATAAATTGTATTAAAGAAGTTAACGAACATGTAAATGATAGAGATTGTCTTCTTGTGTTGGGTGATTTTAATATTCCGAACACTTCTTGGTCATCAACTTGTAATGCTAATTACTTAATTCCGACAATTGATCACTATCTTTTTGATGAATTGCTTAACCTGTCTTTGTTTCAGATGAACTCTATTTCAAACCATCTTAATCGTACTCTTGATCTTGTGTTTGTTAATCACGATTCGCTCATTAATGTCGTGAGATCAACTCCTTTCTCTTTACCTGAGGATACATCACCACTTTCGAGGTTTTATTAACTGTTGATAATCCTTCCTCTACTACCCCAATGCCTTCTAAACTCAGTCGCTGTTATCGTAAATGCAATTTCCTTTTGCTTAACGAATTAATTAATTCGACAGACTGGTCTATTTTATATGAGTCGGTTGATATTAATTTGGCAGCATCGGTTTTTTATTCTACCTTAAACTCTATTCTGGATGTTTGTGTCCCTCTCTCGCCTGTTTCAAATAAGCCCCCTTGGTTTACCAAGACTCTTTCGAGCTTGAGAAACATTAAAACTAAATGTTTTAAAAATTATAAAAAGTCTGGTTCAAGTGTTGACTGGTCCAAATATTCCATTGCCAAGTCAAACTTCAATCTTTTAAATTCTAGCTGTTATGAGAATTATCTTACACGTTGCAAACGTCAGTTTACTCGTGATCCCAGACAATTTTACTCATTTGTAAACTCGAAACGTAAATCTTTTGGTTTGCCGTCCTCATTTGTCCTTGGAGGTGGAAAAACTTGCAATGACCAGGATTCCTCTGATCTATTTGCTGATTTTTTTCAATCCACTTATTCTTCTGCTGATCTCTACAGCAACTCATATCCATATTCACTCCCTGAATATGGGTCTATAAATACCCCCAAAGTTACTGCATCCTCTCTGGCTGCAGCCATTAGGACATTGAAATCATCTTTCTCTCCTGGTGCTGATAATATTCCTAGTTGTGTGATTAAAGAGTGCAGTGTTTCTCTTCAGTCACAATTACTAAAATTGTTTAACTTGTCCTTGGATACTTCTGTGTTCCCTTCAATTTGGAAAGAATCTTTCATCATTCCCTTATATAAACAAGTATGAAGACTCTAGTCGAGAGTGCTCGACTACGAGATCCCCTGAACCCTTCAAGCAACAGCCATTTCAATCATTTTTAACGTTGCTTACACAAACACACACATACACACGCAAACACACATACATAGACACCCATAGGCGCGCACGCATGGGCTGCAGTGTGGGCTTACTATGGGAACTTAATTGTTTAATAACTTTTTTTCTGGACGTACGTTCTCCATGAAACTTTTAGATTGTGGTTTTATCATTACTATAATTGCCAAAGCTCAAGTCTCTAGTATTTGAAATACGCCTTTTACAAACTTATGGGTGAGGGGGTGGATATAAGGGTGGGGGGTGAAATTGAACAAAAATCGAAATTCCATAACGTACATATCAATCTACATTTAAAATTTGGATACTCTAGCTCTAAAGATGTAGGAGATATAATTTTATAACTGCATTTCGATAAGGTTTTTGAACGATAAAAAATAACGGGATGAGTTATCGATTTTTAGTAATAAACTCGATATCCGCGTGCTATATACGAGCATTTAAAAAAAAAGTTGAAGTCTCTAGCTTCTATATCTTCTGAAATCGACGCGTTCAAACATACGGACAGACGGACAGACGGACGGACGGACAGACGGACAGACGGACAGACGGACAGACAGACGGACAGGGCTAAATCGACTCAGTTCGTCGTCCTGATCAAGAATATATATACTTTATGGGGTCTGCCACGCCTCCTTCTGCCTG
Organism: Drosophila mulleri; assembly: GCA_035047565.1. NCBI lineage: Eukaryota > Metazoa > Arthropoda > Insecta > Diptera > Drosophilidae > Drosophila > Drosophila mulleri. Next base: position 69,476 of record JAWNPK010000026.1, on the reverse strand, counting down.
TTACATACATTTCAACAAAAACATTATACCCTGATTTCCCATTTTCAATGGGTTCAGGGTATAACAAGTAAGAAAACTCTAGTCGAGAGTGCTCGACTACGAGATCCCCTGAACCCTTCAAGCAACAGCCATTTCAATCATTTTTAGCGTCTCTCTGCTTACACAAACACACACATACACACGCAAACACACATACATAGACACCCATAGGCGCGCACGCATGGGCTGCAGTGTGGGCTTACTATGGGAACTTAATTGTTTAATAACTTTTTTTGCTGGACGTACGTTCTCCATGAAACTTTCAGATTGTGGTTTTATCATTACTATGCGTATAATTGCCAAAGCTCAAGTCTCTAGTATTTGAAATACGCCTTTTACAAACTTATGGATGAGGGGGTGGATATAAGGGTGGGGGGTGAAATTGAACAAAAATCGAAATTCTATAACGTACATATCAATCTACATTTAAAATTTGGATACTCTAGCTCTAAAGATGTAGGAGATATAATTTTATAACTGCATTTCGATAAGGTTTTTGATCGATAAAAAAATAATGGGACGAGTTATCGATTTTTAGTGATAAACTCGATATCCGCGTGCTATATACGAGCATTTTAAAAAAAGTTGAAGTCTCTAGCTTCTATATCTTCTGAAATCGACGCGTTCAAACATACGGACAGACGGAAGGACGGACAGACGGACAGACAGACGGGCAGGGCTAAATCGACTCAGTTCGTCGCCCTGATCAAGAATATATATACTTTATGGGGTCTGCCACGCCTCCTTCTGCCTGTTACATACATTTCAACAAAAACATTATACCCTGATTTCCCATTTTCAATGGGTTCAGGGTATAAAAAACTTCTATATCTTCTGAAATCGACGCGTTCAAACATACGGACAGACGGACAGACAGACGGACAGGGCTAAATCGACTCAGTTCGTCGCCCTGATCAAGAATATATATACTTTATGGGGTCTGCCACGCCTCCTTCTGCCTGTTACATACATTTCCACCAAAATATTATACCCTGATTTCCCATTTTCAATGGGTTCAGGGTATAAAAAGAAATAAGCAGTGTGTCTAGACGCAGGTTCGAACCCGCTCCTACTCAATCAAATGAAAACTACCGCTACTTTGCCATCGCCTTAAGCGTTGGACCATTTGAGATTTGAGATTTTAGTTGCATATACAATAGTTAAGTAGAAGATGAAAACAAAGCACTTTCAATCGTAATAACAATTTCTTGAATGCAATATGTAAACTGCAAGAGCGTTGCCCATTTCCAGTGTTTAATTTAATAGCTTATGAGTCATTTCATATCTGTCAATTTAGTAATAAATATACAAATCTTTCACATGTTTGCAGTTAAATTTAATTAATTAGTAAATTTCTCAACAAAAAAAAAAACAAGTAAGAAAACTCTAGTCGAGAGTGCTCGACTACGAGATCCCCTGAACCCTTCAAGCAACAGCCATTTCAATCATTTTTAGCGTCTTTCTGCTTACACAAACACACACATACACACGCAAACACACATACATAGACACCCATAGGCGCGCACGCATGGGCTGCAGTGTGGGCTTACTATGGGAACTTAATTGTTTAATAACTTTTTTTCTGGACGTACGTTCTCCATGAAACTTTCAGATTGTGTGTCATTACTATGCGTATAATTGCCAAAGCTCAAGTCTCTAGTAATTGAAATACGCCTTTTACAAACTTATGGGGGAGGGTGTGGATATAAGGGTGGGGGGTGAAATTGAACAAAAATCGAAATTCTATAACGTACATATCAATCTACATTTCAAATTTGGATACTCTAGCTCTAAAGATGTAGGAGATATAATTTTATAACTGCATTTCGATAAGGTTTTTGATCGATAAAAAAATAACGGGATGAGTTATCGATTTTTAGTGATAAACTCGATATCCGCGTGCTATATACGAGCATTTAAAAAAAAAGTTGAAGTCTCTAGCTTCTATATCTTCGGAAATCGACGCGTTCAAACATACGGACAGACGGACAGACGGACGGACGGACAGACGGACAGACAGACGGACAGGGCTAAATCGACTCAGTTCGTCGCCCTGATCAAGAATATATATACTTTATGGGGTCTGCCACGCCTCCTTCTGCCTGTTACATACATTTCAACAAAAACATTATACCCTGATTTCCCATTTTCAATGGGTTCAGGGTATAAAAAAGTTGAAGTCTCTAGCTTCTATATCTTCTAAAATCGACGCGTTCAAACATACGGACAGACGGACAGACGGACGGACGGACAGACGGACAGACGGACAGGGCTAAATCGACTCAGTTCGTCGCCCTGATCAAGAATATATATACTTTATGGGGTCTGCCACGCCTCCTTCTGCCTGTTACATACATTTCAACAAAAACATTATACCCTGATTTCCCATTTTCAATGGGTTCAGGGTATAACAAGTAAGAAAACTCTAGTCGAGAGTGCTCGACTACGAGATCCCCTGAACCCTTCAAGCAACAGCCATTTCAATCATTTTTAGCGTCTCTCTGCTTACACAAACACACACATACACACGCAAACACACATACATAGACACCCATAGGCGCGCACGCATGGGCTGCAGTGTGGGCTTACTATGGGAACTTAATTGTTTAATAACTTTTTTTCTGGACGTACGTTCTCCATGAAACTTTCAGATTGTGGTTTTATCATTACTATGCGTATAATTGCCAAAGCTCAAGTCTCTAGTATTTGAAATACGCCTTTTACAAACTTATGGGTGAGGGGGTGGATATAAGGGTGGGGGGTGAAATTGAACAAAAATCGAAATTCTATAACGTACATATCAATCTACATTTAAAATTTGGATACTCTAGCTCTAATGATGTAGGAGACATAATTTTATAACTGCATTTCGATAAGGTTTTTGATCGATAAAAAAATAACGGGATGAGTTATCGATTTTTAGTGATAAACTCGATATCCGCGTGCTATATACGAGCATTTTAAAAAAAAGTTGAAGTCTCTAGCTTCTATATCTTCTGAAATCGACGCGTTCAAACATACGGACAGACGGACAGACGGACAGACTGACGGACGGACAGACGGACAGACAGACGGACAGGGCTAAATCGACTCAGCTCGTCGCCCTGATCAAGAATATATATACTTTATGGGGTCTGCCACGCCTCCTTCTGCCTGTTACATACATTTCAACAAAAACATTATACCCTGATTTCCCATTTTCAATGGGTTCAGGGTATAAAAAGGGTCAAAGAAAGGTTATGTAAATATAAATAAAAAAAAAAATGTATAGTTTTTTTATACCCTGAACCCATTGGAAATCAGGGTATAATGGTTTTGTTGAAATGTATGTAACAGACAGAAGGAGGCGTAGCAGACCCCACAAAATTTATATATTCTTGATCAGGGCGACGAGCTGAATCGATTTAGCCCTGTCCGTCTGTCTGTCTGTCCGTCTGTCCGTATGTTTGAACGCGTCGATTTCCGAAGATATAAGAGCTAGAGACTTGAATTTTTTTAAAATGACCTTATATACAGCGCGGATGTCGAGTTTATCACTAAAAATCGATAAATCATCCCGTTATGTTTTTATCGAATAAAAACATTCAAGTTCAAACCAGGCGTCAGTATAGCCAATTGTGAATGATTTTTCATTTTTTATACCCTGAACCCATTGAAAATGGGAAATCAGGGTATAATGTTTTTGTTGAAATGTATGTAACAGGCAGAAGGAGGCGTGGCAGACCCCATAAAGTATATATATTCTTGATCAGGGCGACGAACTGAGTCGATTTAGCCCTGTCCGTCTGTCTGTCCGTCTGTCCGTCTTTCCGTCCTTCCGTCTGTCCGTTTGTCCGTATGTTTGCACGCGTCGATTTCCGAAGATATAGAAGCTAGAGACTTCAACTTTTTTTTAAAATGCTCGTATATAGCACGCGGATATCGAGTTTATCACTAAAAATCGATAACTCGTCCCATTATTTTTTTATCGATCAAAAACCTTATCGAAATGCAGTTATAAAATTATATCTCCTACATCTTTAGAGCTAGAGTATCCAAATTTTAAATGTAGATTGATATGTACGTTATAGAATTTCGATTTTTGTTCAATTTCACCCCCCACCCTTATATCCACCCCCTCACCCACAAGTTTGTAAAAGGCGTATTTCAAATACTAGAGACTTGAGCTTTGGCAAATATACGCATAGTAATGATAAAACCACAATCAAAAAGTTTCATGAAGAACGTACGTCCAGAAAAAAAGTTATTAAACAATTAAGTTCCCATAGTAAGCCCACACTGCAACCCATGCGTGCGCGCCTATGGGTGTCTATGTATGTGTGTTTGCGTGTGTATGTGTGTGTTTGTGTAAGCAGAGAGACGCTAAAAATGATTGAAATGGCTGTTGCTTGAAGGGTTCAGGGGATCTCGTAGTCGAGCACTCTCGACTAGAGTTTCCTTACTTGTTTTTTTTTTTTTACCCTGAACCCATTGAAAATGGGAAATCAGGGTATAATGGTTTTGTTAAAATGTATGTAACAGGCAGAAGGCGTGGCACACCCCACAAAGTATATACATATATATTTGGTCTGTTGCTAGTATAGCTAATTGTGAATGATTTGGCATTTTTTAAAAAATGCAAAATATTTAATAGAATATGTAGATCATATGCTGAAAGTTTCATTAAATTCGATTAAATCAATCGACGTTAATAAATTAACAAAACATTGGGCCAATTAACAAACGCACGTGCAGCAGCCACAGCAGTTTTCCTATAGGTGTGCACACATACACTCAAACTTATTCTAGCATATTCCTAGAATCACATTACACATGAAGTGTTAGAATTCTCAGCTAGATGGCTAGATGGCGCTGCAGCAGTGAACTTATTTCAGTTTTGCTACGCAGTCTCCATGAGGCTGTGTGGTGCTTTAATTGAAAGTCAGGCACTCGAGACAAGAAACCCTGGGTTCAAATCTACCTCCGGTTTGCAGAGCAAGGAGGGAGTTTTGTATTATATCTTCCCAATTTTTTTTTTTTTTTTTTTTTTCATCAAAATTTTGAATAGCGGCTATATGAACAAATTTATTAAATATTTATATTTTTACCAAATTAACAGATATGAAATGACTTTGAAGTAATTAAATTAAACACATGGAAATGTTTAACGCTTACGCAGTTTTCTTATGCATTCTTTACATATTGTATTCAGGAAATTGAAATCGCTTTTTCAGCTTTTACCTTAGTATTATATATGCAATTTTTTTTTTCACATCTATCGGTGGTCTAATAGTTAATATGGTTGAAAGCGTGTGTCTTATGTATTGGAGTTTTTTTTTTTATACCCTGAACCCATTGAAAATGGGAAATCAGGGTATAATGTTTTTGTTGAAATGTATGTAACAGGCAGAAGGAGGCGTGGCAGACCCCATAAAGTATATATATTCTTGATCTTGATCTTGATTGTATGTCTAGGCACCCGTCGATGTTCCCCCCAAAAGCAGACGCGTCTTGCCTTGTAAGCAAGTACTCGACTATTTTGCAGCGGCGACACTGATAGAGAAACTACCAAGAATTAGAATATAAACAGTTCTTGGAATCCTGTCAGCAGCGACGCAGACAACGAAACGACGGCGGCAAGTGATGCAAAAGCAGAGCTTGCAGTCAGTTCTATTTTTGACAATCAGTCGACTAGTCGAACAAAAACAGAGCTAATCAACTTAAAATAAAAAGCCATAGACACCATAACTCGCGCAAATCAAAATAATAAAAATAAAGGTACTACAAAAATAGTAATAATAATTAATTAAATATGATACGATACAACGCAATGACAAAAAATTTCACTCAATAATACAGGAAACTTTGTGTTCAAGAATTAAAGGAATTTGTGCGTGTGCTAATAATATAAGAAAAAAGTCTGTGGAAAATGTGTACGTAACTCTATGTTAAGAGATGCGTGGGTTCGACTCCCTTCGCAGACCAAATAAAGAAATAACAAGTAAGAAAACTCTAGTCGAGAGTGCTCGACTACGAGATCCCCTGAACCCTTCAAGCAACAGCCATTTCAATCATTTTTAGCGTCTCTCTGCTTACACAAACACACACATACACACGCAAACACACATACATAGACACCCATAGGCGCGCACGCATGGGCTGCAGTGTGGGCTTCCCATGGCAACTTTATTGTTTAATAACTTTTTTTGTGGACGTACGTTCTCCATGAAACTTTCAGATTGTGGTTTTATCATTACTATGCGTATAATTGCCAAAGCTCAAGTCTCTAGTATTTGAAATACGCCTTTTACAAACTTATGGGTGTGGGGGTGGATATAAGGGTGGGGGGTGAAATTGAACAAAAATCGAAATTCTATAACATACATATCAATCTACATTTAAAATTTGGATACTCTAGCTCTAAAGATGTAGGAGATATAATTTTATAACTGCATTTCGATAAGGTTTTTGATCGATAAAAAAATAACGGGATGAGTTATCGATTTTTAGTGATAAGCTCGATATCCGCGTGCTATATACGAGCATTTTAAAAAAAAGTTAAAGTCTCTAGCTTCTATATCTTCTGAAATCGACGCGTTCAAACATACGGACAGACGGACGGACGGACAGACGGACAGACAGACGTACAGGGCTAAATCGACTCAGTGCGTCGCCCTGATCAAGAATATATATACTTTATGGGGTCTGCCACGCCTCCTTCTGCCTGTTACATACATTTCAACAAAAACATTATACCCTGATTTCCCATTTTCAATGGGTTCAGGGTATAAAAAGAAATAAGCAGTGTGTCTAGACACAGGTTCGAACCCGCTCCTACTCAATCAAATGAAAACTACCGCTACTTTGCCATTACCTTAAGCGTTGGACCACTTGAGATTTGAGATTTTAGTTGCATATACAATAGTTAAGTAGAAGATGAAAACAAAGCACTTTCAATCGTAATAACAATTTCTTGAATACAATATGTAAACTACAAGAGCGTTGCCCATTTCCAGTGTTTAATTTAATAGCTTATGAGTCATTTCATATCTGTCAATTTAGTAATAAATATACAAATCTTTCACATGTTTGCAGTTAAATTTAATTAATTAGTAAATTTCTCAACAAAAAAAAAATAAATAAATGAATAAATAACATTTATAAAATAAGTTTTTCTTCTGACAACATTCTGACTCGAGCCGAGCCCTAGCCACATCGCCTTAACGCGGTGCGCCTCGCCCTTAGTACCAACGCCACTGGTTTGTTGGAAAGAAATATAGCAAAACTGAAGTAGGTTGACTGCTGCACCGCCATGTAGCAAATCTAAACTAAACTAACAGCTGAGAATTCTAACACATCTATTGCAATGTGATTCTAAGAAAATGCTATAATAAGTTTGAGTGTATGTGTGCACACGTATAGGAAAACTGTTGTGGCTGCTGCATGTGCATTTGTTAATTGGCGAACCATTTCGTTAATTTATTAACCTCGATAGACTTAACGGAATTCAATTAAACTTTCAGCATATGATCTACATACTCTATTGAATATTTGACATTTATAAAAAAAAAAATGCAAAATCTTTCTGTTTATAAAAACACACACACACGCAAACACACATATGTATAACACACACACACGCAAACAAACATATGTATACGACTGGTTCGAGTTGCGTTTTCACGGAGTGCGGTCGATGTCATCGTGATCCATCGTGGACAATAGCTTGAACTGTGTTTTCCCCTCTGAAAGTGGAAAGAACTGAAGTCAACGTGTTGCTGTGGGCGCGGCGTACCCAGCGACCTCAAAAAACTATCAGAGACTTACTGCGCGGCGGTTCGTGGAATTCCCAAGCGGTAGAATTCGGTGGTGCAAGAGAGGGGGAGCGATAGCGTCATTGTTTTGGCGTCAGGGCTTCTTTCCTTTCCTTGTCTTTTCTGAGCGCGCAAAGTTTTGTTACTTTAGGCGTCACTCTTGCGCAATAATAAAAATCAGGTGCATTCACTCTAACAGCTGTTAGTAGTGCTGGAAATTGCATCGGGCAATCAGCTGCTCACTAACGTTGGTGAGTTGCTAAGCCTTAGCAAAGACAGCAACCTAGCTGCTGGTGTGGAATAGCAGGTATTAAAAGTAGTGCATACTTTCGGGCTCCCGCTTTAGTTTAGTTGAGTTTAAGTTACTGCGGTCTCTAAGCTCAAATTATATTATTAGGCAGTGCCCACTACAGGCTTCACGCCGTGGTAGTCGGAGCCCAATGGATGCCATGATGGAGGAGGAGCTGCAAGCTTTCGCGCGCCGTTCCTCGTTGCAGCGATCGCCGCAGCAACAACAGAGGGCGTTGCCGCAGCAGTCCCCAGTGGCTGAGTGTCAGACACCCAAGTCTTTGAAAGATGCGTTAGCTCAAATAGGAGCTACACTAGAGGGTTTGTCTGCCCTATTTGGGGGGCAGCGGCATATAAATGCCCTAATGAGAGAGGAGCTGGCTAGGCTGGTCAGTCTCCACAAGACGGCCGAAGCGTTCTGCAACCGATCGGTCAGAGACTGCGAGGTGCAGACTATGCCGGTCAAGGTAGCTGAGAAAGCTAAAACAGCGAGTGTTAGTGCTACAGCAGGTAGTAATACGCCTAAGCGGTCGAGGGAAGTTGCCACTGAGCAGAGGAAAACTCCCTCGAAAAAGCCGAGGCACAACAAGAGCGCAGCAAACCCAATAGAGCCAATGGCTCCACGGGCTGCAGCTGATAGAACCAGCCAGGCAGGTCAACAGACGAGTTCGAACAGCTGGACGGTCGTCAAGGGACGCAAGCCGCTGCAAAAGCGTCCCAGAAGCGATGCCATCGCGATCTCAGGTGTAGGTGGTTGCAGCTATGCGGACATGCTTCGCGTAGTAAAGAGCGACCCAAATTTAAAGCATCTGAGCGGCGACGTCCAAGGTATTAGGAAGACTGCTAAGGGTGACCTTTTGTTGCAACTGAGTAGGAAGCCGGAGCATAGTGCTGAGGCCCTGCACGAAGCTGTAGGCAAGGCCTTGGGTGACCGAGCGGTAGTTAAAACACTTACCGAATCGGCTCAAATTGAGATTCGCGACCTAGATGAGTTAGCGAGCAAAGAGGAGATATTGGAGGCAATTAGGGTGGAGTTGAAGGATAGCTCACTCCCCATTGAGGCTATCAAATCGCTTCGGCCAGCTTTTGGTGGACAGCAAAGAGCTACGGTTGCTCTCCCAATTGGGAAAGCTAAAACTCTGCTCGAGCTGTCTAAAATTAGAATAGGATGGGTAGTATGCCGTATCCGAGCCGTGGAGCAGCCTAAACGCTGTTTCAAGTGCCTCGATTACGGCCATATGGCAGCAAACTGTCGCAGCGACTGTGACCTAAAGGGCACCTGTTTCAGGTGTGGAGAGAAGGGTCACAGTGCAAAAGCATGCACCAAGCCACCAAAATGTAGCCTCTGCACCCGGAAAGGTGAAAAGCAGACGGACCATTCAGCAGGCAGCTTCAAGTGCCCATCCTACCGTGAAGCTGCTCGTAAAATGAAATGTTAAGGTTCTTGCAGCTCAACCTAAATCATTGTATTGCTGCCCAAGATCTTTTAGAGCAGACCATTAGGGAAAAATGTATAGACGTAGCTTTTCTCAGTGAGCCTCACCACTGTAGAACCAGCTGCCCTAGGACATGGTCAACAGACATTAATGGCAAAGCTGCGTTGTGGGTATGCGGCAACTCAACGATCGTACTTTCGAATGTTAAGTCATTCAATGGGTTCGTACGTGGCCGATATGGTGACTTATGGCTTTACAGTTGCTATCTGGCCCCCAGCATGCAGCTCAGTGAATTCACGACGGTGCTCGACGAGCTTGCCGAGGATGCTAGGGGTCGGAAGGCCATTATAGCTGGAGATTTCAACTCCTGGGCATTAGAATGGGGTAGCCTCACAACAAATGCCAGAGGTCGTATCCTACTGGAGATCTTCGCGACACTAGATGTTGCACTGCTCAACACTGGTCACGAGTACACCTTCAGTCGGGCGGGATACGGATCTGTTATCGACATTACTTTTGTCACTTCATCCCTCTTTCGGGGAGCAACATGGAGCCATTGCGATAGCTATACGGGCAGCGATCATACGGCACTTCTGTTCACAATAGGTGAGCCACCTGCCAGGGCGTCACCTTGTGGAGGGAGTCGTATCGGCTAGATACCTTTGATCCCGCGGTCTTTTCAGAGGCCATTCAGTCTCTGGGCACAATTGGTAATGCTGAGGCCAGAGCATGCCAAATGGTAGCCCAAATACAGAGTGCCTGCAATAGCAGCATGTTACGCCGCAAGCAGTTCACGCGGCAACAAGAGCCTACGTATTGGTGGAATGCACAAATAGGTGACATTCGTCGCAAATGCATCCAGGCGAGAAGAAGCTACCAACGGGCTCGCGGTAGGCCTTCGTTTGTTGAGAAACAATTAGCTTATCAGGCAGCCAGAAGACAACTGAAGAAGGCCATTCGGGCAAGCAAAAGAGAATGCTTTTTAGAGTTGTGCGACTCTGCCGAATATGACCCTTGGGGCAGGGCATATAAGATAGTAGTTAAAAGACTATACGCAGGTAGACAGGTGCAGCCTACGGATCGTCTGGAGCTTAAATCGATTGTGGAAACGCTCTTTCCAGAAAGTTTAAGCTCCATTCACGCCCTTGAATCCGAGTCTGCTGATCAGGGCTCAACGAGCACTCAAATTGTTTTAGTTACAGACGAAGAAATCTTAGTAACTCTCCGAGGTCTTAGAACCAACACAGCTCCAGGGCCGGACGGGATCCCAAATCGTGCGCTAAAGCTAGCCCTCGCCTTGCACCCAAGTACGTTCGCCGAATTATTCAATGAATGTCTAATTCAAGAGACGTTCCCGGCAAAATGGAAAGCCCAGAATCTGGTATTGTTACCCAAGGCTGGCAAACCACCAGATGAGCCATCTTCGTACAGACCGATCTGTCTCTTAGACACCATGGGAAAGGTGTTTGAGAAATTGATCTGCTCTAGGCTGGAGACTGCGATTGCTAGCGCCGGAGGCCTATCACCAAACCAATTTGGATTCCGGAAGGCCCGGTCAACAACGGACGCGCTTAACAAAGTTGTTGGTCTGGCCACTTCCGCTATTCAAGGCACCAGATGGAGGCACGGGACGAAGGAATACTGCATCATCGCGACCCTGGATGTAAGGAATGCCTTCAACACAGCTAGTTGGGATATGATACTGAATGCGCTGTCACAATATAATATCCCTAAATATCTAAAAGAGATAATAAAGAGCTACTTCAGAGGAAGAACACTGGTATACAACACGAGTGAGGGTCCCCAAACTCATACAGTGTCAGCTGGAGTACCCCAAGGCTCAGTGCTGGGGCCTCTCCTATGGAACATCATGTACGACGGCGTACTGCGCTTGGAACTACCAGCAGGTGCGCACACCATTGGCTTTGCTGATGATGTAGCTGTCGTAGCCATAGGAAAGGAGCTCAAAGATACAGAGGATATGTGCAGCGAAAGTATCAATCGCATACGAAGCTGGTTGACAGGAGCTGGGCTCGAGCTAGCGGCACACAAGACGGAAGCCGTGCTAGTAAGCAGTCGCAAAAAAGTGGAGACTGCCAACATAAAGATAGGCAGCGTCACCATCGCGTCAAAGAGGGCGATAAAGTATCTTGGCGTCATGATAGACACAAGATTAACTTTCCGCGAGCACTTAGAATATGTGCATAAAAAGGCAGCTGATTCTTGTAGAGCTCTCTCAAGAATCATGCTTAACACGCGGGGACCTAAACAGCAACGGCGTCTTCTTCTAATGAGCGTCATTAGGTCTGTCATCCTCTATGCTGCGCCAATATGGTCAAGAGCGATGGCAACGCCGAGCTACAGCCGGGGCATTTGCGCGATCTACAGACTGAGCGCAATCAGAGTCAGCTGCGCTTTTAGGACTGTCTCCGATGACGCGGCGCTCGTTATAGCCGGCATGGTGCCACTGGAGGACTTGGTCGCCGAAACCGTGGAGCGGAATTCGCACGCGCCTGTGCGACACAACGCTGTCAGGGCGAACAGCATTGCGCGATGGCAACGAAAGTGGAATAGCTCAGCTAAAGGGCGGTGGACTCACAAGCTCATCCCGGAGCTTGAACCATGGGTTAACCGCAAACACGGCGAGGTTAACTTCTACCTAACGCAGATCCTCTCGGGTCATGGGTGCTTTCGGAGCTATTTGAAGCGCTTTGGTCACGAGGAATCTGACGAGTGCCCCTGGTGCGAGCGAGGGCATGTGGAAGACGCCAATCACATTCTTTTCGAATGTGGACGGTTCCTGGAGGAGAGGCGTCGTCTAGAAGAGGCATTGGGCCGCTCCATCAGAGCGGACAACATAGTCAACGCCATGCTGGAATCGGAGGAGGCCTGGGAACTAACAAGCACCTTCGCGGCCACAGTGATGATGGAGCTCCGCAGAGTCGAGCGAATAAGAAGACGAGCTGTCCCAGGCTAAGGTAGCGCATAGTGCTTGCGAAGCAATGCTTTACGGCAGTCCCGCAAGCATCGCGCGCTATCATAGCCACCACACAACTTGCAAATTGTAATAATAATAAGAATGTCAATAAACGAATATAAAAAAAACAAGTAAGAAAACTCTAGTCGAGAGTGCTCGACTACGAGATCCCCTGAACCCTTCAAGCAACAGCCATTTCAATCATTTTTAGCGTCTCTCTGCTTACACAAACACACACATACACACGCAAACACACATACATAGACACCCATAGGCGCGCACGCATGGGCTGCAGTGTGGGCTTACTATGGGAACTTAATTGTTTAATAACTTTTTTTCTGGACGTACGTTCTCCATGAAACTTTCAGATTGTGGTTTTATCATTACTATGCGTATAATTGCCAAAGCTCAAGTCTCTAGTATTTGAAATACGCCTTTTACAAACTTATGGGTGAGGGGGGTGGATATAGGGGTGGGGGGTGAAATTGAACAAAAATCGAAATTCTATAACGTACATATCAATCTACATTTAAAATTTGGATACTCTAGCTCTAAAGATGTAGGAGATATAATTTTATAACTGCATTTCGATAAGGTTTTTGATCGATAAAAAAATAACGGGATGAGTTATCGATTTTTAGTGATAAACTCGATATCCGCGTGCTATATACGAGCATTTTAAAAAAAAGTTGAAGTCTCTAGCTTCTATATCTTCTGAAATCGACGCGTTCAAACATACGGACAGACGGACAGACGGACAGACGGACGGACGGACAGACGGACAGACAGACGGACAGGGCTAAATCGACTCAGCTCGTCGCCCTGATCAAGAATATATATTTTATGGGGTCTGCCACGCCTCCTTCTGCCTGTTACATACATTTCAACAAAAACATTATACCCTGATTTCCCATTTTCAATGGGTTCAGGGTATAACAAGTAAGAACGTTGCAGTCGGGCGATACCGATTGGAGAATACTCATTCACAGCCCAAAAGTTGATCCCATTATAATTTTAAAAAAATCATCGATAGCTATTGCCGTTTATATCTAGTACATCTTTAGAGCTAGAATCTTTAAATAAATTTTATACAATTTTGATTTTAGTTATATTTTGGATACCGGTTCCAAGCTAGCAGCAGATCAGCGCGATTTTCTAATACATGTGTACACACTCATTGTTTATTCTATGCGTATAGACAAAAGCGCGCCTTTTTTGATATTCTAAGAATTGCGATTGATTTCTGGATTTTCTAGATGTTACTGTAGTTTGATGCTCTGTTATTAGGTTATTATATTTTAGCTATCATATAGTCAAGCAATGCAATAGCGTGGGTGATAAAGGCGACGCGAGTTATGTTAGAGTAGCGGAGGTTCAAAGCCCCTTCAATGTTTTTTTTTTTTTTTTTTTTTTTTTTTTTTCATACATATTTCGTTTTTATTATAAAATAGATATTTTATTGGGAAGGTGCGAGCTTTAATAAAGGGTACTTAATACTTTTCATTTTCATTTTCTTAATCGAACAATTTTATAAGTTTAAATTTGTTTCTTCTTAAATAGCCCTCATAGCATATCCGCATATATGTATGTATATAATGTATATACATATATACATACAGATACACATAAGTCTGCACGCATAGCATCAAGCATTCCAGCCTTCTTATACACGCGCTCACTTTTACGTATGTATGTGTGTGTGTATGTACACATAAATGCGTTTAAAGCTTGAGTATAATATGACATGTGTATTTCATGTATTGCAAAGCAAAAAAACCTATAGTGATTCACGATAATTTTTTCGGTTGAAAATGTGTATAAAATAATTTTAATTATATATAATTATAGTATTTGATGGATATACACACATTTATAAATATGATTAGCAATAATAATAAATAAATCTACTGATGTACATACATGCATATGTATGTTCACACATAGCACATCTGTGTGAAGTGGTTATGACAGTCCGTAAGATCGACCAAATGCAAATGCTAGACGTTAAAATTGCTACAGGCAGCAAGAGCTTCGCACACTGGCATACAAATGCTCACACACGTAGTAAAGGACTGTAAATGTGTGTGTGCATGCTTGTCGCCAAATCATATTCTTTATGCGCCTCAACGCTTCCATACCCTTCCTAGAAATATTCATGAAAACGCCAATATTTTGTATGAGCGTGGCCAACGCTTTAAAGATTTCGGTATACCCTTCACTCAAAAGGAAAGAGCTGAGATCGTCGCGAACAAAAATTTCAATTTTTGTGAGCTGCTGAGGGTGATTTTAGAGACCATAGAGAGCGAGAGAGAGTGTAGGACAAATAACACATAGCTGTGCTTCATATGGGAACGGGACCATCTCGGTTGAGCGCTCGCAGCGCACTGTTTTTGTCGTGCAGTATTTTCTCTGCTCGAACCTCCAGCGACCGAGCCGAGCAAATACGAAGTATAGTGGTCGACCAACTTAACAGTTTCGAGCTGTAGAAAATTTTGTTCTACATGTCTAGTCTATGTGTTGTTTGGTCAGTGGTGGTAGTTATCAATAGTCTGTGTGGCTTTGAAATTACTCTAAAAGACGTGTTATATGTACCAGGGCTGCAATGTAATTTCATATCAGTTGGAAAGGCAGTTGCCAATGGATGCTCTGTTAAATTTAATTCTGGTTCTTGCAAAGTGGTTGACAGCGAGAACATAATCATATTAATTGCCAAGAGGATCAGCGGACTGTTTCTGTGTGAAACAAAAAATACTGAAAAGTTATGTTTATCGAAAAATGCTGATGATATCAAGAAGTGACATGCACGATACGGCCATTTAAATGTGCAGAGTCTTCGTGAACTAAAAAGCAAAGAAATGGTGCGTGGATTGGCAGTAAGCTGTGCCATAGAACATTTTGATTGCATAAGTTGCTTAAAAAGTAAATGTCACGCTAAACCATTTGAAGATTCATAGAGCAAAAGAAATATGTGAGTTAATACATAGTGACGTGTGTGGACCTATAAGGCAAGTATCGATTGGTGGCGCCAGATACTTTCTCACAATGATTGACGATAAGAGTCGTTACATTCATGTTTACTTTATGAAACAGAAATCTGAGGTGACCAAGATATTTAAAGAGCATGTAACGATGTTAGAGCGTCAGAAAGGTCTGAAAGTGAAAACCATTAGAAGTGAAAATGGTACAGAGTATGTCAACAAAGATTTTGACGAGTATATTAGGTTGGCTGGTATTAAAAGGCAGCTGACTGCACCGTACACCCCGCAGCAAAATGGTGTTGCAGAGCGCTGCAATCGCACACTGGTTGAGATGGCAAGAGTAATGCTTAATAGTGCAGCATTAAACGAGAGTTTCTGGGCGGAGGCAGTTGCGTGCGCTGCATATCTAAGAAACCGATCACCAACGAAAGCTTTGGATGGCATAACACCTTTCGAGGCGCTTACGGGACTGAAGCCAGTTGTCAAGCACTTGAGAGTGTTTGGATGTACAGCGATTGCACTGGATAAAGGTACAAAGAAGAAGTTCCA
Source organism: Drosophila mulleri (assembly GCA_035047565.1). Lineage (NCBI taxonomy): Eukaryota > Metazoa > Arthropoda > Insecta > Diptera > Drosophilidae > Drosophila > Drosophila mulleri. The sequence goes on along the minus strand of JAWNPK010000026.1, from coordinate 53,416 downwards.
GGAGAAAGGGAAAGAGTATACTATGGTTGGATACTCAGAGTCGTCAAAAGCATATCGACTGTTCGACAAGAACACAGGTGACGTGAAGATCAGCAGAGACGTTTATTTCATCGAGGACAGCGTACCTGAGTCAACCGAGAAAGCTACCGCTACGATTATGGTTGAAGATGTTAATGCTGATCATGAAGGTATACAAGACAATACGGAGGAGCAGCCAAACGATGATGCTGACGAAGATGAAGAGCCACGAAGAGGGCCAGGTAGGCCTAAAATAATCAGGACGGGCTTCTTGGTCAGAAGCCCATAGGCTGCAAATGGGTGTTCACTGTAAAGACGAATTCATCTGGAGAAGTTGAGCGCTACAAAGCGCGCTTGGTAGCAAAAGGATGCAGCCAGAGGTATGGCATAGACTTCAAAGAGACGTATTCACCAGTAGTGCGCTATAGTACAATACGGATGATCCTGGCTATGGCTGCAGAATACGAGCTTTATGTACATCAACTTGATGTTACGACGGCATACCTAAACGGCATTCTGGAAGAAGATATCTACATGCAACAGCCAGAACTCTACGATGACCATTCTGGATGTGTGCTGAAACTTGAAAGGTCACTGTACGGCCTGAAGCAAGCTGGTCGGGTTTGGAACACCAAGCTGGATGGCGATCTAACCAAGATGGGTTACAGTGCATGCGAGAGCGAGCCATGCCTGTACACTAAGCGCTCAGATGACCAGACGATAAACCTGATTGCAGTATACGTAGATGATATGCTGCTGGCATCTTCAAGCATGGGTGAGATATTAGCTATTAAAGCGGCTATATCTTCTGAGTTTCAGGTAGTAGACAAGGGTCAAGTAACGAACTTTTTGGGCCTTGAAATCCAGCGAGAAGGAACGACAGGTGCGATTCGTGTGGGCCAAAGGAAGCATATAATGGGTCTGCTCAATGAGATGGGCATGTCCAACTGCCGCACCACGTCAATTCCATTGGAAGCTAATTTCCAAGTAAACTGCGAGAGAGAGTCGTGTAAGCGCGTTGATGTCACAGAGTATCGGTCTGTGATTGGCTCGCTAATGTATATTGCGCTATGCACACGACCGGACATCTTGCATTCGGTGTGCAAGCTTGCACAAAGGAATGCGAATCCACATAGCGAACATCTTTCAGCAGCAAAGCAAGTTCTGAGGTATCTGCATACCACAGCAGATCTAGCACTAGTCTACGAGAAGACCGGAGAGGAGATTGCTGGCTATGCAGATGCGGATTGGGCTGGAGACTCAACGGATAGGAAGTCTTTCACAGGATATGCGTTCATGTGGGGAGGTTCGGCATTTTCGTGGACCTCGAAGAAACAGAAGTCGGTGGCACTGAGCAGTACTGAGGCGGAGTATATGGCGCTCTCTGATGCTGCAAAGGAGGCGATTTACTTAAGAAAGTTATTAAGCGAAATGAGTCAATGTTTTAAGATAAACTGTATTAAAATCTATGAAGATAATGTAAGCGCGTTAAATCTTGTGAAGAATCCTATATATCATGCACGAAGCAAACATATTGATACTAAATATCACCATATACGAAATTGTTATGAAGATAAGTTATCCTATTGTCCATCAAATGAAATGGTTGCCGATATATTAACTAAGAATTTGTCAAAAATAAAGCGTATGAAATGCACAGCGTTGATCGGCCTAATGTAAATATAAGAATTGAGGAAGAGTGTTGATATGGCAATTCTAATATTGCATTAGTGGCAACGCTATCATGTACTTAGATGTTAAGAAGCATAATAAACTCACTCTCACTTGAACAATCAAACGTTGCAGTTCTTCTTATCCACTAGCGCACCAATACTCGCCAACAATACAATGCATTAAAAATAATTCTTTTTTTTTTTGTTAAATTTTTTTCTTTTTATAAAAAATTTAATGCATTTAAAAAAAAATCGATTTCATTGTTCAAGAAATGACACATTAGTAGATGATAAGAAAAAGAATGTTTTTATTGTTTGAAAGATGATGGTATTAGTAAAATTATAATTATTATATATATATATATATATATAGTCGTGGCGTTGCGTTTTATTGTTCTTGCCGTCCATTATAACTGCGCCTAATAACGAGTTCCCGGTGTCGCTTTATTCTTTCTCTAAGCTCCTTCTTGTTCAATTGTCTTTTCCAAAGTGCCTGTCTGTCTCCACTCATTCTGGTCGCATAGTCTTGTTCATCGAAAGCATAGCGACCCTGTCCGAATGACGTAACTAGGCGTCTCTCTCTAACCCAGCGACATCCGGGACCACGTTCAGCAACAGCTATAGTTGTCGCTTTCTGATGACGATACATCCTTTAATCGCCATTCCAATACTAAGTCAAACGATTAATGTAATGCAGTCTTTCTCAACACTACTGCATTAAGAAATCAAATTGCAACTACAACAACAGCGTAATATCGAACTGATACGACACGGCCATACTGACAGTTACACGTCCCTGTGTAATTACTTTGTCATAATATCATTCCGACACGGCTATACTGACCCTTACACGTTCTCGTGTATAAAGGTAAACACTCTGATTCGTATCTCATTTCAAATCAAAGGACAATTCGTTTGCATAGTTTCATCATCCAACATAACATGTTCGCATCATTTAAACATTTGCATTCTGTTCATTACTCACATAATCATTACTTTATCTCATTACACATTTTCAAATGTCTTCAAATGTTAGTTAATACAAATAAACTCAACCATTTGGATTTCATTTTATGTCTCAAATCTATTGACATCATCAAATGACAGTGTTACGGGATACCTCATTTACATATTCATAGTATATCGCACTCTTCCGTAACAACTCACCCATTTGAACATCATTCTTCATTACCATCTATGCTTTATTATTTATTTTATTCTATTTAATCATCGCTACTTTTATTTTAATTATTCATTTATTACATTATTTGTTTTGTTTCATCTTTAATATTATTATTATTATTATTATCGTTATTACTATTTTTATTTATTTGATTTTATTTGTTTTATTTTAGTTATTTTTATTTTATTTGATTTTATTTAAAAATATTTTTATTTTTAATATTATTATTATTATTATTATTATTATTATTATTATTATTATTATTATTATTATTATTATTATTATTTTCATTTCTTTTTTATTGTTTATTTATTTTTAAATTTTATTTTATTATTATTTTTTACAATTATTAAATATTACAGTTCTATTTTACATTAATATTTTCTTAGATTTCGGTATCTATTATCTATTTTATTAACATTACTCTTCTGTTATTCTCGATATTACAAATTCAAAACTCATCACTTCGCCTTGCCAAGACAGGATACCCATTCTTTCTATCGTTTTTTTGTTCATACCAATCATTGGTCTTCTGCCAGTATACCATTTTCGCTGTACAAGCTCATCGTCACACCCGACGGATACCACATCGTCTCAATTAGACGGATAACTCATCGTCGCACCCGACGGATAACTCATCGTCACACCCGACGGATAACTCATCGTCGCACCCGACGGATAACTCATCGTCACACCTGACGGATAACTCATCGTCACACCTGACGGATAACTCATCGTCACACCTGACGGATAACTCATAGTCTCATCTGGACTCTTTGGCAGGCTAAGCTCTTCTTTACATCTCTAGTTCTTTGGGTACCTGTCCATTTGGCATTTTGCGAATGTTTTCGTGGCTATATTTATACTGCCGATTATTTGTAAGCGACTTTTCTTTCAATCATTATTTATTCCACTTTATTCAACATTATGTAATCAAATGCCCCACACGCCATGATCAAAACTAACTTCAGTATGTTTTGCACTTGTGCTTGCACTATTATATAATCACCATTATATAATCAAATGCCCCACACGCCATGATCAAAACTAACTTCAGTATGTTTTGCACTTGTGCTTGCACTACTACATAACCAAGTACTCTACCATTCTCTGGCCAGCAGTACTCTTTACTCTCTTTAGTGTCTTCACTCTTCTTCGCTTTCTTTAGTGACTTCAACGTTCTCAACATTTTTATTTACTTTTTTGTTTGTCTAAAACAAATCTCACTACGGCCATTCTGACGTTCACACGTCCTCGTGTGCTACTAGGTATAAATGAATAAAACAAACTAAGTCATTCCATTGACATAGTTTCTAAAATAAAACAATTGCAAAAAGATTTTTACTAGCTAACTACTCTTATGTGAAGATTACTTAGGTCATCAGGACAACATACCCAAAATCTTACTATCAATGACTACCAGCGACTCATTAGGATAACACATTAACTCGTGTCCTTAACAGCGCTAACAGTACAATGACATGTTTACCAGAAAGATTCTCAGGTATAATGTCTGATATACACCAATGTATCTCACATGTTAGGTTCTATTGCTCTATTACTCTCTACTCACATCTCTTTAAACGCCTACATTTCTTTCTTTTCAAATCTCATTCCCCTCTAAGACTTTCTTCCTAGGGAATTCATTCATCAAAATAAAATACGAAGAAAATATAAAAAGCTCATTCACATCAACATTTAACACCTGACAATCAGCAAAGGTCGAGTTCGACCATTTCTCTGAATTATTCGACAAAATATTTATGCTCTTAATGTTGAAATTGTAATTGAAATCAGCATTAACATAAGCATACATGTAGTCTGGCAACACCATGCGAAGAATGTAATTAACATTATTCTGTTTATATTTTACTCTTATTTAAACCTTTAACCGAACCACAACGTTTTTACTCTCGCTGGCATTGCAACGCAAACATTAAGCCAAATATCTCTAACAGTTAATTCATATAATTCTCCAATGTCCTCGTCCAAATAATTGCAACTTCTTCACAATATGAGCTACATCAGAATCTTTTTGCTGCTAAACCATAAGATAATTACGCAAAAGAAGTCAAGAAGTCAGGAAAAGAAGTCAACATGACCCATTCGTTTGCCGTCTCTTTACTGTAAATCAAATTATGTCTATAAAAAGCACGCCATCTTTGTGTTCTGTAAAAACGACAAAATCTCTATTCGTCAAATAATAGTGATGAAAATGCTGTATAACAGCACTGCATAGAAATTGAAACTGGCGTAATAAATAAAAACTCATCGGCAAGAGGCTTTCTGTAATTGTAAATGGTAAAATGACACCATATCCTCGAGCACTCGCATCAGTATGAAACTCGATTGTGTACTGCAGGTCAAAGATCACCAAAAGTGACTTCTGTATAAAAAATAGATTTTAAGTATTTTCGCGTATTACATATTCCAGAATACTACTGGCTTTCAACAAATATGTGTACCAGAGAACTGCAAGTATGTCAATTTTTTTTTTTTTTTTTTTTTTTTTTTTTTTTCTTTTTTTTTTTTGCCACATTACTCACACTCAATAAAATTTGTGTGCTGATGCTACTCAACACTGGCTCAGCAAATCATAAATACACACTTATACAAAATTGTGTGAGTGCTGCTCATGCAGGCAATATCTTGCTGTCACTCACAACAATGTACCGTTTTCTTTTTGCTTGTCACCCAAGTATTTTTCTTCAGCGTATGCCGGTCTCACTTACACTTACAGCGAACGTAGAAAAAAGCGAGAGTGTGAAGAGAGCAATGGGTAACAAACACAAGTAGACAAAACACATGTATGACACCCAAGTGTTTTACAGGCACCATGGTGTATTTTTCAAAGTAACGGTTGTTTTGATTTTGCACTAGCTCCTTTCTTAGCTTCCTAGTTTATTTCGTGATTGATTTTGATATCATAATAGAAAAAAGAAATAGATTAGGTCCAAAAACGGTAGACAATTTGCTCTTTTACACTCTTTTTTTTTTTAAAATAATCATTTGTAACTTAATTTTTATTTTAAACTTGATTTTTTTTTTTTTTTTGATGCCACTTTTCACTCTTTCTATCTCTCTCTCACTTGACGTATTAATAGTCTTGAAAAATTTCATTAAATTTCGCATTTGTAGGTCGAAAATCGTACGCCACTGCTCCTCCAAGAACGTAGGAGATGGTGCCGATCCCACTTCTGATGTCGTGGCGTTGCGTTTTATTGTTCTTGCCGTCCATTATAACTGCGCCTAATAACGAGTTCCCGGTGTCGCTTTATTCTTTCTCTAAGCTCCTTCTTGTTCAATTGTCTTTTCCAAAGTGCCTGTCTGTCTCCACTCATTCTGGTCGCATAGTCTTGTTCATCGAAAGCATAGCGACCCTGTCCGAATGACGTAACTAGGCGTCTCTCTCTAACCCAGCGACATCCGGGACCACGTTCAGCAACAGCTATAGTTGTCGCTTTCTGATGACGATACATCCTTTAATCGCCATTCCAATACTAAGTCAAACGATTAATGTAATGCAGTCTTTCTCAACACTACTGCATTAAGAAATCAAATTGCAACTACAACAACAGCGTAATATCGAACTGATACGACATATATATATATATATATATATATGTATCTTTAAATTGGTTGATCAGACCATTTTCATATCTTCATCTATTTTCGTATTTTTTTCGTAGATGTCATATCGTCTATCTTTAAGCATTCGAACATATCATTAATTGTGGTATATTCTACTTTGTTTACATATCCATAATGAACGTCTTCATTGGATCATGATTCAGAACAAAAGTTTTTAATATTGCTTGGCAACAGTTGTTGCACTTTTATTTGCAATATTAGATAGTAGAATTATAATTGTATATAATGTAATGTAATGTAAACAGTATCGCTTCTCGATCGTTATTAATTATTATTTGGGTCACCGGCTTGAGTAGCGCTACTCTAAAATATATTATTGCCCACATTGTCTTGTCCGATGTGTTTAGAAAAACAAATCAATTTTTCTAAAATGTATAGTGCTGTAAAGGCTCAATTCCTAAAACTGAAGAAGATTTCTAAGCAGTTAGCCCGTGATATGGCTGCTGCTGAAGAAATTCTAACTCAGTATTATTTCGAGTGTCACCCTTCTCAATCTGAGGCTCCTTCGTTGTTGGTACCTCCTTCTGTGCTTACATCGTCACCTAATTCGCTTGCTCCACCATCACCTTGTGCTTCTGTTTTGTCTTCGGCCCCTAATTCACTGGACCCTTCATTACCTGGTCCCGATTCTATTGTTCCCCAAGTTGATGCTACTATTGAAACTCTAGTTCCTGTTCAACAATTGGATACTTCTCCTACTGTTGTTCAAACAAAGAGTGACAATAAGTCAGCCTCTCCTAGCATTACCTTATCTGTTGTCTCTCCTCGAAAGCAAGTTTTCTTATCTAGGCTTTCATCTGACACTACCATTGAGGCAGTATCGGCTTTTATCACAAATAAGATTTCGGCAAATGTTTTTATATCGAAGTTTAGTTTCGCGACACCGCGTGAAATTGCTTCATTCAAAATCAATGTGCCTGTAGAACACTTTAATACTCTTTGCGATCCTAATTTCTGGCCACCTTATGTAGTTGTCCATGAATTTAAACCCAAAAATCGCAACAGATCGATGCATATTTCAGTGAATTTACCTTCGGTGCAATCTTCATCAAACGTTGTACAAAAAAACTAAACTACTTACAAACCTCTTCTCAACTGTCCCTGATTTATCAAAATGTACGTGGCTTAAACTCAAAACTTAAAAGTCTTTTTTTGCATAGTTTCAGTGTACATTATGATATTATCGCTTTCACTGAAACATGGCTAAGTAATAATATTCATAATAGTGAAATTCTTTCAAGTAATTTCACTATTTATAGACTTGACCGTTCGTCGCGCAGAGGTGGTGGGGTGTTAATTGCGGTTAAATCCATTATCCACTCTGAATTGTTTACCTTTTCGTCCCTTCATGATGTGGAGATTATAGCGGTTAAATTAACTCTCCCATCGTGCTCATTATACATAACATGTTCTTATATCCCTCCCTCTTCTGATGTACAAGTTTATGATCACCACATAAATTGTATTAAAGAAGTTAACGAACATGTAAATGATAGAGATTGTCTTCTTGTGTTGGGTGATTTTAATATTCCGAACACTTCTTGGTCATCAACTTGTAATGCTAATTACTTAATTCCGACAATTGATCACTATCTTTTTGATGAATTGTTTAACCTGTCTTTGTTTCAGATGAACTCTATTTCAAACCATCTTAATCGTACTCTTGATCTTGTGTTTGTTTATCATGATTCGCTCATTAATGTCGTGAGATCAACTCCTTTCTCTTTACCTGAGGATACATCACCACTTTCGAGGTTTTATTAACTGTTGATAATCCTTCCTCTACTACCCCAATGCCTTCTAAACTCAGTCGCTGTTATCGTAAATGCAATTTCCTTTTGCTTAACGAATTAATTAATTCGACAGACTGGTCTATTTTATATGAGTCGGTTGATATTAATTTGGCAGCATCGGTTTTTTATTCTACCTTAAACTCTATTCTGGATGTTTGTGTCCCTCTCCGCCGTATTTCGCCTGTTTCAAATAAGCCCCCTTGGTTTACCAAGACTCTTTCGAGCTTGAGAAACATTAAAACTAAATGTTTTAAAAATTATAAAAAGTCTGGTTCAAGTGTTGACTGGTCCAAATATTCCATTGCCAAGTCAAACTTCAATCTTTTAAATTCTAGCTGTTATGAGAATTATCTTACACGTTGCAAACGTCAGTTTACTCGTGATCCCAGACAATTTTACTCATTTGTAAACTCGAAACGTAAATCTTTTGGTTTGCCGTCCTCATTTGTCCTTGGAGGTGGAAAAACTTGCAATGACCAGGATTCCTCTGATCTATTTGCTGATTTTTTTCAATCCACTTATTCTTCTGCTGATCTCTACAGCAACTCATATCCATATTCACTCCCTGAATATGGGTCTATAAATACCCCCAAAGTTACTGCATCCTCTCTGGCTGCAGCCATTAGGACATTGAAATCATCTTTCTCTCCTGGTGCTGATAATATTCCTAGTTGTGTGATTAAAGAGTGCAGTGTTTCTCTTCAGTCACAATTACTAAAATTGTTTAACTTGTCCTTGGATACTTCTGTGTTCCCTTCAATTTGGAAAGAATCTTTCATCATTCCCTTATATAAACAAGTAAGAAAACTCTAGTCGAGAGTGCTCGACTACGAGATCCCCTGAACCCTTCAAGCAACAGCCATTTCAATCATTTTTAACGTTGCTTACACAAACACACACATACACACGCAAACACACATACATAGACACCCATAGGCGCGCACGCATGGGCTGCAGTGTGGGCTTACTATGGGAACTTAATTGTTTAATAACTTTTTTTCTGGACGTACGTTCTCCATGAAACTTTTAGATTGTGGTTTTATCATTACTATAATTGCCAAAGCTCAAGTCTCTAGTATTTGAAATACGCCTTTTACAAACTTATGGGTGAGGGGGTGGATATAAGGGTGGGGGGTGAAATTGAACAAAAATCGAAATTCCATAACGTACATATCAATCTACATTTAAAATTTGGATACTCTAGCTCTAAAGATGTAGGAGATATAATTTTATAACTGCATTTCGATAAGGTTTTTGAACGATAAAAAATAACGGGATGAGTTATCGATTTTTAGTAATAAACTCGATATCCGCGTGCTATATACGAGCATTTAAAAAAAAAAGTTGAAGTCTCTAGCTTCTATATCTTCTGAAATCGACGCGTTCAAACATACGGACAGACGGACAGACGGACGGACGGACAGACGGACAGACGGACAGACAAACGGACAGGGCTAAATCGACTCAGTTCGTCGCCCTGATCAAGAATATATATACTTTATGGGGTCTGCCACGCCTCCTTCTGCCTGTTACATACATTTCAACAAAAACATTATACCCTGATTTCCCATTTTCAATGGGTTCAGGGTATAAAAAACTTCTATATCTTCTGACATCGACGCGTTCAAACATACGGACAGACGGACAGACAGACGGACAGGGCTAAATCGACTCAGTTCGTCGCCCTGATCAAGAATATATATACTTTATGGGGTCTGCCACGCCTCCTTCTGCCTGTTACATACATTTCCACCAAAATATTATACCCTGATTTCCCATTTTCAATGGGTTCAGGGTATAAAAAGAAATAAGCAGTGTGTCTAGACGCAGGTTCGAACCCGCTCCTACTCAATCAAATGAAAACTACCGCTACTTTGCCATCGCCTTAAGCGTTGGACCATTTGAGATTTGAGATTTTAGTTGCATATACAATAGTTAAGTAGAAGATGAAAACAAAGCACTTTCAATCGTAATAACAATTTCTTGAATGCAATATGTAAACTGCAAGAGCGTTGCCCATTTCCAGTGTTTAATTTAATAGCTTATGAGTCATTTCATATCTGTCAATTTAGTAATAAATATACAAATCTTTCACATGTTTGCAGTTAAATTTAATTAATTAGTAAATTTCTCAACAAAAAAAAAACAAGTAAGAAAACTCTAGTCGAGAGTGCTCGACTACGAGATCCCCTGAACCCTTCAAGCAACAGCCATTTCAATCATTTTTAGCGTCTTTCTGCTTACACAAACACACACATACACACGCAAACACACATACATAGACACCCATAGGCGCGCACGCATGGGCTGCAGTGTGGGCTTACTATGGGAACTTAATTGTTTAATAACTTTTTTTCTGGACGTACGTTCTCCATGAAACTTTCAGATTGTGGTTTTATCATTACTATGCGTATAATTGCCAAAGCTCAAGTCTCTAGTAATTGTGTTGCAGGGTGGAGTCTTCAAATAAGCAAAGTTGTAGGGATGTGGTCTTCAATAAGAACACGTGTGTTTATTTTTCTTTAAAAACTTATTTTTATTAAGCACACGCAAAATGGCGGTAATTCAAATCGTTGTACTCAGTAGTGTGGTAGGAATAATAGAAGTAATAGTAATAGTAATTGGCGGAGGGCCAAGTACTGAGAGCAAGCGGTTATGCTATTAACAGCAAGCTGTTAATAGCATAATCGGGCTCTGTGGGGGAGGAGCAAACCTGTTAATTGGATCTGGCATTAACATACTCCCCCCCTTGCAAGGATTGCAATATACATTGGATCAGATCATTGGTAGGACCCTGAAAGGACCCACCCGAAGACGGTGTTCTGGGCCATGGGACGACCGTCAGTGCTGGGGACGATTCCTGGAAGGATGACGTGAGGATACACGTCAGCCCCCAGCACAACAGACACCGTACTGGGTCGAGCCCAATTGCCGTCGGCGAGCGTAATCCCAGCCGGATTGGCTGCGTGCTCGATCGGCCGGATTGGCGTCCGGCAATTGAGCTGCGGGTCTAATTGCAGGATAGCGTCAATGTGAAAATCTGATGTTTTTGAGCAGATGGTCGCCGTGCACACCTCTCCCGGACCCACGCTAGTGGCGGAAAGACCCATGGCCCTTGCCAATGAAGCATTGATCCGAGTAGTAGGGCTACACGGATCGATCAACACCCTCACATCGAAATCTTTCTGGCCTGTTTGCACAACGACAATTGCAGTGGGCAGGATGCTGACGGCCTTGTGCTGCATCAGCGTGCTCAGCGACGGCGTGGCTTCCTTCGTGGCCCTGGATGCTGCCTGGTGGCGTCGTCCTTTGCGGGATCCTTTTTGGGGTGTAGGTGTCCCGGCGAAGGCGGAGGAGGTGGGCCCGCTGATAGGGGCTGCAGCGGGACGACGTCGCTGTCGGCGGCGAGCTCCAGGCAGATGCAGCAGCGTGTGATGGCTCTGGCCGCACGTCTTGCACTTGGCTTTGCTTCGGCAGGATTGCACGGAGTGCTGATGCGCCAGACAATTCGCGCAGTACTTGTTAATGAGTACGGCGCGAAGACGTTTTTCAGCCGGAAGGCCCAGGAAACGCCTGCACTTCCGCAGAGCGTGGACCCCTCTACACACGCGGCATCGGAAGGAATTGATGCCAGGTGTCTCCACGGATTGAATTGAATGATTGGCTGATGACATAGCTGAAAAGGAGAGATGTGCGGGGGTGGTGAGTGACGGAATTATAGGCACATTCATGGTTAGTTGGACATCACAGCGGTGTTATCGTCCGTTGGTAGGATGACCAACTTATGGACGGGTCTACGGACAATGCCCCGAGAGGTGAGAATGTCCGCCACTCGGACCTTCCCATCATCTCCTGGGTGCGTGAGGTGGACACGGCCGAGCCGCCACTCGTTGATGGCGACATTGTCGTCTTTCACGATGACCATGTCGCCGACCTTCAAGTCTCGTTGTACGAATTGCCATTTATTACGTTTATGCAGCTCCTTAAGATACTCTTCTTTCCAACAGAAACAGAATTGTTGTCGCTGCCAGCGATTCAGGATAGACATCGCATCTTGCGTAATTCTGGGCTCAGTAATAGTTATAAGAGGCCCACCGACTAGAAAGTGTCCTGGAGTAAGGGCTTGTAAATCGGTGGAATCCTCGGACATGGGTGCTATCGGTCTCGAGTTGAGGCAGGCTTCTATTCTTGCCAAGAGGGTCGAAAGCTCTTCGAAAGTATATTTCGACGTGGCAGTGGATTTGTAGAATAGGGCCTTGAAACTCTTCACCCCTGATTCCCACAAGCCGCCCATGTGTGGTGCGCTCGGTGGGTTGAAATGCCAGGATAGGCTATGGAGAGAGTGCTTTGCAAGCACCTCGGATCGGAGTGATTCCACAAAGTCTCGTGATAAAGTCTTTGCGGCTCCGACAAACGTTTTCCCGTTGTCGGAGTAAATCTTCTGCGGACATCCACGCCGAGCCACCAAGCGGGAGAACGCCGCTAAGAATTTTTCGGTGGTTAAGTCGGACGTGGCCTCGAGATGGATAGCCTTGGTGCTGAAACACACAAACACACAGACGTACCCCTTTGTGATGAGGCAGGCACGTCCGGCGTAATTCTTCACATCGAAGGGGCCTGCAAAGTCGACGCCTACGACGGTGAAGGGCCTGGTGAAGGTTGTGCGATCAGCTGGCAGATCGCCCATCATTTGCGTTTGGAGACGCTTACGGTAAACTACGCAGGACTTGCATGAGTTTATCACCGATTTGATGAGGACCTTCAGCTTAGGGATCCAGAATTGTGAACGGATGAGTCTCACAATTAATTGGTTCCCGCCATGCAAGGATATGCGATGGGTGAAGCGGACCAGCAGCTTTGTGAAAGAGCACGAAGAAGGGAGGATGATGGGGTGGCGCTCGTCATAGCTTAAGGAGGCGGATGTCCTTATGCGTCCGCATGCTCTCAGGATACCTTTACTATCCAGGAAAGGATTAAGATTGCGGAGTGAACTTGAGGCCGGAAGTTGTTTCTGTGCACGTAAGCAGCTGATCTCGTTTGAGTAGATTCTTTTTTGGCTCAAGGAGATGAACCTGGACTGAATAAAGTGCAATTCATCAGCACTGAGCTCTTGCGATGGAGGGGGAGCGGATCTCCTGCACCGGTTGATGAAACGAAACATCCAAGCGGTGACACGGAGGGCTCGATGAAGTTCTGAAAACCTGCTTATGAATTCAGCTGGAGGAGTCAAGGTGGCAGCATGACTTTTAGATGCCCTTTTCTCTAGAGCAATCTCCAAGCTAAGAGCAGGAATGATTGGCCACTGAGACTGGGAAAGTCGAAGCCAATCTGGGCCATGGAACCATAGCGGATTTGAAAGAAGTTCTTGAGGATGAGCTCCTCTGCTAGCTAGATCCGCAGGATTATGCTCTGAGCTGACATGATGCCAGTCACCAGGATTGGTGAGCTCAGTTATTTTACTGATCCGATTTGCGACGAAGGTTGTCCAATTGCAGGCAGGCTTGTTTAGCCAGGCTAAGACAATAGTCGAATCGGTCCAGTAAAAGGACTGAAAACTGACTGCCGGGGATGCCGGGAGCAGTACTGAGCATAAGTCGGTCAGAAGGACAGCACCGCAAAGCTCCAAGCGGGGTATAGAAATGGATTTGATCGGAGCGACTCTCGTTTTGGCGGAGAGCAGATTGACGAAGATCTGGTTGCCAAGTTCTACACGGAGATAGACAGCTGCTCCGTAAGCACGCTCAGATGCGTCACAAAACCCATGAAATTGGATAGTGGCTCGAGGTTGGAAATGTACCCATCGAGGCACACGAATGTCCCGAAGGCTGGAGAAGCTGAGGAGAAACTCTTGCCATTGGGTGAGGAGATCACCCGGCAGAGGTTGGTCCCAATCTAAATCGCGTAGCCAGAGCGCTTGCATAAATATTTTTGCTCGGATGACAAAAGGTGCCAACCACCCTGCGGGGTCGAACAACTTGGCGATCTGTGAAAGGACCGACCTCTTTGTGTAGGTCTCCTGGAGAGGAATGTTAGGGGGCGAAAAAAGGAACAGATCGGCTTGCGCTTGCCAACGTAGGCCTAGAGTCTTTGCTGTGCTTGAATCTTCTAGCTCTAAGAAGTCCTCGCACAGCCGATGACTCTTTGGGATAGCCTTTAGACAATCCATGGAATTGGATGTCCACTTCCTTAATGGAAACCCCGCACTCTCCAGAGCTTCTATGAGTTCGGCGATGGTTGCGATCACCTCTTCTTTGGAATGTGCTCCTGCAAGTACGTCATCGACGTACATGCACTCGGAGATGACCTTGCTGGCGAGAGGCAAACGGGATCTCACGTCATTTGCGAGCTGTTTGAGAACTCTCAAAGCCAGGAAGGGAGCACAGTTTACTCCAAAAGTGACGGTGCTTAGCTCGAAGTCCCCGATGTTGCCGTCTGGCTTACGGAACAGGATTCGTTGGAAAGGGGTGTGTTTTGGATCAACACGAATTTGGCGATACATTTTAGTGATATCTGCATTGAACACGTATCGATAGTATCGCCATTGGAGGATTTGCATCGTGAGGTCGGACTGAAGGACCGGGCCTGGATGAAGAATATCATTCAGGCTCTTCCCATTGGAAGATGGGCACGATGCATTGAACACCACCCTCACTTTGGTGGTGGTGCTGTCGGGCTTAAACACTGCGTGGTGAGGCAGGTAAAAGTTACTCATTGCAGGATTGCAATGTGAAAACACTGGCCTCATATGACCCAAGTCGAGATACTCTTGCAGGATAGCTTCGTATTCGGCCTTGAGTATCGGATTCTTTGACAACCTGCTCTCATTTTTGAGAAACTGCCCCAGAGCGATGGATCGCGAATGACCTAAGTCAGGGTGATCCGGATTTTTAAACGGAAGAGTCACGACGTAGGAGCCAGACTTGTCTCTCCGTGTGGTTCGGACAAAATTATCTTCACACGCAGAGTCCGGCTCACTGGCTACCTTGGGGAGATTCTCCACCTCCCAAAATTTGGTGATGAGATGGTCGAGTTTCTCATCGTGGAGAACGGTAACCCTAGTCGTGAAAGCGGAAATTGCCTCTTGAGGCTTCTTTGTGACTGGACCCGTAAGAATCCAGCCAAAGATTGTTTCTTGGCCCATTAGTGATCCGCAGAGGTTAGGGCGGAAGCCCCCTGAACGATCGACGGAAGGATATCCGCGCCTAAAAGAACGTCAATTTGAGCGCTCTTGAAGAAAAGTGGATCAGCTAATGGGATGTCGGGCAGATTGTTCAAGAGATTTTGTGGAATGGGGTACGATGGCAGATTGCCGGAGAGCCGTGGGATGACTAAAGCTGAGGCCTCAATTCGAATTCGGGGTTTCAGCGGAGTGCCGATATGGAAATCACAAAGCTTCGTCGATTTGGCTGCCACGGAGTGGCCTAGACCGGACACCTGCGTTTGCACGGATCGGAATGGTAGCTTCATCAGACGGAATAATCGTTCGGAAATGAACGTTGCTTCGGACCCCGAGTCGATTAGAGCCCTGGCTGGATATGTGACCCCCAAGTGACACACATCAATTACGGCCGTCCCAAGTAGGACCCCTGGAGTATCAGCCGTGAAATAAGACTGCACGCTACGAGGTACTTCGGACGTACCTGGAGTCGCAGCGGCTCCGGATGAGGAGCTGTTTGCTGTGGAGCCTTCACGGTGAAGCAGTGTATTGTGCCTCCCCTTGCACTTGGCGCAATTGTGAATACTAGTGCAGTCGCGCAGTTGGTGCCCTTGAGCAAAACAGTTCAGGCAAAGTTGCCTTCGCTTTATGTATGCTTCGCGCGCTGCCAAGGACATTTGGCTGAAGCGAGGACACAGACGAACCGGATGGTTCTCTTTAGCACACAAATCGCACTTTTTGGATTTGGGCTGAACTTGTGTCTCGAAGGCATGGACCTTTTTATTAGAGGTGCTGGCCGTGGATTTCGGGTCTGCACCTGGGACTTTGGGGAGGGACCTATCACCTTCCATAGCTTCAAGCGCGCGAGCATGTTCGCTGATGAACAGACTTACGTCTTTCCAGGCTGGGATGTCTGATTTTCGAGTTAATGAGTGCTCCCAGAGAGATCGAGTGTGTTCAGGTAACTTGGAAGTACACAAGAACACAAGGATACAATCCCAGTTCTCCGTAGAGATCTGAGCTTGCTCGATGGCAGTGACACACCGATGGATGGTGCCATGCAACTCTCTGAGAGCCGCGCCTGATTCTTTGGTGACCTTGGGGAGATTGAGAAGGATCTTAAGCTGACTGTTCACTAACAGTCGCTTGTTCTCGTACCGGTCACACAAGGCGTCCCAGGCCGATGCAAAGCCATCGTTCGTGAGCGGGCACTCGGCGACTAAGGCATTTGCATCACCTGCTGTTTTTGAATTTAGGTGGAATAACTTTTCCACCGGAGTCAGGCGCGGATTTTGGATATATATTGCAGTGAAAAGATCACGGAATGTTGGCCAGCGCAGGTAGTCGCCATGGAAAACTTCCGTATCAACGGGTGGCAGGCGACAGCCTCCAGACGAGGCGAAAGGAGCGGACATAGGAGCGGGCGGTGTACTCGATGCGGAAAGTGCATCGATTTGCACCCCCAGGTGCGTCGTACACCGCTCATACACAGTATAGCAATGGTCGAATTTAGCCTCCATGGCTTCAACTTCGCCACTGCTCGCCCCTTGGCTCAACGCTCTGGCACAGACCTTGTACTGCTGTTCAGCATCATCCCATAATGCCTTGACACGATCTCGGCGGATCTCGAAGGCCCGGAGCTGAGCCGCATGAGTGGCGTTAGAATCTCCGGGACCGTCGATGCGGGCCTCGAATTTGATGAGCCTATCCGCAGCAGCGATGAAATCGGACAGAGACATTTTAGACGGACTTGCGGGCTTTGGACTGGATCGGGTGACGACCGGACTACGCTTGAAAGTGCTGCTTGTCTGCGGTTTCCCGGACGGAATGGGTGATGCAGAAGCACTGCGCTTAATGAGACGTGAAGCGGGGACACTCAGCTGCGCTCGGCTAGAACGATCGGACATGGAGGCTTACTCGGACACCGGTTAAGCAAAGCCTGGAGAGTCGGCAATGAAGGCGGAGTTCGATCACCGAATCGAAATTTATCAGACCAAACAAACGTTTTGTATGGGAAATAATAAATAAAAACACAAAAAAAGGAGAAAAAATAACAAAAAACAAACGGGAAGAATATTAACTAAATCCTCAAAGAGAAACAACAAAAAATGCAAATCGAAGAATATAAAAAAAAATAGTAAAAATTAAATTAAATAAAAATGTATATGTATCAAAATATTTAAAAAAAATTAAAATTATTAAAATGTACGCTTTTATATGTATTTGCTATTTAATTAATTATGTTCCGCTCTGTTTTGATCTAATATTTTTTTGTGGTTTTATATATATATTATTATTTCAACTATCGGTATCAAAAAACAATAGTTGCGCGCTGTGATCTCTAAGAACCAAGGTATCGCCACGGAATTGTGGCGGCTGTCGATAAATCTTGTTATTGGTATATGTGGATATGCAAATTTTTCTAAATGCGATCACTAGCGTTTGCACACGAAGCAACAAGTGGAATATATTTATTATTATTTTCTCTTTTTTGCAAGTGTTATGATGTGTGTTTTGTTAATATGTTAATTAATTATGTGTTAATTGTGTTGCTGCTCTATATGTACATTCATATGGATATATGTATGTACATATGTTTACTACCCTCTTATATTTAGATTGCAGAGCACAGCGGAGACACAATTAGCACACACACACGTACAAGGAAAAAAATGCAAATATAAATATGTGAAAATAAATATATAATAAATATGTGATATGTAAATATGAAAATATAAAAATTTAAAATAAATTGTAATAAAACGACAAGGATATGTTTTTTTCTGTTTTATCTTTATTTATTTTAATATATATTTATGGTGTGGAATGTACAAACAGATGTGCATATGTATATGTGTATGTATATGCAGTGGAATCGCAATTAAATGTGTGCAATCGGACTATTATGATTGGAATTGAATTGCGACAAGACACAAAGGATATTGTGTGTTATGTCTTAGCAAGACGGAAAGATTCGGAATTGAATATACAACGGACTTGAAGGTTAATGTATACATACATATATGTATGTATGTATGACTCTGGACTTCACGTATCTGAATATATAAGAATATATATATTCAGATTCGTGTCTAATATATAAGAATATATATATTAGTGGGATGCAACTTGCACAACAATGTAAAACATACATATATGGCGGAACTGTCGAATGACAAATGCCGGTATGCACTGATATATGCAAGTTGCAGTGAGAGAAATGTAAGCAATTACTTATCTGACACTCCTAAGAATCGCTGGTGGATATGTATAAATCCGGCTCGAAGGACCAAATGTTGCAGGGTGGAGTCTTCAAATAAGCAAAGTTGTAGGGATGTGGTCTTCAATAAGAACACGTGTGTTTATTTTTCTTTAAAAACTTATTTTTATTAAGCACACGCAAAATGGCGGTAATTCAAATCGTTGTACTCAGTAGTGTGGTAGGAATAATAGAAGTAATAGTAATAGTAATTGGCGGAGGGCCAAGTACTGAGAGCAAGCGGTTATGCTATTAACAGCTTGCTGTTAATCGGGCTCTGTGGGGGAGGAGCAAACCTGTTAATGGGATCTGGCATTAACAAATTGAAATACGCCTTTTACAAACTTATGGGGGAGGGTGTGGATATAAGGGTGGGGGGTGAAATTGAACAAAAATCGAAATTCTATAACGTACATATCAATCTACATTTCAAATTTGGATACTCTAGCTCTAAAGATGTAGGAGATATAATTTTATAACTGCATTTCGATAAGGTTTTTGATCGATAAAAAAATAACGGGATGAGTTATCGATTTTTAGTGATAAACTCGATATCCGCGTGCTATATACGAGCATTTAAAAAAAAAGTTGAAGTCTCTAGCTTCTATATCTTCGGAAATCGACGCGTTCAAACATACGGACAGACGGACAGACGGACGGACGGACAGACGGACAGGGCTAAATCGACTCAGTTCGTCGCCCTGATCAAGAATATATATACTTTATGGGGTCTGCCACGCCTCCTTCTGCCTGTTACATACTTTTCCACCAAAATATTATACCCTGATTTCCCATTTTCAATGGGTTCAGGGTATAAAAAGAAATAAGCAGTGTGTCTAGACGCAGGTTCGAACCCGCTCCTACTCAATCAAATGAAAACTACCGCTACTTTGCCATCGCCTTAAGCGTTGGACCATTTGAGATTTGAGATTTTAGTTGCATATACAATAGTTAAGTAGAAGATGAAAACAAAGCACTTTCAATCGTAATAACAATTTCTTGAATGCAATATGTAAACTGCAAGAGCGTTGCCCATTTCCAGTGTTTAATTTAATAGCTTATGAGTCATTTCATATCTGTCAATTTAGTAATAAATATACAAATCTTTCACATGTTTGCAGTTAAATTTAATTAATTAGTAAATTTCTCAACAAAAAAAAAACAAGTAAGAAAACTCTAGTCGAGAGTGCTCGACTACGAGATCCCCTGAACCCTTCAAGCAACAGCCATTTCAATCATTTTTAGCGTCTTTCTGCTTACACAAACACACACATACACACGCAAACACACATACATAGACACCCATAGGCGCGCACGCATGGGCTGCAGTGTGGGCTTACTATGGGAACTTAATTGTTTAATAACTTTTTTTCTGGACGTACGTTCTCCATGAAACTTTCAGATTGTGGTTTTATCATTACTATGCGTATAATTGCCAAAGCTCAAGTCTCTAGTAATTGAAATACGCCTTTTACAAACTTATGGGGGAGGGTGTGGATATAAGGGTGGGGGGTGAAATTGAACAAAAATCGAAATTCTATAACGTACATATCAATCTACATTTCAAATTTGGATACTCTAGCTCTAAAGATGTAGGAGATATAATTTTATAACTGCATTTCGATAAGGTTTTTGATCGATAAAAAAATAACGGGATGAGTTATCGATTTTTAGTGATAAACTCGATATCCGCGTGCTATATACGAGCATTTAAAAAAAAAGTTGAAGTCTCTAGCTTCTATATCTTCGGAAATCGACGCGTTCAAACATACGGACAGACGGACGGACGGACGGACAGACGGACAGGGCTAAATCGACTCAGTTCGTCGCCCTGATCAAGAATATATATACTTTATGGGGTCTGCCACGCCTCCTTCTGCCTGTTACATACATTTCAACAAAAACATTATACCCTGATTTCCCATTTTCAATGGGTTCAGGGTATAACAAGTAAGAAAACTCTAGTCGAGAGTGCTCGACTACGAGATCCCCTGAACCCTTCAAGCAACAGCCATTTCAATCATTTTTAGCGTCTTTCTGCTTACACAAACACACACATACACACGCAAACACACATACATAGACACCCATAGGCGCGCACGCATGGGCTGCAGTGTGGGCTTACTATGGGAACTTAATTGTTTAATAACTTTTTTTCTGGACGTACGTTCTCCATGAAACTTTCAGATTGTGGTTTTATCATTACTATGCGTATAATTGCCAAAGCTCAAGTCTCTAGTAATTGTGTTGCAGGGTGGAGTCTTCAAATAAGCAAAGTTGTAGGGATGTGGTCTTCAATAAGAACACGTGTGTTTATTTTTCTTTAAAAACTTATTTTTATTAAGCACACGCAAAATGGCGGTAATTCAAATCGTTGTACTCAGTAGTGTGGTAGGAATAATAGAAGTAATAGTAATAGTAATTGGCGGAGGGCCAAGTACTGAGAGCAAGCGGTTATGCTATTAACAGCAAGGACCCACCCGAAGACGGTGTTCTGGGCCATGGGACGACCGTCAGTGCTGGGGACGATTCCTGGAAGGATGACGTGAGGATACACGTCAGCCCCCAGCACAACAGACACCGTACTGGGTCGAGCCCAATTGCCGTCGGCGAGCGTAATCCCAGCCGGATTGGCTGCGTGCTCGATCGGCCGGATTGGCGTCCGGCAATTGAGCTGCGGGTCTAATTGCAGGATAGCGTCAATGTGAAAATCTGATGTTTTTGAGCAGATGGTCGCCGTGCACACCTCTCCCGGACCCACGCTAGTGGCGGAAAGACCCATGGCCCTTGCCAATGAAGCATTGATCCGAGTAGTAGGGCTACACGGATCGATCAACACCCTCACATCGAAATCTTTCTGGCCTGTTTGCACAACGACAATTGCAGTGGGCAGGATGCTGACGGCCTTGTGCTGCATCAGCGTGCTCAGCGACGGCGTGGCTTCCTTCGTGGCCCTGGATGCTGCCTGGTGGCGTCGTCCTTTGCGGGATCCTTTTTGGGGTGTAGGTGTCCCGGCGAAGGCGGAGGAGGTGGGCCCGCTGATAGGGGCTGCAGCGGGACGACGTCGCTGTCGGCGGCGAGCTCCAGGCAGATGCAGCAGCGTGTGATGGCTCTGGCCGCACGTCTTGCACTTGGCTTTGCTTCGGCAGGATTGCACGGAGTGCTGATGCGCCAGACAATTCGCGCAGTACTTGTTAATGAGTACGGCGCGAAGACGTTTTTCAGCCGGAAGGCCCAGGAAACGCCTGCACTTCCGCAGAGCGTGGACCCCTCTACACACGCGGCATCGGAAGGAATTGATGCCAGGTGTCTCCACGGATTGAATTGAATGATTGGCTGATGACATAGCTGAAAAGGAGAGATGTGCGGGGGTGGTGAGTGACGGAATTATAGGCACATTCATGGTTAGTTGGACATCACAGCGGTGTTATCGTCCGTTGGTAGGATGACCAACTTATGGACGGGTCTACGGACAATGCCCCGAGAGGTGAGAATGTCCGCCACTCGGACCTTCCCATCATCTCCTGGGTGCGTGAGGTGGACACGGCCGAGCCGCCACTCGTTGATGGCGACATTGTCGTCTTTCACGATGACCATGTCGCCGACCTTCAAGTCTCGTTGTACGAATTGCCATTTATTACGTTTATGCAGCTCCTTAAGATACTCTTCTTTCCAACGGAAACAGAATTGTTGGTGAAGAGCCTTAAGTCGCTGCCAGCGATTCAGGATAGACATCGCATCTTGCGTAATTCTGGGCTCAGTAATAGTTATAAGAGGCCCACCGACTAGAAAGTGTCCTGGAGTAAGGGCTTGTAAATCGGTGGAATCCTCGGACATGGGTGCTATCGGTCTCGAGTTGAGGCAGGCTTCTATTCTTGCCAAGAGGGTCGAAAGCTCTTCGAAAGTATATTTCGACGTGGCAGTGGATTTGTAGAATAGGGCCTTGAAACTCTTCACCCCTGATTCCCACAAGCCGCCCATGTGTGGTGCGCTCGGTGGGTTGAAATGCCAGGATAGGCTATGGAGAGAGTGCTTTGCAAGCACCTCGGATCGGAGTGATTCCACAAAGTCTCGTGATAAAGTCTTTGCGGCTCCGACAAACGTTTTCCCGTTGTCGGAGTAAATCTTCTGCGGACATCCACGCCGAGCCACCAAGCGGGAGAACGCCGCTAAGAATTTTTCGGTGGTTAAGTCGGACGTGGCCTCGAGATGGATAGCCTTGGTGCTGAAACACACAAACACACAGACGTACCCCTTTGTGATGAGGCAGGCACGTCCGGCGTAATTCTTCACATCGAAGGGGCCTGCAAAGTCGACGCCTACGACGGTGAAGGGCCTGGTGAAGGTTGTGCGATCAGCTGGCAGATCGCCCATCATTTGCGTTTGGAGACGCTTACGGTAAACTACGCAGGACTTGCATGAGTTTATCACCGATTTGATGAGGACCTTCAGCTTAGGGATCCAGAATTGTGAACGGATGAGTCTCACAATTAATTGGTTCCCGCCATGCAAGGATATGCGATGGGTGAAGCGGACCAGCAGCTTTGTGAAAGAGCACGAAGAAGGGAGGATGATGGGGTGGCGCTCGTCATAGCTTAAGGAGGCGGATGTCCTTATGCGTCCGCATGCTCTCAGGATACCTTTACTATCCAGGAAAAGATTAAGATTGCGGAGTGAACTTGAGGCCGGAAGTTGTTTCTGTGCACGTAAGCAGCTGATCTCGTTTGAGTAGATTCTTTTTTGGCTCAAGGAGATGAACCTGGACTGAATAAAGTGCAATTCATCAGCACTGAGCTCTTGCGATGGAGGGGGAGCGGATCTCCTGCACCGGTTGATGAAACGAAACATCCAAGCGGTGACACGGAGGGCTCGATGAAGTTCTGAAAACCTGCTTATGAATTCAGCTGGAGGAGTCAAGGTGGCAGCATGACTTTTAGATGCCCTTTTCTCTAGAGCAATCTCCAAGCTAAGAGCAGGAATGATTGGCCACTGAGACTGGGAAAGTCGAAGCCAATCTGGGCCATGGAACCATAGCGGATTTGAAAGAAGTTCTTGAGGATGAGCTCCTCTGCTAGCTAGATCCGCAGGATTATGCTCTGAGCTGACATGATGCCAGTCACCAGGATTGGTGAGCTCAGTTATTTTACTGATCCGATTTGCGACGAAGGTTGTCCAATTGCAGGCAGGCTTGTTTAGCCAGGCTAAGACAATAGTCGAATCGGTCCAGTAAAAGGACTGAAAACTGACTGCCGGGGATGCCGGGAGCAGTACTGAGCATAAGTCGGTCAGAAGGACAGCACCGCAAAGCTCCAAGCGGGGTATAGAAATGGATTTGATCGGAGCGACTCTCGTTTTGGCGGAGAGCAGATTGACGAAGATCTGGTTGCCAAGTTCTACACGGAGATAGACAGCTGCTCCGTAAGCACGCTCAGATGCGTCACAAAACCCATGAAATTGGATAGTGGCTCGAGGTTGGAAATGTACCCATCGAGGCACACGAATGTCCCGAAGGCTGGAGAAGCTGAGGAGAAACTCTTGCCATTGGGTGAGGAGATCACCCGGCAGAGGTTGGTCCCAATCTAAATCGCGTAGCCAGAGCGCTTGCATAAATATTTTTGCTCGGATGACAAAAGGTGCCAACCACCCTGCGGGGTCGAACAACTTGGCGATCTGTGAAAGGACCGACCTCTTTGTGTAGGTCTCCTGGAGAGGAATGTTAGGGGGCGAAAAAAGGAACAGATCGGCTTGCGCTTGCCAACGTAGGCCTAGAGTCTTTGCTGTGCTTGAATCTTCTAGCTCTAAGAAGTCCTCGCACAGCCGATGACTCTTTGGAATAGCCCTTAGACAATCCATGGAATTGGATGTCCACTTCCTTAATGGAAACCCCGCACTCTCCAGAGCTTCTATGAGTTCGGCGATGGTTGCGATCACCTCTTCTTTGGAATGTGCTCCTGCAAGTACGTCATCGACGTACATGCACTCGGAGATGACCTTGCTGGCGAGAGGCAAACGGGATCTCACGTCATTTGCGAGCTGTTTGAGAACTCTCAAAGCCAGGAAGGGAGCACAGTTTACTCCAAAAGTGACGGTGCTTAGCTCGAAGTCCCCGATGTTGCCGTCTGGCTTACGGAACAGGATTCGTTGGAAAGGGGTGTGTTTTGGATCAACACGAATTTGGCGATACATTTTAGTGATATCTGCATTGAACACGTATCGATAGTATCGCCATTGGAGGATTTGCATCGTGAGGTCGGACTGAAGGACCGGGCCTGGATGAAGAATATCATTCAGGCTCTTCCCATTGGAAGATGGGCACGATGCATTGAACACCACCCTCACTTTGGTGGTGGTGCTGTCGGGCTTAAACACTGCGTGGTGAGGCAGGTAAAAGTTACTCATTGCAGGATTGCAATGTGAAAACACTGGCCTCATATGACCCAAGTCGAGATACTCTTGCAGGATAGCTTCGTATTCGGCCTTGAGTATCGGATTCTTTGACAACCTGCTCTCATTTTTGAGAAACTGCCCCAGAGCGATGGATCGCGAATGACCTAAGTCAGGGTGATCCGGATTTTTAAACGGAAGAGTCACGACGTAGGAGCCAGACTTGTCTCTCCGTGTGGTTCGGACAAAATTATCTTCACACGCAGAGTCCGGCTCACTGGCTACCTTGGGGAGATTCTCCACCTCCCAAAATTTGGTGATGAGATGGTCGAGTTTCTCATCGTGGAGAACGGTAACCCTAGTCGTGAAAGCGGAAATTGCCTCTTGAGGCTTCTTTGTGACTGGACCCGTAAGAATCCAGCCAAAGATTGTTTCTTGGCCCATTAGTGATCCGCAGAGGTTAGGGCGGAAGCCCCCTGAACGATCGACGGAAGGATATCCGCGCCTAAAAGAACGTCAATTTGAGCGCTCTTGAAGAAAAGTGGATCAGCTAATGGGATGTCGGGCAGATTGTTCAAGAGATTTTGTGGAATGGGGTACGATGGCAGATTGCCGGAGAGCCGTGGGATGACTAAAGCTGAGGCCTCAATTCGAATTCGGGGTTTCAGCGGAGTGCCGATATGGAAATCACAAAGCTTCGTCGATTTGGCTGCCACGGAGTGGCCTAGACCGGACACCTGCGTTTGCACGGATCGGAATGGTAGCTTCATCAGACGGAATAATCGTTCGGAAATGAACGTTGCTTCGGACCCCGAGTCGATTAGAGCCCTGGCTGGATATGTGACCCCCAAGTGACACACATTGTAACGAACCTTCGGTTTATCCCGAGTCTAAGCTGGGCTAGTTTCAGCTGACTGTGGATTCGTTGCCAACAAATTTATTTGTTGAAGCCCCTGCGATAATTAATTAGACTTTGTGATTTAGGTTTTGTAGCGTAAATGTATATTCTCTTAAATAACTATGAAATGTACACGTCACTTATGTATGTAAATATGCTAGCTCGCTGCTTAGCGACGCACACCTACTGAGCGCTTGTTCGACGCACTCCGGCTGGGAGAGTGTTGTGCTAAACACGCTAGCTCACCGTAAGGATTTGAGAAAACGCCAGGATCTGGATCTGTAAACTCTGGCGGCTCGCCAGCTATGCAGATCTCTCCTACTATCTCGCTCACTCACAGCACAACACTAGCTTCGTCCACTCACAAGCACTTCTCTTACGCACGGCTACGCGAACTCACCCAGGTGTGCAGGCCTCGCTTGCGTTGCTAATATGCACCGATGTCCTGATCGGCGCCTGCTGATGATCTGCAAGGATTCCCACTGGATGTCCTTGCTGTTCCCACGATGTCCTGGGAGTCCTGATTGTCACTCGCGTTGACTTGATTTCGGCACTTCACTTTCACTTGGTATAAATTTCGACGGCAACACTCTCTCGTATCGTATTTTGACAGTCTCGTATGGAGCCGCTGGTGGCCTTTTATACCCCAGCCACAGGCCTTGCCTCGTGTGGTAACGGAGCCTGTTCGGCTCTGGAGCGGGGCCTTTCTGCCGTTATTGACCATAAGAACGGTAAAGTGGCGTGATTTTTGGTGACGCCACTTTCCCGCCAAATCCGTGGCAGCCTCCCATTGGCCGAAGTACCGTTGGCGCCCTACGAGTGAAAGTGTCCACTACTATCACTCGGCCCAAACGGCACCTCGGCTAACGGTCCCCGATGATCGTCGTGCGTGCGACGCGAACCCATTGCTGAATCTGTAGGAGCGAAAGAGACCGCCTCTAAAGGACTCTGACCCCGCTTTCCAGTGCGAGGGTCGCTCCTACAGTATTCGCGTCGCTGTGTGGAGCAACATGTATATGCACGTATATGCATATAAACGCACAGCAAATACATACGTTTATATACATTAACACGTGCATACCCATATTGCTCCTCACACTCCCCTCTTCCTTCGGGAAAACACGAGACCATCGTGTTTTGAATTTGGCGCCCGTCTCCGCTGCGCTGCTCCGTTTTGCGTCGCTCCATCCCTCGATGCTCCATTTTGCGCTGCTCCATCCCTCGATGCTCCATTTTGCGCTGATCGCTGCTGTTAACTCTCTGTTAATGTTATCAGCTGCATTTCTCTCCTTACCGCTGGCAATGCTGTATTCTGCCGGTAAGTGAGTGGGTCAATATTTTTATAAGTCTCAATAAAATCTTAAATAAAATATTGTTTTTCAGGTTGGGCATATTTTCTCCATGCCCCTCAACCCGATGGCCTGCCGCTGCCAATGCCCACGCCGGGCGCTGCTGCAACACTCGCCTGTCGGTATTGCAGCCCCCGGTGGCATTGGTGCACGTGTGCACGGCATTGGCCATTTCACCCATTTGGTGCATGCTGTCCCTCGCCGTTGGAGACGTCTCTCTGCTGGGTTCTGCTGCTCCTTGGGCCCTTGGGGATGCTCCGGTGGGGCATCGCAGTCAATACATGCACTGCTGCCGTGAGATCGAGCCACAGACGTCGTTCGCAAATGGGCACCGGTGTCAGAACTTTGGTGTCGGTGCGCTTGTTGGCCACTCCTCTTTCGCGCACAGCTCCAGCGGAGTCGCTGGCCAGTGCGCGAGGATTCGGTTGCCAAGCTTTACCGACACCTGGCGATCCATGGCCGGTGGAGCCATTCGCGTGGCAGGCGTCTGTACTCACACTCTCACGGCAAACAGCCACGTCTCCGACTGCATGCCCGCGTGCAATATGGGCCGCCGCTGCCTCTGCCCACGCCGGACGCTCCTGCACAACTCACCTTTTGGTTCTGCAGTCTCCGGTGGCTTTGGCCCTCGTGCGGCGGCCACCTGCCTCACCATATCCCTCTTCGACCTCTCTGCTGCTGGCGAATCCATTCTTCGTATGTTAGCAGTATTTCTTCGTTGCTGCTATGTCTCCGTGGCGGCTGGAACTCTGTGGTGGTGCTACAGACACATTTTGGATTGCTGTTGGGAGTTGGCCACATCGATGTCGTTCGCAACTGCCACCGGTGCCGAACTTTGACGCCGACTGGCATTTTGCGGCACACTCCTCATTCGCGCACAGCTCACAGCGAAATCGCTGGCCAGTGCGCGAGGATTCGGCTACAAAACGCGTCTACGCCTCAGCATGGCAACCGGATGGACAGTCGCGTGGCAGGCATCGATGGTGAACCAAACTCCCACGGCCAACCCAAAATTGTGAAAATATGTGTTTCATTTATATATCTCTTTTTTTATTCTCAAATAATTTACATTATGTTTTCAGGTATATTTGAAAACCCGGCACCCGATGCGTGTCCGTCGCACCCTGTATTTCGCCCCCCTTACCCAGACGATGCGGGCGGTGCGCCCGCTGCCTTGGGCCTCCATCCGGGCGGCGTGTTCTCCTACCTCCGACGGCCATTCCTCACGCCGCAACTCCACCCACTGTGCCGCTCCCGCGTCGGGCCAAGACGCCTGCCGCTGAAATGTAGGCCTCTGAGGTGGTGGCGGCCCTGGCTCCGATACCTGCCGCTGTAATGTGGGCCGGGCGGGCAGCCTGATCGGTCGCCACTCCTCGTCGGCGTCCATCGCTGTCTCCGGTGACGTGGGCGGCGGCGCGGTCGTCTGTTGCGGCGTCGTCCGTATTATGGGCGGCGGCGGTGTCGCCTGCTGTATGGGCGGCGGCGGCGTAACTGGAGGCGACATCTCCTCCAGTATGAACCCCGCGAGCTTCGTGGGGAGGGGCTCGCTCCAAGTTATAACGAATTCGGCGCGATGCTCCACGCGACCCCCCACCACCTTTCCAGCGTAGCTGGCGTCCACCCGCGGAGGCTCCGGCGTCTCCTCCTCCTCGGTGTCGGAAATCACTATAGTCTCCGATTGCTCGCCTACCTCGTCCTCGTCGCTGTCCAGGATTATTATCGGCTGCTCATCTTCTTCTTTGTCGCTGCTCTGCAGCGCTCGGTGAGGCGTAGGCGCTTGGAGAATATTGTCCATTGCGCACATAGTCGCTGACCAGCGACTCGTCCCAGCGCTCTTGCTCCATTCTCTCCCAAGCTGTCGTCGGCATGGGTGCCGTCGCGACACCGGGCGAGCTCGCGGGCGACCATGTGCTGACCTCATGGTTGCTGCTTGGTGACCACGAGCCATTCGTGGCCACGCTCTCCTCCTCGTCGCTGGCCCAACTCTCTGGCGACCATGAGCCATTCGCGGCCACGCTCTCCTCCTCGCTGGTCGACGGTTCTAGGTCCAGGTACGGCCGATGGCGTCGTAGCCGTCTCTTCGGTTGCCGGCGCGGATGAAATGGTAGTCTCACCGGCGGCAGTCGTGTTTTATTCCTCCGCACTCGTGGTCTGGACACCGGTGTGTGCACCCTGCTTGCTCCTCGTGCCGCTCCAGCGTAGTCGCTGGCCAGCAACCGAGGATCGGCAGGGTGTACCCGGCCGATGCCCAGATCCACATTATGGGTTTCGTTGCGTCCACTTGCCATGATAACTTTGCAAAAATAGGCCGAGCCACCGCTCGCTTGCCCATTTTATACCCTCTGCTGCCGCGTCGCCGACTGCGTAGGCGGCAGCATGTAACGGGTCCTGCATGTCCCATATTCAGCCCACTCTAGCCTTCCCTGCTTTATGGCTGAATTCCAGGCAGGCTACGGTATCACCCTGATCGCGTTTTGCATATTCTCACTCATACAACAACATGCACACACACTGCCCTTCGGTGGCCGAACATTCTAATGCACTCTTCCGCTGAGATACATTGTTGTTGGCCGTTTTATGTATCGCTGTGTTTTGTTGTTGGCTGTTTTGCATGTCGCTGTGTGTTTTGTTGTTGGCTGTTTTATCTATCGCACACACAGCATCTTCGTGTGTTAGCGATCGCTAAGCAGCCGACGAAGGCCTTTGCCCTCGCCTATGCATGTATGTGTGTGTGCAGAAACTTTTGCCTGGAACGTAAGCGGTTTTTGTTTTTGTTTTTCCGCTTTTCGTTTTGTGCGATTAAGTACATAATTTCGGCTGCCGTTTTCGTGTGATAAAACTGATAATACATAAGCTGCGCGCATTGTTGTTGCGCATTTACCGTATGTGGGTGCTGCTTGCGCATGCACTGCTTTGTTGTTGTATCTTTGTACTGCGCATGCACCGACAGCTAAGTTTTTCTGTGCAGTACTGTACACTGCTTGCTGTCGTGTGCGCGCAGTTCAAACAAATTGTTGTTGCGCACCCATCTACCGTAATTTTCCCCGGTTGCAACTGTAGATTTCCAATCGCTGATGCATTTCGCAGCCGAAATTATGCACTTTTGGGCAAACATTTTGTCGTCTTATTTTTTTCTTCTTCTTTTTTTTTTTGAAAGAAGCAATACACTTCGTTGTGTATTCACTCCCTTTTTTTTTTGGAAAAAAAAAAAACAAAACAGCTTTATGGCTCACCCGTGTCTCCTCTCCACGGCTTGAGATCCGCCACATGTGCCGTCCTGGTCCGCTTCTCCGCCTCCGACCTGATCCGGCAGATGACTGGCGACACAAAGCTGGCCACCATATATGGGCCTCCATAGCGTGGTGCCAGTTTTGCTGCAAATCCTTCTGCGGCATTCGACAAGTGGCGTTCCTTTGCCCACACCTTGTCACCTACGGCCGGCTTCCACTGCCGCCTCCGTAGATTGTAATGCCGCGCCTGATCCTGTCCAGCTCTCTCCAGGTTCCGACGCACGATCTCAAACACTTCGCGCATCTTGGTGGCTCTCTCGACTGGGCTCTGTGCCTCCTGGCCTGTGCCGATAGTTTGTGCGTCGAATAGTGATTTGGGCAGCCTTGGCTCTCGCCCTTGTGTGATGAAGGCGGCCGAATACCCTGTGGATGCTGACACGCTGCTGTTGACCGCCAATGTCAACTCCGGCAATGCGTCGTCCCAGCATCTCTGGTCATCTCCAGCGAACTGCGCAATCATTGTCTTCACCGTTCTATTTGCCCTCTCAGTGGGATTCTCTTGAGGCGTGTATGGCGCTGTCAACTGGTGACGCACCCCAAGCTCTTCCAGAAACGCCTTGAATGCCCGACTGGTGAATTGGGTGCCATTGTCCGTAATGAGCACCTTCGGCGTGCCAAACCGCGCCAAGATCCGCTCTCGAAATGCCTTCTGGAGAGCTGTGCTATTCGCACTCCGCAGCGGCACCATCTCCGTCCATTTCGAGAAGCGGTCTATGAAGACCAAAAGCATAGTGTTACCATGCTTTGATCTCGGCAGTGGGCCAACAAAATCTGCACAAACTGTTGCCCATGGCTCCTCGGGCACCTGTGTCAGCATTTGTCCAGCAGCTTGCAGCTGACTGGGTTTATATCGCTGACACACTTCACAGCGCTGTACGTATTTTCTTACATCCCGGTACATACCTGGCCAGTAATATCGCGCTGCCACCCGAGCGATAGTTTTTCGGCTCCCAAGGTGGCCAGCGGTGGCTGCGTCGTGGCTCTCCTCCAGCACTTGTTTGCGCCGGTCCGCCGGCACGCACAACTTCCATGCTGCCACATCCTCGTGGCCGGCCTGGTGCGGGATGTGCCGATATAAGTTTCCAGACTCTTCCATATAGTCTGGAAACTTATGTGGCGCCTTCTTTATATCCTGACGAAGCTTGGTGAGCCAGCGACATCCTGTCCCAGCTGGCATCTCCTTACTCTTGACCAGGCGGCACGCCTCCTCTCCCAGAGGCTGCCGTGAGAGCGCATCTGCCACCACATTCTGCTTACCTTTCCTGTAGCGAATCTCGAAGTCGTACTGCTGCAGCTCCAGTGCCCATCTGGCAATCCTCCCCGTTGGGCTCTCAATTGAGTTGAGCCACTTCAGAGCCATATGGTCAGTGACCACTACAAATTTGTAGCCTTCCAGGTATGGCCTGAGCTTTCGTATGCCCCAGATTATAGCCAGACACTCTTTCTCAGTAGCTGAATAGTTCTTCTCAGCACTGTTCAGTGTCCGGCTGGCATACGAAATAACGCGCTCTCCGTCCTCCGAGGTCTGTGTCAGGATTGCCCCAAGCCCATAATTGCTTGCATCCGTTTGCAAGCAAAACGGCTTCGAGAAATCTGGGCACGCCAGCACCGGTGACTCCGTCAGTTTGGCCTTCACCGTCTCGAACGCTCTCTGCCGCTCCTCAGTCCACTCCCACTTCGCGCCCTTTTTGAGCAGTGCGTTTAGTGGATGCACTGTGGCTGCAAAATCTGGCACAAAGCGGCGGTACCATGAAGCCACGCCCACATATTGGCGTAACTCCTTCACATTTGTGGGCGGCTTCAGCTCGGCGATAGCGGCCACCTTCTCTGGGTCCGTGCAAATGCCATCCTCCGTGACTTTGTGACCCAGATACTTCAGCTCTTTCTTGAAGAAATCGCACTTGTCGATGTTGATCCTCAAGTTGGCTGCCCGCAGTCGCCGGAACACCTCTCGAAGGTTGTTCATGTGCTCCTGTCGCGTCCGGCCGATGACGATGATGTCGTCCAGATAGGCAAAGGCATGGGGCATCATTTCTGGGCCGATCACCTGGTCCAGCGCTCGCTGAAATGTTGCCGGTGCAGAATGGAGTCCAAACGGCATCACCTTCCACTGATAGAGCCCCTTTCCTGGCACCGTAAACGCTGTCAGTGGTCTGCTGGCCTTCTCCATCGGTATCTGCCAATACCCATCCTTCAAGTCCAGGCTGGTGATGTAGCGCGCCTCTCGCAGCTGGTCCAGAATGTGATGCACACGCGGCAAAAGGTATGCATCTTTGATGGATCTGCTGTTCAGTTGTCGAAAATCCACACATAGCCGCCACTTGCCATTCTTCTTACGAACCATGACAATCGGCGCGCTATGTGGGCTCTTCGAGGGCTCGATGCAGCCTTTGGCCAGCAGCTCATCCACCTGCAAGTTGATTTCCGCCTGCATTTTTGGATTTTTGGGGAAGTAGCGCTTTATGGGCCTGTTATCCTGCATCCTGATCCGGTGCTCCGTGATCCTGGTGGTGCCCTTTACATGCTGGAACTTCTCCAGCTCATGCCTCAGGAAAGCATCCACCTCTGGGTCACTGTGCATGGGCTTTGGCTGCCCCATGTTCGCCTCCATCGGCGTCGCTGGGTTCGCCTCCACGCTGGCCACAACCACGGATAGCTTCTCCTCCGGCTGTCCGCTCGACTGTGAGGTTCTTGGCTCGACCTTCAATGTCAAGCCACCGCACTCCAGTGTGGTGCCCATGCTGGCCAAGAAATCCCAGCCCAGCACTAGATCTTCGATCACTCCTGGTAAAATCAGCAACGGGATTTGTATTTGCTGATTCCCCAGGCTGATCGTCGCCTCCAGTTGCGAGTCCACCTGACTGCAACTGCCGTCCGCTAAGCGTATGCGCCGCCGTGTAGCACGCACCACTCCCACTCCTCTGAGCTCGTCAGCAAGCTTTTCGCTGATAAAGCTGCTTGTGGCTCCAGTGTCGATCGTGGCTCGTTGTTGAGTGGCTCCAATGGCCACGATCGCCGACATCTGGTTGCCTTCATCCTGGAGACGGCCCACTAGCGCCTGGGGGCTCCTGACTGCTGCTCCCGCTCGCCCCTGGATGGCGGGTGTCGCTTCTCGTTTCCCGACTGGCAACAGGCATATGTTCGCACTCCAATGCGCCCGCACTGCCAGCAGAAATCCAGTGCCTTGTTGCGGCACTTAAAAGCGCGGTGCCCCTCCTGGCCACACACTCGGCATGCCCTGGCTGGATTCGGGATATGCGTCCTTGCTCCGGTTGCGCCTTCTCTCGGCGCAGGAGTAGGCTTCGCCGCATCCTCCATGCGACGATACTCCACGTCGCCTCCCGCGTCGTCCATGGCCATCAGTCGTGTCCGACCAGGCCGTGGCTGTTGCCGTAACCTCTCGCGGTCCCTCTCCAGTTCCTCGGACTCATCTGCCAGGTGCATCAATTCCACCAGATTGTGGAATTGATACGGCCTGGCATAAGCACGCAGATCGGGCAGGCTGTTGTTATAAATGAGTTTCATTTCGCGGTCTGCTCCATAGCGCAGAGGCCGCATGAGAGTCTGCATCTCCACCATGTAGACTTTGAAACACTCATCTACCCTCTGCCTCCGGCGTTTGACATCATCCTCCAGCTTCTCCAGATAGCCTCTGGGCAGGAAAAATTCCTGGAAGCTGCGCACAAATGTCGCCCACGCCGTCCAGTGCCGATTGTTGGCCACATACCATTTTAAGGCCATGCCTTTCAGCAGCTCTGGCATCGCTCTCGGGATCATGTCCAGATCCAGGCCATATGTGTCAGCCGACCACTCCACCTGCTCCAGGAACTCCAAAGGCTTCGTGGTGCCATCAAAGCGAAAACTCCACTCTCGCACTTGTTTGGCCACCTTTGGATACTCCTGAGCGGTGCTGTCGTGTCCTCGTGGCCTGATTTCCGGTTGCGGGGTGGATGTGGCCCTCATCTCACCTTGACGCGTACTTTGGAGTCGCGCCGTCGCGCTTGTGGAGGGCACACACAGCCGTGCTACATGTGCAAGCTCCGACTCCAGCTCGTCGTCCCCGGCGGCGGTCGTTGCCTCATCTC
This sequence comes from Drosophila mulleri, assembly GCA_035047565.1. NCBI lineage: Eukaryota > Metazoa > Arthropoda > Insecta > Diptera > Drosophilidae > Drosophila > Drosophila mulleri. The sequence goes on along the minus strand of JAWNPK010000026.1, from coordinate 18,677 downwards.
TGAGCGAGGCACGGCGTCCATGCAGTCGCCCCAGTTCGGCGATCCTCAGTGAGTAAGGAATGCTTCCTTCATTCCTCTCAACCCACTCGCCGAACTGTCTCCGCATGACGTCCAGTGTGCCTGACAGGCTCACTCCAAACTCCTCGCCGTAACGGAGCACTTCATCCTTTTTAAGATTATATACCCACGCTCGCACCATATTCACAAATATTCACTAATTGACTCTTATCGCAGGGCCCCACGTTGGGCGCCAGTTGTAACGAACCTTCGGTTTATCCCGAGTCTAAGCTGGGCTAGTTTCAGCTGACTGTGGATTCGTTGCCAACAAATTTATTTGTTGAAGCCCCTGCGATAATTAATTAGACTTTTGTGATTTAGGTTTTGTAGCGTAAATGTATATTCTCTTAAATAACTATGAAATGTACACGTCACTTATGTATGTAAATATGCTAGCTCGCTGCTTAGCGACGCACACCTACTGAGCGCTTGTTCGACGCACTCCGGCTGGGAGAGTGTTGTGCTAAACACGCTAGCTCACCGTAAGGATTTGAGAAAACGCCAGGATCTGGATCTGTAAACTCTGGCGGCTCGCCAGCTATGCAGATCTCTCCTACTATCTCGCTCACTCACAGCACAACACTAGCTTCGTCCACTCACAAGCACTTCTCTTACGCACGGCTACGCGAACTCACCCAGGTGTGCAGGCCTCGCTTGCGTTGCTAATATGCACCGATGTCCTGATCGGCGCCTGCTGATGATCTGCAAGGATTCCCACTGGATGTCCTTGCTGTTCCCACGATGTCCTGGGAGTCCTGATTGTCACTCGCGTTGACTTGATTTCGGCACTTCACTTTCACTTGGTATAAATTTCGACGGCAACACTCTCTCGTATCGTATTTTGACAGTCTCGTATGGAGCCGCTGGTGGCCTTTTATACCCCAGCCACAGGCCTTGCCTCGTGTGGTAACGGGGCCTGTTCGGCTCTGGAGCGGGGCCTTTCTGCCGTTATTGACCATAAGAACGGTAAAGTGGCGTGATTTTTGGTGACGCCACTTTCCCGCCAAATCCGTGGCAGCCTCCCATTGGCCGAAGTACCGTTGGCGCCCTACGAGTGAAAGTGTCCACTACTATCACTCGGCCCAAACGGCACCTCGGCTAACGGTCCCCGATGATCGTCGTGCGTGCGACGCGAACCCATTGCTGAATCTGTAGGAGCGAAAGAGACCGCCTCTAAAGGACTCTGACCCCGCTTTCCAGTGCGAGGGTCGCTCCTACAGTATTCGCGTCGCTGTGTGGAGCAACATGTATATGCACGTATATGCATATAAACGCACAGCAAATACATACGTTTATATACATTAACACGTGCATACCCATATTGCTCCTCACAACATCAATTACGGCCGTCCCAAGTAGGACCCCTGGAGTATCAGCCGTGAAATAAGACTGCACGCTACGAGGTACTTCGGACGTACCTAGAGTCGCAGCGGCTCCGGATGAGGAGCTGTTTGCTGTGGAGCCTTCACGGTGAAGCAGTGTATTGTGCCTCCCCTTGCACTTGGCGCAATTGTGAATACTAGTGCAGTCGCGCAGTTGGTGCCCTTGAGCAAAACAGTTCAGGCAAAGTTGCCTTCGCTTTATGTATGCTTCGCGCGCTGCCAAGGACATTTGGCTGAAGCGAGGACACAGACGAACCGGATGGTTCTCTTTAGCACACAAATCGCACTTTTTGGATTTGGGCTGAACTTGTGTCTCGAAGGCATGGACCTTTTTATTAGAGGTGCTGGCCGTGGATTTCGGGTCTGCACCTGGGACTTTGGGGAGGGACCTATCACCTTCCATAGCTTCAAGCGCGCGAGCATGTTCGCTGATGAACAGACTTACGTCTTTCCAGGCTGGGATGTCTGATTTTAGAGTTAATGAGTGCTCCCAGAGAGATCGAGTGTGTTCAGGTAACTTGGAAGTACACAAGAACACAAGGATACAATCCCAGTTCTCCGTAGAGATCTGAGCTTGCTCGATGGCAGTGACACACCGATGGATGGTGCCATGCAACTCTCTGAGAGCCGCGCCTGATTCTTTGGTGACCTTGGGGAGATTGAGAAGGATCTTAAGCTGACTGTTCACTAACAGTCGCTTGTTCTCGTACCGGTCACACAAGGCGTCCCAGGCCGATGCAAAGCCATCGTTCGTGAGCGGGCACTCGGCGACTAAGGCATTTGCATCACCTGCTGTTTTTGAATTTAGGTGGAATAACTTTTCCACCGGAGTCAGGCGCGGATTTTGGATATATATTGCAGTGAAAAGATCACGGAATGTTGGCCAGCGCAGGTAGTCGCCATGGAAAACTTCCGTATCAACGGGTGGCAGGCGACAGCCTCCAGACGAGGCGAAAGGAGCGGACATAGGAGCGGGCGGTGTACTCGATGCGGAAAGTGCATCGATTTGCACCCCCAGGTGCGTCGTACACCGCTCATACACAGTATAGCAATGGTCGAATTTAGCCTCCATGGCTTCAACTTCGCCACTGCTCGCCCCTTGGCTCAACGCTCTGGCACAGACCTTGTACTGCTGTTCAGCATCATCCCATAATGCCTTGACACGATCTCGGCGGATCTCGAAGGCCCGGAGCTGAGCCGCATGAGTGGCGTTAGAATCTCCGGGACCGTCGATGCGGGCCTCGAATTTGATGAGCCTATCCGCAGCAGCGATGAAATCGGACAGAGACATTTTAGACGGACTTGCGGGCTTTGGACTGGATCGGGTGACGACCGGACTACGCTTGAAAGTGCTGCTTGTCTGCGGTTTCCCGGACGGAATGGGTGATGCAGAAGCACTGCGCTTAATGAGACGTGAAGCGGGGACACTCAGCTGCGCTCGGCTAGAACGATCGGACATGGAGGCTTACTCGGACACCGGTTAAGCAAAGCCTGGAGAGTCGGCAATGAAGGCGGAGTTCGATCACCGAATCGAAATTTATCAGACCAAACAAACGTTTTGTATGGGAAATAATAAATAAAAACACAAAAAAGGAGAAAAAATAACAAAAAACAAACGGGAAGAATATTAACTAAATCCTCAAAGAGAAACAACAAAAAATGCAAATCGAAGAATATAAAAAAAAATAGTAAAAATTAAATTAAATAAAAATGTATATGTATCAAAATATTTAAAAAAAATTAAAATTATTAAAATGTACGCTTTTATATGTATTTGCTATTTAATTAATTATGTTCCGCTCTGTTTTGATCTAATATTTTTTTGTGGTTTTATATATATATTATTATTTCAACTATCGGTATCAAAAAACAATAGTTGCGCGCTGTGATCTCTAAGAACCAAGGTATCGCCACGGAATTGTGGCGGCTGTCGATAAATCTTGTTATTGGTATATGTGGATATGCAAATTTTTCTAAATGCGATCACTAGCGTTTGCACACGAAGCAACAAGTGGAATATATTTATTATTATTTTCTCTTTTTTGCAAGTGTTATGATGTGTGTTTTGTTAATATGTTAATTAATTATGTGTTAATTGTGTTGCTGCTCTATATGTACATTCATATGGATATATGTATGTACATATGTTTACTACCCTCTTATATTTAGATTGCAGAGCACAGCGGAGACACAATTAGCACACACACACGTACAAGGAAAAAAATGCAAATATAAATATGTGAAAATAAATATATAATAAATATGTGATATGTAAATATGAAAATATAAAAATTTAAAATAAATTGTAATAAAACGACAAGGATATGTTTTTTTCTGTTTTATCTTTATTTATTTTAATATATATTTATGGTGTGGAATGTACAAACAGATGTGCATATGTATATGTGTATGTATATGCAGTGGAATCGCAATTAAATGTGTGCAATCGGACTATTATGATTGGAATTGAATTGCGACAAGACACAAAGGATATTGTGTGTTATGTCTTAGCAAGACGGAAAGATTCGGAATTGAATATACAACGGACTTGAAGGTTAATGTATACATACATATATGTATGTATGTATGACTCTGGACTTCACGTATCTGAATATATAAGAATATATATATTCAGATTCGTGTCTAATATATAAGAATATATATATTAGTGGGATGCAACTTGCACAACAATGTAAAACATACATATATGGCGGAACTGTCGAATGACAAATGCCGGTATGCACTGATATATGCAAGTTGCAGTGAGAGAAATGTAAGCAATTACTTATCTGACACTCCTAAGAATCGCTGGTGGATATGTATAAATCCGGCTCGAAGGACCAAATGTTGCAGGGTGGAGTCTTCAAATAAGCAAAGTTGTAGGGATGTGGTCTTCAATAAGAACACGTGTGTTTATTTTTCTTTAAAAACTTATTTTTATTAAGCACACGCAAAATGGCGGTAATTCAAATCGTTGTACTCAGTAGTGTGGTAGGAATAATAGAAGTAATAGTAATAGTAATTGGCGGAGGGCCAAGTACTGAGAGCAAGCGGTTATGCTATTAACAGCTTGCTGTTAATCGGGCTCTGTGGGGGAGGAGCAAACCTGTTAATGGGATCTGGCATTAACAAATTGAAATACGCCTTTTACAAACTTATGGGGGAGGGTGTGGATATAAGGGTGGGGGGTGAAATTGAACAAAAATCGAAATTCTATAACGTACATATCAATCTACATTTCAAATTTGGATACTCTAGCTCTAAAGATGTAGGAGATATAATTTTATAACTGCATTTCGATAAGGTTTTTGATCGATAAAAAAATAACGGGATGAGTTATCGATTTTTAGTGATAAACTCGATATCCGCGTGCTATATACGAGCATTTAAAAAAAAAGTTGAAGTCTCTAGCTTCTATATCTTCGGAAATCGACGCGTTCAAACATACGGACAGACGGACGGACAGACGGACAGGGCTAAATCGACTCAGTTCGTCGCCCTGATCAAGAATATATATACTTTATGGGGTCTGCCACGCCTCCTTCGGCCTGTTACATACTTTTCCACCAAAATATTATACCCTGATTTCCCATTTTCAATGGGTTCAGGGTATAAAAAGAAATAAGCAGTGTGTCTAGACGCAGGTTCGAACCCGCTCCTACTCAATCAAATGAAAACTACCGCTACTTTGCCATCGCCTTAAGCGTTGGACCATTTGAGATTTGAGATTTTAGTTGCATATACAATAGTTAAGTAGAAGATGAAAACAAAGCACTTTCAATCGTAATAACAATTTCTTGAATGCAATATGTAAACTGCAAGAGCGTTGCCCATTTCCAGTGTTTAATTTAATAGCTTATGAGTCATTTCATATCTGTCAATTTAGTAATAAATATACAAATCTTTCACATGTTTGCAGTTAAATTTAATTAATTAGTAAATTTCTCAACAAAAAAAAAAACAAGTAAGAAAACTCTAGTCGAGAGTGCTCGACTACGAGATCCCCTGAACCCTTCAAGCAACAGCCATTTCAATCATTTTTAGCGTCTTTCTGCTTACACAAACACACACATACACACGCAAACACACATACATAGACACCCATAGGCGCGCACGCATGGGCTGCAGTGTGGGCTTACTATGGGAACTTAATTGTTTAATAACTTTTTTTCTGGACGTACGTTCTCCATGAAACTTTCAGATTGTGGTTTTATCATTACTATGCGTATAATTGCCAAAGCTCAAGTCTCTAGTAATTGAAATACGCCTTTTACAAACTTATGGGGGAGGGTGTGGATATAAGGGTGGGGGGTGAAATTGAACAAAAATCGAAATTCTATAACGTACATATCAATCTACATTTCAAATTTGGATACTCTAGCTCTAAAGATGTAGGAGATATAATTTTATAACTGCATTTCGATAAGGTTTTTGATCGATAAAAAAATAACGGGATGAGTTATCGATTTTTAGTGATAAACTCGATATCCGCGTGCTATATACGAGCATTTAAAAAAAAAGTTGAAGTCTCTAGCTTCTATATCTTCGGAAATCGACGCGTTCAAACATACGGACAGACGGACGGACGGACGGACAGACGGACAGACGGACAGGGCTAAATCGACTCAGTTCGTCGCCCTGATCAAGAATATATATACTTTATGGGGTCTGCCACGCCTCCTTCTGCCTGTTACATACATTTCAACAAAAACATTATACCCTGATTTCCCATTTTCAATGGGTTCAGGGTATAACAAGTAAGAAAACTCTAGTCGAGAGTGCTCGACTACGAGATCCCCTGAACCCTTCAAGCAACTGCCATTTCAATCATTTTTAGCGTCTCTCTGCTTACACAAACACACACATACACACGCAAACACACATACATAGACACCCATAGGCGCGCACGCATGGGCTGCAGTGTGGGCTTACTATGGGAACTTAATTGTTTAATAACTTTTTTTCTGGACGTACGTTCTCCATGAAACTTTCAGATTGTGGTTTTATCATTACTATGCGTATAATTGCCAAAGCTCAAGTCTCTAGTATTTGAAATACGCCTTTTACAAACTTATGGGTGAGGGGGTGGATATAAGGGTGGGGGGTGAAATTGAACAAAAAACGAAATTCGATAACGTACATATCAATCTACATTTAAAATTTGGATACTCTAGCTCTAAAGATGTAGGAGACATAATTTTATAACTGCATTTCGATAAGGTTTTTGATCGATAAAAAAATAACGGGATGAGTTATCGATTTTTAGTGATAAACTCGATATCCGCGTGCTATATACGAGCATTTTAAAAAAAAGTTGAAGTCTCTAGCTTCTATATCTTCTGAAATCGACGCGTTCAAACATACGGACAGACGGACAGACGGACAGACGGACGGACGGACAGACGGACAGGGCTAAATCGACTCAGCTCGTCGCCCTGATCAAGAATATATATACTTTATGGGGTCTGCCACGCCTCCTTCTGCCTGTTACATACATTTCAACAAAAACATTATACCCTGATTTCCCATTTTCAATGGGTTCAGGGTATAAAAAGGGTCAAAGAAAGGTTATGTAAATATAAATAAAAAAAAAAATGTATAGTTTTTTTATACCCTGAACCCATTGGAAATCAGGGTATAATGGTTTTGTTGAAATGTATGTAACAGACAGAAGGAGGCGTAGCAGACCCCACAAAATTTATATATTCTTGATCAGGGCGACGAGCTGAATCGATTTAGCCCTGTCCGTCTGTCTGTCTGTCCGTCTGTCCGTATGTTTGAACGCGTCGATTTCCGAAGATATAAGAGCTAGAGACTTGAATTTTTTTAAAATGACCTTATATACAGCGCGGATATCGAGTTTATCACTAAAAATCGATAAATCATCCCGTTATGTTTTTATCGAATAAAAACATTCAAGTTCAAACCAGGCGTCAGTATAGCCAGTTGTGAATGATTTTTCATTTTTTATACCCTGAACCCATTGAAAATGGGGAAATCAGGGTATAATGTTTTTGTTGAAATGTATGTAACAGGCAGAAGGAGGCGTGGCAGACCCCATAAAGTATATATATTCTTGATCAGGGCGACGAACTGAGTCGATTTAGCCCTGTCCGTCTGTCTGTCCGTCTGTCCGTCTTTCCGTCCTTCCGTCTGTCCGTCTGTCCGTATGTTTGAACGCGTCGATTTCCGAAGATATAGAAGCTAGAGACTTCAACTTTTTTTTAAAATGCTCGTATATAGCACGCGGATATCGAGTTTATCACTAAAAATCGATAACTCGTCCCATTATTTTTTTATCGATCAAAAACCTTATCGAAATGCAGTTATAAAATTATATCTCCTACATCTTTAGAGCTAGAGTATCCAAATTTTAAATGTAGATTGATATGTACGTTATAGAATTTCGATTTTTGTTCAATTTCACCCCCCACCCTTATATCCACCCCCTCACCCACAAGTTTGTAAAAGGCGTATTTCAAATACTAGAGACTTGAGCTTTGGCAAATATACGCATAGTAATGATAAAACCACAATCTGAAAGTTTCATGGAGAACGTACGTCCACAAAAAAAGTTATTAAACAATAAAGTTGCCATGGGAAGCCCACACTGCAGCCCATGCGTGCGCGCCTATGGGTGTCTATGTATGTGTGTTTGCGTGTGTATGTGTGTGTTTGTGTAAGCAGAGAGACGCTAAAAATGATTGAAATGGCTGTTGCTTGAAGGGTTCAGGGGATCTCGTAGTCGAGCACTCTCGACTAGAGTTTTCTTACTTGTTATTTCTTTATTTGGTCTGCGAAGGGAGTCGAACCCACCCAAGCGGTAGAATTCGGTGGTGCAAGAGAGGGGGAGCGATAGCGTCATTGTTTTGGCGTCAGGGCTTCTTTCCTTTCCTTGTCTTTTCTGAGCGCGCAAAGTTTTGTTAGTTTAGGCGTCACTCTTGCGCAATAATAAAAATCAGGTGCATTCACTCTAACAGCTGTTAGTAGTGCTGGAAATTGCATCGGGCAATCAGCTGCTCACTAACGTTGGTGAGTTGCTAAGCCTTAGCAAAGACAGCAACCTAGCTGCTGGGGTGGAATAGCAGGTATTAAAAGTAGTGCTTACTTTCGGGCTCCCGCTTTAGTTTAGTTGAGTTTAAGTTACTGCGGTCTCTAAGCTCAAATTATATTATTAGGCAGTGCCCACTACAGGCTTCACGCCGTGGTAGTCGGAGCCCAATGGATGCCATGATGGAGGAGGAGCTGCAAGCTTTCGCGCGCCGTTCCTCGTTGCAGCGATCGCCGCAGCAACAACAGAGGGCGTTGCCGCAGCAGTCCCCAGTGGCTGAGTGTCAGACACCCAAGTCTTTGAAAGATGCGTTAGCTCAAATAGGAGCTACACTAGAGGGTTTGTCTGCCCTATTTGGGGGGCAGCGGCATATAAATGCCCTAATGAGAGAGGAGCTGGCTAGGCTGGTCAGTCTCCACAAGACGGCCGAAGCGTTCTGCAACCGATCGGTCAGAGACTGCGAGGTGCAGACTATGCGAGTGTTAGTGCTACAGCAGGTAGTAATACGCCTAAGCGGTCGAGGGAAGTTGCCACTGAGCAGAGGAAAACTCCCTCGAAAAAGCCGAGGCACAACAAGAGCGCAGCAAACCCAATAGAGCCAATGGCTCCACGGGCTGCAGCTGATAGAACCAGCCAGGCAGGTCAACAGACGAGTTCAAACAGCTGGACGGTCGTCAAGGGACGCAAGCCGCTGCAAAAGCGTCCCAGAAGCGATGCCATCGCGATCTCAGGTGTAGGTGGTTGCAGCTATGCGGACATGCTTCGCGTAGTAAAGAGCGACCCAAATTTAAAGCATCTGAGCGGCGACGTCCAAGGTATTAGGAAGACTGCTAAGGGTGACCTTTTGTTGCAACTGAGTAGGAAGCCGGAGCATAGTGCTGAGGCCCTGCACGAAGCTGTAGGCAAGGCCTTGGGTGAACGAGCGGTAGTTAAAACACTTACCGAATCGGCTCAAATTGAGATTCGCGACCTAGATGAGTTAGCGAGCAAAGAGGAGATATTGGAGGCAATTAGGGTGGAGTTGAAGGATAGCTCACTCCCCATTGAGGCTATCAAATCGCTTCGGCCAGCTTTTGGTGGACAGCAAAGAGCTACGGTTGCTCTCCCAATTGGGAAAGCTAAAACTCTGCTCGAGCTGTCTAAAATTAGAATAGGATGGGTAGTATGCCGTATCCGAGCCGTGGAGCAGCCTAAACGCTGTTTCAAGTGCCTCGATTACGGCCATATGGCAGCAAACTGTCGCAGCGACTGTGACCTAAAGGGCACCTGTTTCAGGTGTGGAGAGAAGGGTCACAGTGCAAAAGCATGCACCAAGCCACCAAAATGTAGCCTCTGCACCCGGAAAGGTGAAAAGCAGACGGACCATTCAGCAGGCAGCTTCAAGTGCCCATCCTACCGTGAAGCTGCTCGTAAAATGAAATGTTAAGGTTCTTGCAGCTCAACCTAAATCATTGTATTGCTGCCCAAGATCTTTTAGAGCAGACCATTAGGGAAAAATGTATAGACGTAGCTTTTCTCAGTGAGCCTCACCACTGTAGAACCAGCTGCCCTAGGACATGGTCAACAGACATTAATGGCAAAGCTGCGTTGTGGGTATGCGGCAACTCAACGATCGTACTTTCGAATGTTAAGTCATTCAATGGGTTCGTACGTGGCCGATATGGTGACTTATGGCTTTACAGTTGCTATCTGGCCCCCAGCATGCAGCTCAGTGAATTCACGACGGTGCTCGACAAGCTTGCCGAGGATGCTAGGGGTCGGAAGGCCATTATAGCTGGAGATTTCAACTCCTGGACAATAGAATGGGGTAGCCTCACAACAAATGCCAGAGGTCGTATCCTACTGGAGATCTTCGCGACACTAGATGTTGCACTGCTCAACACTGGTCACGAGTACACCTTCAGTCGGGCGGGATACGGATCTGTTGTCGACATTACTTTTGTCACTTCATCCCTCTTTCGGGGAGCAACATGGAGCCATTGCGATAGCTATACGGGCAGCGATCATACGGCACTTCTGTTCACAATAGGTGAGCCACCTGCCAGGGCGTCATACCTTTGATCCCGCGGTCTTTTCAGAGGCCATTCAGTCTCTGGGCACAATTGGTAATGCTGAGGCCAGAGCATGCCAAATGGTAGCCCAAATACAGAGTGCCTGCAATAGCAGCATGTTACGCCGCAAGCAGTTCACGCGGCAACAAGAGCCTACGTATTGGTGGAATGCACAAATAGGTGACAGGTGACAAATGCATCCAGGCGAGAAGAAGCTACCAACGGGCTCGCGGTAGGCCTTCGTTTGTTGAGAAACAATTAGCTTATCAGGCAGCCAGAAGACAACTGAAGAAGGCCATTCGGGCAAGCAAAAGAGAATGCTTTTTAGAGTTGTGCGACTCTGCCGAATATGACCCTTGGGGCAGGGCATATAAGATAGTAGTTAAAGACTATACGCAGGTAGACAGGTGCAGCCTACGGATCGTCTGGAGCTTAAATCGATTGTGGAAACGCTCTTTCCAGAAAGTTTAAGCTCCATTCACGCCCTTGAATCCGAGTCTGCTGATCAGGGCTCAACGAGCACTCAAATTGTTTTAGTTACAGACGAAGAAATCTTAGTAACTCTCCGAGGTCTTAGAACCAACACAGCTCCAGGGCCGGACGGGATCCCAAATCGTGCGCTAAAGCTAGCCCCCGCCTTGCACCCAAGTACGTTCGCGGAATTATTCAATGAATGTCTAATTCAAGAGACGTTCCCGGCAAAATGGAAAGCCCAGAATCTGGTATTGTTACCCAAGGCTGGCAAACCACCAGATGAGCCATCTTCGTACAGACCGATCTGTCTCTTAGACACCATGGGAAAGGTGTTTGAGAAATTGATCTGCTCTAGGCTGGAGACTGCGATTGCTAGCGCCGGAGGCCTATCACCAAACCAATTTGGATTCCGGAAGGCCCGGTCAACAACGGACGCGCTTAACAAAGTTGTTGGTCTGGCCACTTCCGCTATTCAAGGCACCAGATGGAGGCACGGGACGAAGGAATACTGCATCATCGCGACCCTGGATGTAAGGAATGCCTTCAATACAGCTAGTTGGGATATGATACTGAATGCGCTGTCACAATATAATATCCCTAAATATCTAAAAGAGATAATAAAGAGCTACTTCAGAGGAAGAACACTGGTATACAACACGAGTGAGGGTCCCCAAACTCATACATTGTCAGCTGGAGTACCCCAAGGCTCAGTGCTGGGGCCTCTCCTATGGAACATCATGTACGACGGCGTACTGCGCTTGGAACTACCAGCAGGTGCGCACACCATTGGCTTTGCTGATGATGTAGCTGTCGTAGCCATAGGAAAGGAGCTCAAAGATACAGAGGATATGTGAGCGAAAGTATCAATCGCATACGAAGCTGGTTGACAGGAGCTGGGCTCGAGCTAGCGGCACACAAGACGGAAGCCGTGCTAGTAAGCAGTCGCAAAAAAGTGGAGACTGCCAACATAAAGATAGGCAGCGTCACCATTGCGTCAAAGAGGGCGATAAAGTATCTTGGCGTCATGATAGACACAAGATTAACTTTCCGCGAGCACTTAGAATATGTGCATAAAAAGGCAGCTGATTCTTGTAGAGCTCTCTCAAGAATCATGCTTAACACGCGGGGACCTAAACAGCAACGGCGTCTTCTTCTAATGAGCGTCATTCTCTATGCTGCGCCAATATGGTCAAGAGCGATGGCAACGCCGAGCTACAGCCGGGGCATTTGCGCGATCTACAGACTGAGCGCAATCAGAGTCAGCTGCGCTTTTAGGACTGTCTCCGATGACGCGGCGCTCGTTATAGCCGGCATGGTGCCACTGGAGGACTTGGTCGCCGAAACCGTGGAGCGGAATTCTCACGCGCTTGTGCGACACAACGCTGTCAGGGCGAACAGCATTGCGCGATGGCAACGAAAGTGGAATAGCTCAGCTAAAGGGCGGTGGACTCACAAGCTCATCCCGGAGCTCGAACCATGGGTTAACCGCAAACACGGCGAGGTTAACTTCTACCTAACGCAGATCCTCTCGGGTCATGGGTGCTTTCGGAGCTATTTGAAGCGCTTTGGCCACGAGGAATCTGACGAGTGTCCCTGGTGCGAGCGAGGGCATGTGGAAGACGCCAATCACATTCTTTTCGAATGTGAACGGTTCCTGGAGGAGAGGCGTCGTCTAGAAGAGGCATTGGGCCGCTCCATCAGAGCGGACAACATAGTCAACGCCATGCTGGAATCGGAGGAGGCCTGGGAACTAACAAGCACCTTCGCGGCCACAGTGATGATGGAGCTCCGCAGAGTCGAGCGAATAAGAAGACGAGCTGTCCCAGGCTAAGGTAGCGCATAGTGCTTGCGAAGCAATGCTTTACGGCAGTCCCGAAAGCATCGCGCGCTATCCTAGCCACCACACAACTTGCAAATTGTAATAATAATAAGAATGTCAATAAACGAATATAAAAAAAAAACAAGTAAGAAAACTCTAGTCGAGAGTGCTCGACTACGAGATCCCCTGAACCCTTCAAGCAACAGCCATTTCAATCATTTTTAGCGTCTCTCTGCTTACACAAACACACACATACACACGCAAACACACATACATAGACACCCATAGGCGCGCACGCATGGGCTGCAGTGTGGGCTTACTATGGGAACTTAATTGTTTAATAACTTTTTTTCTGGACGTACGTTCTCCATGAAACTTTCAGATTGTGGTTTTATCATTACTATGCGTATAATTGCCAAAGCTCAAGTCTCTAGTATTTGAAATACGCCTTTTACAAACTTATGGGTGAGGGGGTTGATATAAGGGTGGGGGGTGAAATTGAACAAAAATCGAAATTCCATAACGTACATATCAATCTACATTTACAATTTGGATACTCTAGCTCTAAAGATGTAGGAGATATAATTTTATAACTGCATTTCGATAAGGTTTTTGATCGATAAAAAAATAATGGGACGAGTTATCGATTTTTGATGATAAACTCGATATGCGCGCTGTATATACGGTCATTTTAAAAAAAAGTTCAAGTCTCTAGCTCTTATATCTTCTGAAATCGACGCGTTCATACATACGGACGGACGGACGGACGGACGGACAGACGGACTGACGGACAGACAGACGGACAGGGCTAAATTGACTCAGTTCGTCGCCCTGATCAAGAATATATATACTTTATGGGGTCTGCCACGCCTCCTTCTGTCTGTTACATACATTTCAACAAAACCATTATACCCTGATTTCCCATTTTCAATGGGTTCAGGGTATAATAAATGAATAAATAACATTTATAAAATAAGTTTTTCTTCTGACAACATTCTGACTCGAGCCGAGCCCTAGCCACAACGCCTTAACGCGGTGCGCCTCGCCCTTAGTACCAACGCCACTGGTTTGTTGGAAAGAAATATAGCAAAACTAAAATAGGTTGACTGCTGCAGCGCCATGTAGCAAATCTAAACAAGTAAGAAAACTCTAGTCGAGAGTGCTCGACTACGAGATCCCCTGAACCCTTCAAGCAACAGCCATTTCAATCATTTATAGCGTCACTCTGCTTACACAAACACACACATACACACGCAAACACACATACATAGACACCCATAGGCGCGCACGCATGGGCTGCAGTGTGGGCTTACTATGGCAACTTTATTGTTTAATAACTTTTTTCTGGACTTACGTTCTCCATGAAACTTTCAGATTGTGGTTTTATCATTACTATGCGTATAATTGCCAAAGCTCAAGTCTCTAGTATTTGAAATACGCCTTTTACAAACTTATGGGTGAGGGGGTGGATATAAGGGTGGGGGGTGAAATTGAACAAAAATCGAAATTCTATAACGTACATATCAATCTACATTTAAAATTTGGATACTCTAGCTCTAAAGATGTAGGAGACATAATTTTATAACTGCATTTCGATAAGGTTTTTGATCGATAAAAAAATAACGGGATGAGTTATCGATTTTTAGTGATAAACTCGATATCCGCGTGCTATATACGAGCATTTTAAAAAAAGTTGAAGTCTCTAGCTTCTATATCTTCTGAAATCGACGCGTTCAAACATACGGACAGACGGACAGACGGACGGACGGACAGACGGACAGACAGACGGACAGGGCTAAATCGACTCAGCTCGTCGCCCTGATCAAGAATATATATTTTATGGGGTCTGCCACGCCTCCTTCTGCCTGTTACATACATTTCAACAAAAACATTATACCCTGATTTCCCATTTTCAATGGGTTCAGGGTATAAAAAGAAATAAGCAGTGTGTCTAGACACAGGTTCGAACCCGCTCCTACTCAATCAAATGAAAACTACCGCTACTTTGCCATCGCCTTAAGCGTTGGACCATTTGAGATTTGAGATTTTAGTTGCATATACAATAGTTAAGTAGAAGATGAAAACAAAGCACTTTCAATCGTAATAACAATTTCTTGAATACAATATGTAAACTGCAAGAGCGTTGCCCATTTCCAGTGTTTAATTTAATAGCTTATGAGTCATTTCATATCTGTCAATTTAGTAATAAATATACAAATCTTTCACATGTTTGCAGTTAAATTTAATTAATTAGTAAATTTCTCAACAAAAAAAAAAAAATCAAGTAAGAAAACTCTAGTCGAGAGTGCTCGACTACGAGACGGACAGACGGACAGACAGACGGACAGGGCTAAATCGACTCAGTTCGTCGCCCTGATCAAGAATATATATACTTTATGGGGTCTGCCACGCCTCCTTCTCCCTGTTACATACATTTCAACAAACCCATTATACCCTGATTTCTCATTTTCAATGGGTTCAGGGTTTAAACAAGTAAGAATTCTCTAGTCGAGACTGCTCGACTAGGAGATATCCTGAACCCTCCATGCTGATGTTCCAATCATTCCGCACACATACATACACATGCAAATCCATCAAGCTATGGCGGATATATCTACGGCCATGGGGGGCGTGGCAAATCGGATAAAACTGTATCTCCGGAAGTCATAAAGCTAGAAAGTTGAAATTTTGCACGTGAGCTAATGTTATGATTCTATAATGACTGATGAAGAAATTTTATGTTTACGCCCTCTAGGGGCGTGGCAAATCGGACCTGAAGATATAGTGATTTTTCAAATTTTGCTATATTTTAGGCACTATTGATGCTAGAGACCTGAAATTTGGTATATATACGCGGGGTGACAACCTACGTCCAACGAGCTATGATGGATATATGTCCGCCCAAAGGGGGCGTGGCAAACCGCAAAAGCCTATATCTCCTACAGTTTAAGAGCTAGATGCTTCAAATTTGGATAGTTGAGTTACTGGTAACATCCTCTATCGATGTCCCAAAAATAATCGTTACGCCTCTTTGGGGGCGTGGCATATCGAAAAATACCCTGTAATTTTCACATTTTTGGAGCGTAAGCATTCAAATTTGGCATGTACGTTACCGTTAGCTCGTTCTAAGAACAGGCCAAAAATGAGGCGTCTACGGCCACTAGGGGCGAGGCAATCCGCATTTGTAGTATCAAATTGCGATATTTATATGCGTGAGCCAATTAATTATAATGGGATCAACGTTTGGGCTGTGAATGAGTATTCTGCAATCGGTATCGCCCGACTGCAACGTTCTTACTTGTTGTTATACTCATTCACGAAGTGAATTAGTATATTGGTTTTGTGCAATGTCCGTCTTGCTGTCCGTCCGTCCGTCCGTCTGTCCGTATGAACGCAGTTCATTTCGCCGCTATTGAAGCTAGAGACTTGAAATTTGGAACACATACTCGTGTATAACTCCGATTTATAAAGTGTTAAAATTTTCCCGATCCGCCCACTAGGGGCGTGGCAAATCGGAAAATGCATTTTCCGATATACCAGAAACCATGTTAGTAGAAAGCTGAAATTTTGTATGTAGGTCCGCGTCGACAATCCAAGTCCATCAAGCTATGGCGGATATATCTACGCCCATGGGGGGCGTGGCAAATCGGATAAAACTGTATCTCCGGAAGTCATAAAGCTAGAAAGTTGAAATTTTGCACGTGAGCTAATGTTATGATTCTATAATGACTGATGAAGAAATTTTATGTTTACGCCCTCTAGGGGCGTGGCAAATCGGACCTGAAGATATAGTGATTTTTCAAATTTTGCTATATTTTAGGCACTATTGATGCTAGAGACCTGAAATTTGGTATATATACGCGGGGTGACAACCTACGTCCAACGAGCTATGATGGATATATGTCCGCCCAAAGGGGGCGTGGCAAACCGCAAAAGCCTATATCTCCTACAGTTTAAGAGCTAGATGCTTCAAATTTGGATAGTTGAGTTACTGGTAACATCCTCTATCGATGTCCCAAAAATAATCGTTACGCCTCTTTGGGGGCGTGGCATATCGAAAAATACCCTGTAATTTTCACATTTTTGGAGCGTAAGCATTCAAATTTGGCATGTACGTTACCGTTAGCTCGTTCTAAGAACAGGCCTAAAATGAGGCGTCTACGGCCACTAGGGGCGTGGCAATCTGCATTTGTAGTATCAAATTGCGATATTTATATGCTTGAGCCATCTATGTATGTACATGTATATACAAATAGGCTTAATAGGCGTTGATAACACGGAAGTAAACATTTTTATAAAATTAAAAAATATAAAAGAAGCTAAAATAACAAAAATTTGCAATTTACAAAAAATAGTTTCCCGCGGGATTTGAACTCGCACCCAAGCCAAATAGCATGTTTGTCAAAATAACTAAAACGAATTTAACCGGCGCCTCTGCCGACAGCGCTACCGCCTGCTTTGAACAACAGTAAATAAAACGAAATGACATTCTTGTTATGAAAAGCCAGAGTAGCGGTTAAAAACTTCAAGAACAATGCAAAAACAAATCAGTCGCATTTGAGATTCTTAGAACACGCCAGAGTACGCATTTATGTGTACATACACACACACATACACACTTAAAAGTGAGCGCGTGTGTAAGAAGGCTGGAATGCTTAATGCTATGCGTGCAGACTTATGTGTGATCTGTATGTATATATGTATATACATTATATACATACATATATGCGGATATGCTATGAGGGCTATTTAAGAAGAAACAAATTTAAACTTATAAAATTGTTCGATTAAGAAAATGAAAATGAAAAGTATTAAGTACCCTTTATTAAAGCTCGCACCTTCCCAATAAAATATCTATTTTATAATAAAAACGAAATATGTATGAAAAAAAAAAAAAAAAAAAAAAAAAAAAAAAAACATTGAAGGGGCTTTGAACCTCCGCTACTCTAACATAACTCGCGTCGCCTTTATCACCCACGCTATTGCTTTGCTTGACTATATGGTAGCTAAAATATAATAACGTAATAACAGAGCATCATCTGACAAAACTACAGTAACAGCTAGAAAATCCAGAAATCAATCGCAATTCTTAGAATATCAAAAAAGGCGCGTTTTGTCTATACGCATAGAATAAACAATGAGTTTGTGTACACATGTATTAGAAAATCGCGCTGATCTGCTGCTAGCTTGGAACCGGTATCCAAAATATACAAAAATCAAAATTGTATAAAATTGATTTGAAGATTCTAGTTCTAAAGATGTACTAGATATAAACGGCAATAGCTATCGATGATTTTTTTTAAAATTATAATGGGATCAACGTTTGGGCTGTGAATGAGTATTCTGCAATCGGTATCGCCCGACTGCAACGTTCTTACTTGTTATACCCTGAACCCATTGAAAATGGGAAATCAGGGTATAATGGTTTTGTTGAAATGTATGTAACAGGCAGAAAGGAGGCGTGGCAGACCCCATAAAGTATATATATTCTTGATCAGGGCGACGAACTGAGTCGATTTAGCCTTCCTCTGTCCGTCTGTCTGTCCGTCTGTCCGTCTGTCCGTATGTTTGAACGCGTCGATTTCCTAAGCTATAGAAGCTAGAGACTTCAACTTTTTTTTTAAATGCTCGTATATAGCACGCGGATATCGAGTTTATCACTAAAAATCGATAACTCATCCCGTTATTTTTTTATCGATCAAAAACCTTATCGAAATGCAGTTATAAAATTATATCTCCTACATCTTTAGAGCTAGAGTATCCAAATTTTAAATGTAGATTGCGATATGTACGTTATAGAATTTCGATTTTTGTTCAATTTCACCCTCCACCCCTATATTCAC
>JAWNPK010000025.1:0-125812 GCA_035047565.1 Drosophila mulleri | reverse complement strand
GCCCGTGCCAAAGGCATGTGGGTAGGTGCCTACATCTATATCTATATCTATATCTATATCTATATCTATATCTATATCTATATCTATATCTATATCTATATCTATATCTATATCTATATCTATATCTATATCTATATCTATATCTATATCTATATCTATATCTATATCTATATCTATATCTATATCTATATCTATATCTATATCTATATCTATATCTATATCTATATCTATATCTATATCTATATCTATATCTATATCTATATCTATATCTATATCTATATCTATATCTATATCTATATCTATATCTATATCTATATCTATATCTATATCTATATCTATATCTATATCTATATCTATATCTATATCTACATCTATATCTATATCTATATCTATATCTATATCTATATCTATATCTATATCTATATCTATATCTATATCTATATCTATATCTATATCTATATCTATATCTATATCTATATCTATATCTATATCTATATCTATATCTATATCTATATCTATATCTATATCTATATCTATATCTATATCTATATCTATATCTATATCTATATCTATATCTATATCTATATCTATATCTATATCTATATCTATATCTATATCTATATCTATATCTATATCTATATCTATATCTATATCTATATCTATATCTATATCTATATCTATATCTATATCTATATCTATATCTATATCTATATCTATATCTATATCTATATCTATATCTATACCTATATCTATATCTATATCTATATCTATATCTATATCTATATCTATATCTATATCTATATCTATATCTATATCTATATCTATATCTATATCTATATCTATATCTATATCTATATCTATATCTATATCTATATCTATATCTATATCTATATCTATATCTATATCTATATCTATATCTATATCTATATCTATATCTATATCTATATCTATATCTATATCTATATCTATATCTATATCTATATCTATATCTATATCTATATCTATATCTATATCTATATCTATATCTATATCTATATCTATATCTATATCTATATCTATATCTATATCTATATCTATATCTATATCTATATCTATATCTATATCTATATCTATATCTATATCTATATCTATATCTATATCTATATTCTATATCTATATCTATATCTATATCTATATCTATATCTATATCTATATCTATATCTATATCTATATCTATATCTATATCTATATCTATATCTATATCTATATCTATATCTATATCTATATCTATATCTATATCTATATCTATATCTATATCTATATCTATATCTATATCTATATCTATATCTATATTCTATATCTATATCTATATCTATATCTATATCTATATCTATATCTATATCTATATCTATATCTATATCTATATCTATATCTATATCTTTCTATATCTATATCTATATCTATATCTATATCTATATCTATATCTATATCTATATCTATATCTATATCTATATCTATATCTATATCTATATCTATATCTATATCTATATCTATATCTATATCTATATCTATATCTATATCTATATCTATATCTATATTTTCTATATCTATATCTATATCTATATCTATATCTATATCTATATCTATATCTATATCTATATCTATATCTATATCTATATCTATATCTATATCTATATCTATATCTATATCTATATCTATATCTATATCTATATCTATATCTATATCTATATCTATATCTATATCTATATCTATAGCTTTAAATTTTTTTTCAGTTTGATGTTTTCCATTTCGTTTCCTTTACTTTTCCCAACCTAAACGCGTCAAATAAAATTTCTTTGTTCCGGGTTCCATGTTTTGGGGTAGCATGGGAATATTTCCGCGTCGCCTTTGTGTCTTTGTTCCGGGTATCAAAATGCGACTCCTGGAGCAATGACGAAATACCAACCACGAATTGCATACGGCGTAGGTCAGTTCGACTCACAAAAGACAAAGAGAGAGGCGAACGATAGAGAGAGAGAGGGAGTGAAAATTTCCACTCAAAATCTCAGTACAGTACGCAAAGGACAAAGAAAAGCGCTCTTTACCTGTGCTCTCCAGCTCGCACTCTCTCTCTCTTTCTCTCTCTCTTTGTCTGTCTCTCTATCTGCAGGATCAAGCGTAATGGGGGTAGCAACCCTCGAAATGACATCGCAGCAGCCCGAAACAGCGCACAAAGCAAACGACGCAATTCGCACCCGCAATACGGAAGAAGGGCGAAACGCGTCATCCTATATGTATGTACGTATATATGTATGTATGTTTGTAACCCACCCGATTTCCAGGAAGCGAAAAATGCATTCGGGTATTTTACGTATTTGGGCAACAGCAAGCAGAACAAGGAAGAACCCATCGAAAATCGCAAATGGAATACCCTAACAAATTTCCTTGAGATTTTAGATGAAAAATCTGACTTGAATAGATTATAATATTATATAAAATAAAAAGGAATCAGATAACATTGATAAATTATACGAGTTCCTGTTCCTAGGGGTTTTTAGTGATATATGTATATGATATATCAGCTTAACTTTTGAATATGATGTCTGAATTGAATCTATTGCTGTAAGACATTAAATAATACTATGTGCAAAACAGCTTGGATTTGAAATCTAAAATATAATAACAGAAAGAAATTAAATATTAAAAAAAAAAAAAAAACTGCTTACAATATTTAATGAAAGTTAATATTAGAGCTTATTCATTTATTTATTGTTCAACTACTGACAAATAATTTTTCGAAATGTTAACAAGAAATCTAATCGACAGAAAATAAAACCCATAAATGCTTCTAAGGAATCTATTTTTTTTTGTTTGCAACGAATCTAAAGCTAAGCCATAAAATAAAGACATATGTACATGTACATACATACACATGTATGTATGTATGTATATAAGTGCAAGCGCAGTTGGAAGGCGCGTGTTGAACTGCAAAGTAAACGAACCACAAAAGGAATCAAAGTCTGAACCGCAAAATACGATATGTTTTGGCCTGATATAGAATTGGCTGTAATACTCTAAAAATATATATGTACATACAACAACAATAGATCAAAGAGTTGCATTATATATAAATCGAACTGTCAAGGCTTTGACTAAAGAAATCTTGAACGAGATATCGTTAATCTACATTTATGTACAATATACAGTGGAACGACTCCAGACAAACCTAGGTATATGAGCAAACTGATATTGCTATAACGTCAAGGACGCTTAACGGACCGCCATTATAGCCTGATTCTACTACTTATATATATCGTATCTATTTATATATAGACGTATACATATTCTCATGCTTCATAGAACCCATTTCACTGTTATTTTACATAGGAAAATCGAATTACCCGCTGGCAGAGCATAAATAGTCTAACGAGCTAGGGGTTAGGGGTAATGCGATGTAGGAATTTTAGGGTTGTTTACACTCTTTATTATGTCTCTATGTATGTCTCTGTGTGTGTGTGTGTAACATGTGGCACGTTCTAATGTGGTTTTTACTGCCCGGAAATTTCAATGCGTCGCGTCTCTACAGATTGTTTTCATAGCTCTGTTTTTGGTCTCTGTCTGTGTCTCGGTCTGGATCTATTTCCGTTTTTATGGCTTCGCCTGGTGCGCTTTGTAGAGCGCTTCGCATTGCATTGCTGCCGCTTGGCAGTGACCTTGAACAGCTGCTGCTGCTGCTGCTGCTGCTGCTGCTGGTTCCCTCCAGCATACCCGATGCAGCTCGCGTCTTACACTCACCCTTCCTCATCATCTCTGCAGCGCGCCGAGCTTCTCGAACATGCGACTCCTGTCTCCGTCTCGTCGCGTCTCATCACTGGGTGTCTGGGCGTATCAGGCAATGCTATTGACCTCTCGCCTTTCGAAATAGCGCCGGCACCATCAGCCGCTCGACTGATGCAGCATCAGATACCCTGTGATTTGCAGTGTGGATGTGTATAGCAAAAGTCGCAAATCGGTAAGAATTTGCCTTCTTTTGCCTGATATTACATAGTATTCTATTCATATATATACTTATATATACATTTAGAATCCGCTTCAGCAGAAATTAAATTTACAGGGTATTCAGCAGGCTTTTCTGATTTGATAGACCTGTTAACGATTGTGTTTTTTTGTTATGAATTTATAGATTTCCGTAGATGTTTACATTGTACAAATAGAGACTCGATTTGTTATCATTATGTAGAAAACATTTTAATGCTAGAGATTGCGACTCATCTCTCTTTCGTAATATAAACATTATACAATCAAAATTGCAGGGTATATAAAAAAGGTGCAGCTGTTACTTGAGTCTTCTTTTAAGGAAGCGTTCATTTATATCCCTAAACTACAGGGTATGTGTGGCAGTCCCTTTGATTGTCTGTGTATATATTTTAGATATTGATACACCCCCATCTTTAATATAATACTTTCAGATTTGTTGTATTATTCAAAACTCCTGAAATACCAATAATTTCCTTTTCATATTTATTGTACTTAGGGATGAGATTTTAGATAACGAATGAGCTACAGAGTATATATACAGAACTTATACCCTGTAAATCGAGAGATTTCATAACAATTTATTTTCTGCTTATCTTCTTTTGCCCCATTCCCAGTGAACTCTGTAATTGTGCTCTCAATTACAGGGTATAGCTGAGATTATATTACATAATAATGATGTGGCCTCGTTACGCGCCCGATTATCAGCCTATAACCTTTCGAGCAGGAAATCGGATGCCCAAACACATTTCTAACTGACGTCAATTCGAGATTAAGAAGACGAACCATTTCTGTTTTCATTTGCACGAATCGAGCTCGAATTCAAAATCAAAATCCTGCCTTGTTGTTGTTGTTGCTGAGGAAATTGGATGCCATTGAGTGGCACTCAACGATGCAGCTACTTGACTTTGCTGTTAACGATCCGCACTATGAAAACCAACTGTTCAGTTAATATGCAACATACGATATTTAGAACGGTTATGCGATATTAGCGAATATCAATGAGCCGTATTAGTTGCTTGTAAAATCGAAAACAATAATAAAACAGAGCCGGAATCTGTGCGATACTTGGAAATACAGAGTAGAAAAAAGGTATTTGAATGTACATATATATGTATATAAGAATTGAGATATATATTGTATTAATTTCCAACATTTCTTACTAATTTATAGATTATATTCGTACAATAATACTTTTCTCAAGGAAAAATTGGTAACTCCGGTTGTCCAATATACCATTCAGTATAGGTGGGCTATACTTGTGATACAATTTGAGCATTATTAGGGCCAGAGTCCCAAATCTTTTTTTATTGAACTCGGTTTCAATATAATTTATATTCGCTTTAACTCTACGAAATGAATTACTGAATCTACAGATACTAGGAAACATGAATACTATAATGTAAGATCTATAATAAACAATAATTCGTATCTTCAATGAAAACTACTAGCCCAAAGAGCAGCAGTATCAAATTTCCGAAATATAGCTCTAGTAAATGCTCAGTTCACATAGGTTTATTTGAATAAGTGCTAAATATGGATGCTTGGACTCGAATAGTAAGCGATGCCAGTATAAGAACAGAAATGTTGTTAACAAGAGCTCCAAGCTCACTCTCACAGATATACTTCAAGATGTGTATGTACATATGTATGTATGTATATATATATATATATATATATATATATATATATATTTAGTTTCGTCTGATGAGGCAATGTCAGAGAAGTCAATTGAAATGGAAAAAAGTCTGCAGAGCCAGGCCGGGCCCAATTGCTGTGCGACACACGTAGATTAGTCGCAGAGACGCGACTGATAAGAAGCAACAACAATAAGCGAGGCCTCGATTAGAGGCTGAGAGCATGAGTGCTATATATAGAGCATACATACATGCATACATACATACGTATGCATGTGTATGGGGAGTGTTATGTGATCTATGTCGTAGCTGGTATTATTATTTTGGGTGGTTGGGCTTGTCCGCCCAGGCGCTGAGACAAATTAGCGCCTCAATGACAATGATAGCCCCTCAAGGCGCTTTCAATTTAGGCAATTACGCAACTGTAAATGGAACTGGAATTGGAACTGGAACTGAGAATGGAACTTGGACTTGGAATCGGAATTGGAACGTGGGCGGCAAACACCTAGCATCAAATCAATATACCTATGTACATATATGTATAATATATATCAGACTTAACCTCAAATTGAGCCGCATTAAATGATTCTCGCTTAATGAAATGTCAATATCAATTTTATTTTCATCTTTAATCTTTCGATTCGATTCGATTGGATTCGATTCGATTCGTTTTGCCAACCGCACAGGTTGCAATCCGCTTGAGTGAGGGTCGCTCGTCGTCAGACAACCTCAAGGCAAATTGGCTGGCAACGACGACAACTTTCAAACTAGCACAAAAATTCTAGGTAGCACATCGACTGTGAGATACCCCTTGAAGTTCGAAAACGGAATCCAAATTGCAGAGTCACTTTTCAGATTTAACCAGAGATATATCGAATATACGTCGAAGACTTTAAACTAATTTTGAGCTTAAAACTAAGGTTGGTTTCTTAATATATTTAGATTACAGGGTATATCAAGTCAACTAAGTAATACGACTTACTTTTAATACATCCAAATCCTTTTATTCTCCATATTTCCCTATTACAGGGTATAACAAGTCGTACCTCAGCGACTATATGTATGTATTTCAATATTTCCTTAACAATCTCAAGTCGAGCTAATAATATTCTGCGATATTTTTTTATGACAGGGTATTTCTAGTCGTGCACCAGTGAGTCCATTTCAATGTTCGAGGGTAAAATAAAGGTAAGTCTATAGAAACGCAACTAAAGCTTAATTTAACAATAATATACCCTAATTTGAATATTTGACAATTACAGGGTATCCATCGTGGTTGAAATGTATGTCACAGCAGTTACAGTTGCAGTGGCAATCGCATAGATCAATCTGTCGATTAGCCAATATTGCCGCAAAGCTATCAAATTGTAAGCCGCAAGACCTCCACACACGCCCCCCATCGTCTGTTTAAGTTTCTAAAACTAACTCGCTCTCTCTCTCTTTCTCTGTCTCTCTGCTGAGGCGTGTGCGATGCCCAATGACAATTAAAAAGCCGCCTTTTTTCTTTATTTATGTGTGGGAATCTTTACTCATGTTCAACTTAGCTTAACTTACGTATATAAAAAAAAAAAAATTACAATTTTGTTTGTATAAAAAAAAATGAAGAAGAAGAAGACGAGAAGAAAAACAAATATGAGACGCATAAGTAATCAAACAAGCTGTTTGCTGTTTGTTTGTCCGCTTTGTTTACAAAGCTCTGTTTAAGCTATGCTCTCTCGCTCCGCCACTCTCTTGGCCGCTCTCAGCAGCGTTGCCAGACCGTCAGCGTGAGCAGTGCGAGCGCCACACCCCATGCGCTGCGGCTGCTGGCCAATTGATTGGAGTGATTGCAGCCATCCGTATCGCAGGTGTAGATGCAGCTGCGATAATCCATGCGATCGCCCTTATTGCGCACATAGTCACAATAGTTGCCCAAATCCTTGGAGCTGCAGAAACGTTTCGCCCCAATGCCGCCCTCGAAGCGGCCCACATGCTTCACACAGAATGTGGCGCCATGGACGCTCGAACAGTTCTGTGGCTGGATATCGGGCTGATCGAAGCGATCAAACCATTCGCCGCACTGGAACGGATTCTTCGTGTCGCTCGCATCGCATACGTAACACTCAATTGCCAAGGTGCACTGCAGGCGGCAGCAGCACCAGAGCAGCGCCGTCAACAGCAGCGCTGGCAGCATTGGCATTTTCTTCATTATTGTTGTTGCTGTTGTTGTTGTTGTTTTTCGATTGTTTTTTCGATGACGCACTAAGCGCGCGCACACTCACACACACACACACAGGCAGAGAGACTCACGCACACAGATAGAAGATAAACGAAGAGACAAAAGTCGGCGTCGTCAGCAAATGCCAAGCTTGTACTGAAGCGTTGTTTTAACTTCGTTTCTGTTCGTTTCAGTTGTTGCTAGCGAGCAGCACACACACACGCACTCACAGAGACTCACACACACAAACGCGCTTAGGCAGTTAGCCGAGTGCGAGTGTATGAGTTGAGCGCTTGCTAGCGCTCTCTCTCGCTCACCTGCTGTTAGACTCGACTGTTATTCTAGCCCTAGCTGTTTTATCAGCTGTGCTCGGACGCATCCTTTTGCTGGCGCCCTCTAGCGTGCCATCTGCGCTCATCCGTTTATCGTTTATCGAAACTTGTTGCTTGGCAACAAACCAGCGAATGCCAATGCAAGGCAACAGGTATGCCGCACACACACACAGACACAGACACACTAGTTTGGCTCCCCCCGTTGGCGTTCTGATTGGAATCTCATTGGAGTTGCTATTGGAAACGTCATCGTTGGGTTCTTTGGGCCCGCTTTGCCGACGTCAGCGAGTTTCGCTGGCAGCCAAAGCAAGAATCAACGAGGGCATTCAACTTGACTGAGACAAAAGCTCAACACACACACACATACACAGCCAGAGACACTCACTCACACACGACAAAACAAACAAGGCTAAAAACAGCTTTGTATACCCTGTACTTGTGCAAAAATAGAGTTCAATATCCTAATGATTATTTATATAAGGTGAAGACAGTTTCGATCTCACTGATCATTTATTACTATTACCAAGCTCCCAATTTCCATATCAATGTCTTCACCTATGTACTTCTATTTAGATAAATTCAATCATTTATCATTTCGATTAATCGCTATAACCAACTATCGATAACAATCGACAGACTACATTGTTTGCTTAAGCTTACATGCTGAATGTTGAGCATATTATAAAAGCAGCAAATGATATTTATTCCCCATTAGTGATTAATTCTATGATATCGATAAATATCGATAACCATTAGAGCTTTTCTAATGATTAAGGCTAAAGACATTAAATTTGATAACTGACTTAGGGCTTCAAATGTACGTTTACGGCCGATCTCGCTGTAAACCAAAAAATGTAGGGTATCTCGCATTTGACTGCTCCCAACTCGCTTAACAACGAGTCGTGCTGCCCACAAAAAACAAAATAAAAAGCATTGTCAACGATCTGATCGGCAGACAGAGTTTGTAAAATGCAGAAGGTGGGCACTGAGCTGGGCTCCGGCTAGGTGCCAGCACCCTGCCACCTGCCCCCTGCCCCCTGCCCCCTGCCCCAGCACCCAACCACATGCCAACCTATGTCCCACCCGTCCCCTCCCCTACCCACCATCCATGAAAACAGGGCCAAGCCTTAAAATAAAACCCACAAGACCCAACTTCAGGTTTTCTCTTTATGGCTTATGCTTGATTTCAGCGACTGGCCTGACCAATGTAGCATGCGACGTGCGGCATGCGGCATTCAGTGTGTTCAGGCATGCAGCCTGTGTGTGTGTGTGTGTGTGTGTGTGTGTGTGTGTGTGTGCAAGAATTGCTCAATCTGCAGCTCAAACAAGACATTTTTAATGGCTTTCCATTAAGGATAGTTCCATTTATGTGGCAGAAGCTTGACAGCCTTTTGAAAACCCAAACGCAGCTTGAAGCGGATCAACAAAAACTATATATGTATATAAAGTCATCTCTTATAGAAAATTTATACATATATATATTCTATACTGTCTTTAAAGTTGAAAGAAATCAAGTTAAGCCAAACCTGAACAATTTTTTGCCAATGAACTGAACCGGATCATTCAGTCGATCCATAAAAAGAACAATGTCTTGTATCTTTGACTATCCATAGCAAAAACCCACTCGAGTTTAGGAGTTCACATAACTCGACTTTCAAGTCCAAGATGCATTAGGGCTAGTCGTCATCTATTAATGTTTGTTTTCAGTTCATCAGCGATCGAGTACTTGAGTTTTTCGTTTATAAATTATCAAGATGTTTAAGCACTTGAGAACTATTTCACATAGTTTTTTAAATAGTCCAAGAGATGTATGTATGTACATAGATGAAAGTACAGAAATTAAAGAAAGGCATAAAGTTGAAGTCAGACGGGAGATAGGAGGTAAGAGATAGGAGATGGTAGACGGTAGGCGGTAGAGATGGGATATGGGAGATGGAGAATGAAAGATAGGAGATAGAAGACGATAGATAGATATATAAATAGATAGATAGATATATAGAAGAAGGATAAAACGATAGAAGATGGAAAATAGGAGAAACATTTAATTAAAAGATGACAAAGGCTGGTGCTTCACACATGTATGTACATATGTACATATACATACATACATATACCATCTATCCCATACTTGTACATATGTATGTACATATGTATATAGAGTTTTATGTTTTTATGGGACGCAATTTCTGCGTACGTGACTAATGGAACGATCTACAGGAGAGGTTGCACAACATGCAATACAAGGCTGATGCAGCAAGGCAAGGTACAGTGTCTGCTGATGTTGCACTTACACATACACATGCACACTCGCATACACCCATATATATGTATGTACATATGTATATGTGTGTATATGCATGCACATGTATGGCGTATGCCACATGCTGACGGCCTCGTATATGTATGTATATATGTATGTATAAATTGTGCACTTTGATCTACACACTTGGTGACTTTTGGGCGAGTGCATAATTGAAAAAAAAACCGGCGCCCAGGCTGCCACGTCGCATGCACAAAGAGGAGAGAGAGACAGAATGAGAGAATGCGCTCAAGAGAGCATGTCTGGAGAGGGGCGGGTGCGCAGCAAATTCAAAAAGAGGGAAGCTGCATGCGGAAGCATAAAAAGGAAGTGGCTAAGCAGGAGAATTGAGTGAAAGTGAGCCGTGCATTTGAGTGGAATATGCAAGGCGGTGAATTGAGCGCGAATGCACTAAGAGACGAGCATGAAACAAACAAAGAGATAGAGGGAGAGCGACAGAGAAAGAGAGGGAGTGAGGGAAGGTAACACGCCGCCAGGCTCAATCAGGAAAACAAACAAAAATAGAGCTCAGCATCGGCTCAAGTCGAAGTGCAATGCAAAGAAAAGACACAAACTGAAACACACACACGCTCGTACACTCACATTAATCAATGTCACGTATGTACATTACTCCGTGCACCCACAAAGCAAAAAGACAGTTATCGAAATGTTATCGGTTAACGGGCATACGTGCACAACAAAGCTGAGTGAAAGGCACAGCAAGATATATGCTCGTACATACACACATGCATATATGTACATATGTACATGCTTACATTCACATAGCCACATACATAGGTATGTACATATGTATGTACTACATATACATACATACACAAGTCGGGCTTACGTACGGAGCTGGGGTATAATGACAACGCACTTGAATTATTTCAACTTTACGAAAGTGGCGCAGTTTATGGTGGGACCATTAAAAGGCCAAGACCAGCAAGACGATCATGTTAAAGAAGCAGAAGAAGAAGAAGGAGACAAGACAACACTGGAATTAAAACAAGGGCGTCTTCGACTAGAAGATGACCTATAAAATACAACAAATCATTTTTGTTGATATTATTATTATCATGATCATTAGGTATCAATGTAATTATCGTATTGTCTTTGTCATTATTAATGAGAGTTAATATTAGCTTTAGCTTTAGTATTCGAATTATCATTTTCTATTCAACTCATTATCATTATTATTAGCATTATCATTACCATTACCATTATTATAATCGTAATCCACTAATAATTTCCACCAACCCCCTCCAGATTTTATGAACATTTACAGGGTATTCGAATACTTATTACACGCGCTCACTGCATGATACGACCAAATGTGGGGCTAAAGGGCCGAGGGATTTTATAGTAGGTGGGGCGGGGCGTGCAGGCCTTTGGGCAGGGCATGTCTTGAGCTGGTATCACGCCGACGACTCAGACAGAAAGCCCTATAAATTGCGTTGCACACGCGCAGCTCGTAGCCATAAATGTGGTTAAATGCAAACCACTCCAACCTAACTGTAATCGGAGAGCAGCCATATTGATTGAATGACTGATGAACCGAACTGATGACTGATGAAAGCTGAGCCAACAACATCGACGGCGTTATTTATTGTCAAAGCGGGTCGCATTTAGTATGAATGATATAGTAGATCACGCATCCAAACACTGCACAGTTAGCTCCAATTGCAGTGTTGATAAACGGTATAGCAATTACTAGATGTAGTGTAACAAAAAAAGCTTTGAAGCTATATACAAATACATACATACATATGTACATATGTATGTATGTATGTATGTTTTTCATAGAATAAAGCGTTAGAAATGCATCAAATATTCTGTTCCATATTTACTGCTAGTTATATCTCATAGCTTTTTTATATTTATTTTTAAATTGTTCATTGCATATTTTTTATTTTTATATTTCTTATCACAGCAAATTGACAATAACAAATAAACAGCTTAGTTTTCTATTATTTATAGAGCATAGCAAAGTCGATTTGCTTACCTCTAAAGTCTCTTTCCTCTTTCCTCCTCTCTCGCCCTTCTACTCTTTTAATAAAAGCAAAAATAAAGAACTGCCGAAAAAAATTAAATTCAACACCATTTAAATTACCAGTTTTCTTCTTACCGCATTTTTATAACAAACCAAAAAAGGTAAAATGAAAAAAAAATGGTAAGAAGAAGCAGAAGAGAAAACCATACCTTTCGAAATGTGATTTTAAATTGAAGACAGGAAAGCAAGAAAAAAGGCAAACGCAACAACATAACCACAACGTGAAATTCGAAACATTAACAAAAAACAAACTATACATACATACATACATACATATTTTTATATATGTACATATGTACATATATATGAACATACATATACATATGTATGTAAATTAGTATGTGTATAAAGAGTATAAAGTCAAGTAATCAAGCAGAAGTAAGTAGAAGCAGCACATTGTAACCAACGTCAAGCTGAGAAAATGAGTGCAGCTCAACAAAGTTAAGCTCAAGAGAACGTTTCAGCTGCGCTTAAATAGTGCTCAAAAGTGCGTGTACATGAGAGAATGTCTCAGTGTGTGTGTGTGTGTGTGTGTGTGTGTGTGTGTGTGGGTATGTGTCAGTGTGCCTGCTCCAGTTTATGCCATTGAGTGCGCGCACAGTTTAATCAAAGCTTACAAGAATATCCCAAATAGAAGAGTGAGAGAACGAATGCTTAACTCAACGAAAACAAATTGAGCATCAGCCACAATACACACACAACCAAGCCGCCAAGACGCGCACGCATAGCGTACGTGAGCGCGAGAGTGCGCGCAAAGAGAGCGCATACAAAGACCGCGTGCACGGGAGTGGCTTGAAGCTGAGTTGAGTTGCGTTGCCGTATAGCCGTTGAGCAGTTCAGTTTTGAGCGCAACAGCGAACGTGGCGCGCGCGTGTGAGATTTTTTTGTAGCAGCCGCAGCAGCAGCAGCAACGAAAACGATACGAAACGAAACAACGATAGGCAAGCGGCGGCAGTCGATGGCGACAGCAGCGCACGCTGGTCTCTGCTCAAACACAGTCGAAAAAGCGAGCTCAAAACAATTTCATTTCATTTTTTAACTTCTGTTTTACGTTTGCCGCTGTTTCTGTTACTTCATTTTATTATTATTATTTATTTTATTTTTTTTTTTGCTTATTGCAATTTTTTTTTTTGTATTTCCTGTGCATAACAATTGCAGTTACTCCTGTGAGCAAAGAAACTGGACAATCTATACAGTTAGAACGCGCGTTTATTTGGCTCTTTTTTTCATCATTTTGATTTTGGATTTTGGGTTTCAGTTGCGCGTGTTCGGCTGCAGCAACTGCAACGCAACGACGCGACGCGCGCGTTTTACGCACAGCTGTAACAGCAACAGCAACAGCAACAACGACAACAAAAAACAACGTGTATACAAAATAAAATAATAATATAAAAGAATAAAACAGAGTGCAGCAGCCCTTCAGCAACAACAAAAACCCTACAGGAGAACCTGTTCTGATGTTGCTTTGTCTTTGAGTGTATGTGTGTGAGTGTGTGTAGAGCCGCTGTTTATGCAAATTCGCTGCATAGTAACAACAACAAGAACAACAACACTCGCACAGCTGGCAGCTGATTTTGCAGCACAGCAACAATAACAACAACAGCCACTCGCAATGAAAGTTCAGCTGAACCGCAACGACAACAACAACAACAACAACAACAACAGCAAACACTAAAAGAGACCAACGCAAGGGACTTCAACGTTTTTTTTCGCGTAAGTCACAAATCTACCTCTTCTTTCCATTAACAATCTTAATACATATGCGCATGTGTGTGTGAGTGAGAGAGCCAGAGAGAGAGAGAGAGAGTGAGCGCTCTCAAAGGTTAAGCTCAAGCTCAAGATTAACAGTTCTAATTAGCAGTACTCTCGCTGTTCTTATGTAAAACATTTAAACGTACCAATTCGGTGCAATTTATTATTACATATTACATTATTATTAATATTAGAATTTATATGTAATATACATTATTTTTGGAAAATTTTAAATTACCTTTTTTTTATGAAATTGAGAAAAATATATTTATATATGTTTGTTCTAATCGCACTAGAAAAATATAATACCTGGACTTTAAAAGTACATATACATATGTACATATATATTTAATAAAGCAAAAATGATACCTTCAATTAATTTGATCCATTTTAGAGATTTTAATTTAAATATGTTCAGAAATTAAAATTAAATTAAATAAAAATACAAATAAAATACATATGTATGTGTTTTTTTTTTTACTAAAATTATATCTAAAAAAAAATAATAATAATAATAGTAATTACAAACTTTAAGAAAGTAATATAATAAAAAATAATATTTGTATAAACTTTTTTAACCATTGAAAAAGCAGAATACTCTTTTTTTTATTAGCTCTATTTAAAATATAGAGTCTTAAATGTATCAATTTAAAAATCGAAGCTTTCACCCATTTATTGTGCTGTAATATTTCTTGGTAAAAATTTGTTTCTTAAGTTTTTAAGCCGCTTTTTCTTAGACTCTTTGCACGCTTTGTCGCCCGGTTTCATTAATCTTAATTATTTCTTCACTTTTCTTGGCGTCTTTCTCTCAATTACTGTACCCTTTGGCATATCTTTCTTCTTGTTCACGAAGTTTGTTTTTCTTTTGTTTTCATTCTTGATGAAAAATGTTCAGCTGCAACTTCTATTTTTTTTTTCTGTTTGGTTTTATGCAGCTCTCACGTTTTGAATATCAAGAAGAGATCTGAATTTTTATTCACATCTTCTACATGCCTGTCTCTCACTCTCTCTATCTATCTATCTATCTCTCTCTTGCTTTGACACTGAGCTCCATCTTTTTAGCATCTGCAGCGGCTTTAAGCCAAAGATGTTTCTCATTAGTGCCGCCTTCCACTTGTCAGATCCCTCGGCTCTCGGTTCTCGCCTCTTCCTCCCCATTCTCTATCCTCTGTTCCTCCCTCCCCGTTCCGTACGACGGAAATGGTCAATTGAAGCCGCACAGAGGCAACTCATTGTTTCGATTGCAGCGTCCACAGTTCGAATTGTCCCGCTCGCTGAGCAGCTCCCTAATTCTAGTGTTGTTTTTGTTTCTTCTTTTTTTTATGTCTGCGGTTATACGAGCCCGACATGTGAGTGAGTACGGACGATGGGCCGGGAAGGGGTGGGCAGTTTATGAAGTACCTGGAAAAACGATAATATATTAAACCCAGCTCAAGCTCAGCTTGTTATTTAATTAAAGATCTTAAAGTTTCGTCTGTCTGTGTTTATCTCTACCCAGCACATAAATCAAAATGCTTTATGAGCCGAGCTTCTGTGGCTCCCCGAGACGCAGCTTAAAGTTTTCAGGTTTGAGGTTTATATTATATAGCCTCAAATAAAGGAAACTAAGCTGAGATTTTGCATATGTAAACGAGTAAAAAAAAGACTTGAATTGAATAAATCGCATTCAAAAAATGTTTGACTAACGTTAAATAAAAAGCATGCATTTAATACCAGCAAATACAAATTGCATATAACAGATAATTTTAGGAGAGTTTTATTAAAGTAAAATAGATGAGAAATGTTTTGAATTAAATGCAGGAAAAGCTGAAAACTTGAGCCAAACTCATGTTATTATTATATGGCGAAAAGAATTCACTAGTTTATATAAAACAGATAATTAGCGAAAAAAGCTTTTTGAAACTATATACACATATGTTGCTAAAAGTTAAAGTAAAGATTAAAGCTGAAAGCAAATATATAAAAATAAAGCTATATATGTATCTATTAAAGTTTATTAAAGCTTAGCATACGTAAGTAAAAGCTTTCATCAAGTAGAGAGGGTAAAATATATATGATAAGCTTTTGGGAGTTGTAGCTTTGTTAAAGCTCTTTTTATAGGAATATATTTAAGCACATGAGAACAAAGATTAATATGAGCATATAACTTTATTGTATGCATACATACAATATATTGTATATCTAAATAGTTCGAGCTACTCTCGCTATTTTCCAATTGAAGTTTGCTGCCATCTGCCAGAGCCATCGAAGGTAGCCAAACAAAGCGACAAAGAGAGAGGGAGAGAGTGTGAGTGAGAGAGAGACAGGGAAAAAACCCAAACAAAGGGATGCAGAGAGGGAGAAAAAAGATGTAGATGCAGGTAGCAAGAGCAATAGAGTGTGGCAGGGGGGGGGGGGAGGAGAGGTAAGCACTTCCGCTTGGCCAAGCAGCTGGCCAACAACAACAACAAACAACAACAAACAACAGCAAAACAATGCAATTAAAGCCGACTGAATTTGGTTTTCCAACTTGTGACATCACAAATTTAATGAATGACTAACTGAAAAGTCTGTCCGACTCCAACTTCGATTCGGACTCTGAGTAGTATTCAAGTATTCATGTTAAGGTTAAACGTGTAAAGCTCTCAGCATTCTAATTGCATGACAAACAAACAGATAAACAACGTTAACTAAAAGCATTACCGATGCAAATGCATATTCGGAATGCTTTAACTGAGCGACTAGCTCATTACCTGTGCTCTAGAAACTAAAACTTGACTGGAAGTTAATTTGAATTTGATCAGAAAACCTTTAAGATTATTTAAACAAAGTCACGAAATAAATATGTTATATATAGATATATTTTTGATCAATGACGCATCATCAACGATTCCTTTGCTACTACTAAGAAGTATTTCACTTGCATTGGGAATACTATAGTATTACTCATCAGCATTGGCATCAATGTTACCAATTCTAATTAGCACTCTGATTAGATCTAGCATTTATTTACAAATATGGTCATATTCGTTATATATTTGTTAGCCTAGCTCTTTAGCATTAGCATGATTATTATCAAGCTAGGCATTTATTATTCGCATTGTGATTGACATTATTATTAACATTTGCATTTGCAGTATCAAGAGCATAGCTCATTGACATTTGCATCGTTCTTAAGCATTGTCATTGTCACAATATGATTGTACTTCATTAGCTTAATAATGAAACTAATCTAAGCATTGTAGCTACAAAGATCATTAGTGCAATTCTATACATTCTCATTGTTATTGTCATTGGCATCATCAGAGGCCCAGCATCAGCATCATTATGATATTCAAATTGATAGTCATTATCATTATCATTAGCATCAGAATATGAGCATTAACCCAAGTCTAAAAGTTATTCTTTATAATTTCTTCATTATGCAAAAATGTGTACAATTTTTAATTGTCATTATCATTATCCTTAGCATCGCTATTATCATTATCAGCATTGGCATTAGCATCAGTTTAGTTTAGTTAGATTCATTATTATTAGCATTCATAATGATCCTTGCTATATTACTATCATTAATTGTAGAGTGTATTAGCATTAGCATTAGTATTATTATTCCTCATTATTATTGGCAATCAATCTCAGCATTTTTCTTATCTTTCTCATTAGCAAAGTGCATCAGTATTCGCATTTGTTTTGATCAGATTCATAATTGTCAATTACGATTATAATTAGCATAAGCATTGTCATTATTATTGTACATCATGCACATTCCTTACTGTGACATAATGCCTGCCAATGTCTGGCATACCCCATGCAACCATTCCCCTTTTAATTTAAAGCAGAAATTCTGTTTGTATTTTTTGTTTTTTTTTCTGATTTTGAAATTCTGTCTAAAGCACGTAATGCTGCCCGACGCCGACGACCTTTGCAATGCGACACCTGCACTCGGTTCAACTAACAGCGGCCATGCCAACACCACACCTACCACCCCGCCCCCATCTCCCTTCCCCTTCCCCTTCCCCACCATTTGCCACGCCTGTTCGGCCCCCTGCTTTTGGTACGCTCAAAGTGTGCATAGAAATTGCAATTTTTCGCACATAACTTTTGTCTCGCTTTCCATGGCCTTGGCAATGAATTTAAAGCGCCCCCCACTTGCAGGAGGAGTGCAGATGAGAGAAGGGGGGCGTCTGTGTGTTTGCTTGTGTATGTGGCGGTCATTGTTGCGGCTGCCTGTTGCGGTTAATTGTTGCAGTTGCATTTGCCTTGCCCGTAGCCAGCGAAGCGTGTGGAATAAACAGGAAAACAGTGGCCAAATAAAGGGGCAGATCGAGGGGTAAATATATGGGTATATGCATGTATGTGAGTGTGCCTCTGTGTGTGCGTGTGTGTGTGTGTGTGACGGAACCAGCAGGGTGTCAATGGAATAGTTTGTTATAAGCTGAACGATCGTATATACATATGTATATACATACATACATAGATAGCAACAAGTTATAGAGCAGAGCACAGGTGGGACAATGGACACAGCGAGAGGAGTGGAGTGGGGGGGGGGGGGGCAGCTAACAGGGGAGCAGAAGCAAGGTGTAAAGGGTTTAATAATCCTCCAAACTAGATTAATGTGACACACATCATCATCTACCTCTCTCAGTTTAGTCTTCTGCAGTCACTAAATCAAATTAGTTCAAAGCCTACAAACCTTTTTCAGTTTGGGAAGTTTCTTATCAGCTTCAGCGGAACAAAAAACACGTTAGCTCTATAAATAGAAACAATTAACAGATGATTTGAGTCGGCTCTGAGAATCTGAGCCAATATCAGCTTTCCGTCAAATATTCCATAATTATGAAGCCCTATCTCTCTCTCTCTATCTTCTCATCTTCCTATTCTTCATTCTCCCAGATTCTCTCTCTCTCTCTCTCTGCTTCTACGATCTTTGTCTCTATCTCTCTATCTTCACTCGTTCCCTCAGATTCCTCTCTCTCTCTCTCCCTCTCTCTCTCTGTGTCTGTCTCTCTATCTGCACTCGTTCCCTCAGATTCCTCTCTCTCCCACTCTCTCTGTCTCTGTCTTTCTATCTTCACTCGTTTCGTCAGATTCCTCTCTCTCCATCTCTCTCTGTCTCTGTCTCTCTATCTTCACTCGCTTTCTCAGATTTCTCTCTCTTACTCTCACTCTCGCTCTCTCTCTCTCTCTAACTCTCTGTCTCCGTCTCTCTATCTTCACTCGTTCCCTCAGATTCCCCTCTCTCTTTCTTGTCCTCTACGCTCTCTCAGCCTCTTCTCTCTATCCCTCTCTCTCCCTCTCAGCCACTTTTCTCTGTCTCTCTCTTTCTCACTTTCTGCCTCTCTATCTATCCTTCTCCCACTCGTTCCCTCTTTCACTTATTGTAATACACACTTTCTCATACTCTCATATTATATCCCATTTTATTCAAACCCCTCTCTCTCTCTTTCACACACGTTTATATATATATATATATATATATTGCATTTCTCTCGTTTAGCCATGCTCTATTTCACTTAAAAACTCTCGTATCTCTATATAGCTGTATATCATACTTTCCCAAGTCTCTCTTTCTACATCTCTCTCTGTCTCTGTCTCTGTCTCTGTCTCCGTCTCTGTCTCTCCCATAGCGGCATTCATTTGCAATTTGCAAATTCAGCTTTATGTGACATTTTGAAATGTTTGATCCCATTTAAGTTGACACCCAGAATGAAGAATGAATCAAATAATTGAATTAGTTTATGCAAACTGATCTAAATTAAGTCTAAATACGATAATTTGAATATGCGTCTACAATTGCAGAGCGTTTTACAGTTAAGTTGTGCCAAAGTGAAATAGAGAAGTGACTTTTAGCAGTCATCTGGTAACTAGGAAAGTTTTGAAATCGTACTCAGTCTAAGCAGCACTTGAAGTCCTTAAAAGCCAATATACCCCTTTTCCACCTCATGGACAGAGTATGAAAATAGCAATTGCTTGGGGCAATCGATTGCTGCTTGAATGAGACTGGAAAGACTTAAGTGGAAGATCGGGTCAAGCGTATAAAGATCGAGTCGAGTGCATTCAACTCTCAATTGGAGAAAGAGAAGCTGTGTGCGTGTGTGAGAGAGAGAGAGAGGGAGACACGTGGAGAGGGTGACATCGAACAAGTGGAACAAATGGCAATTGGATAGATTTAAATGATGGCACGCATCAATTTCTCTCAGTGCAGCGCATTTGCCTTTAATTGAAATTGAAGCTGTCTGCAGATTCTATTAGTTGATTTACGTTCTTGCTCAATCACACAATAGCACAACACACACACACACACGTGTTGGCACGCCCCCTGCCCCCACACCGAAGTCAAGTCGCGTGTTTGTCTTCAGATAGCGTGAAGCAAACAAAAATTTACATTTTTCCGCCGACTTCAATCAGAGGCGCGCAACACGTTTTCCAATCAAACTAAATGTACCGATCCCCAAAGATACTCGAATACTATATACATACATATGTACATATATATCTACATACATATCTATGGGGACATAGATATAGTTATAGATAGAGCAGGTTGTAGATAGATATGGAACTCGTGTTATTTAAACGACCTTCACACACACCAATACTGACAGATGTGTGGGCGAGGAGGGATTCTTTAGATAGGGCAACCCAGACAATTTGAGCAGGAATTTTAATTTAATTAGAGCTCTGAGATATATAATCGTATATATATAACTAACATACTAGGCATCAAAAACTGTTTAAAGTATGACTTTAGCTCTCAATTTGATACGAAGATACAATATATTCTATACATGTATATACACATATTTTTTTCTGTTATCCAATCTCATCTATCTAACATCCTACATCCTAGATTATTGTGTTTCGATACCTCATTAAAAATGTGGAAATTTGTGTAAAAGCCAGGAACGAGGCGTGACATACCCCATAAAGTATATCAGGGCGATCGAGCTGAGTCTCCTTTGCTAGTTAGCACGTTCCGTCTGTCTGTCTGTACGTTCATATGTCCATACGTTAAGACCCATAAGATTGGAGTAGGGTCTATGAACTGTACACCTGTTTTACTTTATTCATATATCAGTCGAATTCTTTGAAAAAAAAGAAACCTTACAATAAATAGTTCTCTGGACTCTACAAAATATAAGTCAAGTTTTTTTTTTCATTTTGGCATTTTTCTACAACAAAAAGGATAAAGATTGTATATTATATATATATTATATTTTATATTATATTGCACTTTTTATAATCAAATAAACCTCTCTCTGCTTTTCTCTCCCTCAATCCTTCACTATCTCGCACTCCCTCAGTCTTTCAATTCTTCTGCCTTTTAAATTACAAGTCTACAAGTCTATGTTCGAGTACCTAATTTACGACATCTCTCCAATTTGTCTATTTACAGTTTGATACATTGATATGCATCGCTGGCGTTGTCTGATTAGCAGAAACAACAACAACAACAATAAACGAAACGGGATTTGTTATCAACGCGACATTTTGCAACACTGTCGAAGCGGCTGTTTTTTGTATTTCCTTCTGTTTTCTTGAATATTCGCTTCAGCTGAAGCTCGATTCCACCGCAACTCTCCACACTCTCAACAGACTCAGCAATTTGAAATCGTGCCAAAATGTATAAGCTATTGGGTAGCCTGAAGAGCTACCTCAAATGGCAGGACATCCAGACGGATAATGCAGTCTTCCGGCTCCACAACTCGTTCACAACGGTACTTTTGCTTACCTGCAGCCTGATCATCACGGCCACCCAGTATGTCGGCCAGCCGATCAGCTGCATCGTCAATGGCATACCGCCGCATGTGGTCAACACCTTTTGCTGGATTCATAGTACGTTCACCATGCCGGATGCGTTCAATCGACAGGTGAGAAGTCTACACAACTCTACATGAATCATATCTGAAAGTATAATTGGGCTACTGAGCATACCTACATATATCCATTAGTCGAATAAGCTTAAAATTGTTCTCAATTCTACAAAGACGGTGCATACTCTACACATTACAAAAAGTCTCCAATTTGGATTATTCTTTGAACGTATTAATCCAATAAACCGTAAAATAATGCTTAGTATTTGGAAAAATTTATAAATCCAGATATCTGAGCAAGTCTCCACAAAGCATTTGATGTATGTAGAGGCTTAAGAGTATATATAGGTATAACAAAATTTATTTAGAGCAATTTTACAAAGTTTTGCCCAAGTCTCCAAAAGGGGTTTGTGCGTCTGGTTGAACATAATTTATAGTGGAATGTTAGGAAAAGTGAATGGCTTAAAAGTATTTGTAGATTTCCTTAATATTAAGTCAAATCTACAAAGTCTACACAAATTTCCGCTACTATTCCTTAAATATGTTGTTGAATTCAAACTGACAGATAAGTGCAAGAAGCTTTATATTGCAAAATGAACAATTTGCAAACTCTACACTAGTCTCCAAAAGCATCATTTCTATATTTTGTGATGAATTGCATTAAATATAATTCAGTAGAGTGCCTCAAACGTTCCACTACGCTCACGATGTATATTTTTTGCATAGTCTACACAAGTCTCCAAAAATAATTATATACATTTCCCAAATGCACTTCGATCAAACAAACTTCAGCAAACCTTGTAAATAGCATGTTTACAAACTCTACACAAGTCTCCAAATATAGTAAGTGCGCCTTTTGAGTCACGCAATCACGAAACTTCAGCGCAGCTTCCCAGAATTTTCTGCTTCAGTGGAGTCTTGTCTTGCCTTGCTTGGTTTCATTATTTTTACTGCTTCTCCTTCGTCTTCTTCTTCTTGTTCCTTGTCCGCTTCTACACATCCTTATGTAGGCCGATCACGTTCAACGTTGTCTCATTTGTATGATGTGTAATACATGCTGTAGGCCCGTTTATGGATGCCTCGCATAAATATGTGCATATTTATATGCTCCGGCTATAAAGCAATTATAAACGGGGCGTTGTCGCTCCACATTGTGCTTCGTGTGATCCAAAAAAGAAGAAGAAAATTAAATCAAAATACAAAACAAAAAAAAAACAAAAAACCGATTAACAACGACACAAAAATTGAATATCCCGCGGCCATCCTTTCGCTTGTGCACATATCTCATATTTCAAGAGGGGCAATGTTTTGTGATTTCGTGGAACCTTCAACGCAAACGAACATTATGTCCTTGTCCCTAAGGCAGAGTACATCAAAATTCTCAAGCAGTTTGTCAATGCAGAAAGGAAGAAGTTGGAAATGGAGCCTGAAAGGCAATCATTAGGGAGTCAGAGAACTTGGAGCTTGAGCGAAGACTCAGTCTCTAGAGAAAATCAACATATATAAGAAGTGCCTGTATCCCCAACTGTTATATAGGAAACTATTATACATGATTTTATTTTATTTTATTTTTTTTGTAGACTAAATTTATTTTATATATTTTAAGAACATATAACATATACTGTATACTATACTATATTTCATATTCTAACTGTTATACTGTTTATTAGTACATGACAATGCTCCTAAAACAATATCGCAATTCTGTTAACTTCCTTTAAGTGAGTTTTATAACAAAAGATACACAAATTTCATGAAACTCTTTTATACTACTGTATCACAGCAACGTAGTATAACAGTAATCATGATAATCGACCTTTATTATAGCAGTAAAGCATATTCCCAGTAAGTGGGCCACCAATTGTGTATCATAAATCAGTAAAGTTTATTATAACAGAAAAGTATAACAGTTGTGAAGCTATAGAAACTGAGCTTTAAAATGTATATAGTCGAATCACTTACATCCTATTAAAAATACATATTCCATTCACAACTGTTATATGATATGATAACGGTTACATATGAAATGCGTTACTGTTATAATCAATTA
This sequence comes from Drosophila mulleri, assembly GCA_035047565.1. Classification (NCBI taxonomy): domain Eukaryota; kingdom Metazoa; phylum Arthropoda; class Insecta; order Diptera; family Drosophilidae; genus Drosophila; species Drosophila mulleri. The sequence continues at coordinate 101,685 of JAWNPK010000025.1, read as the reverse complement.
AAATGCTTTAATATCTTTTATAATAATTATACAATTTAATCGCAAATGAAACTGTTATACTACTGTTATACTGGGTCTTTTAGCTATAGCTATACATATATAATGTCGATCACCTGTATATCATTTTTGCTGATTACAACAATCACTGAAAACTGTTATACTGCCATTGCTTCTGTTATGTTGGAGTTTTCTTCTCCGAAAACTGCCTTGTAGAGTATATGCCATATCTAATTCTTTACATATGTTCCATTTCAAGGTCGGCCGTGAGGTGGCTCATCCTGGCGTTGCCAACGACTTCAATGACAAGGATGCCCGGAAATACTATACCTACTATCAATGGGTGTGCTTTGTGCTCTTCTTCCAGGTAAGCACAACAGCCGTACAAAAGATCTTTGCCACTCTAATTAGTATGCCCCAGCCAACAATTGTGTGTGCTTGTGTCCGAGCCCCTTCACCCCCGCCGCAAGCCTGAAGAATCGTTTGCTTTGGTCTGTACAATAGGGTATTTAAAAGTAGAGATATCTCTCACGTTTCTGTTTGACGTTTGGACGATTTCCTTCTCTCTGTGCGCGTGGTCTCAATTGCTACGCAGATGCCAAAGCACACACACACACACGCGCGTACACACACACACACACACACAACAAGCTGTACTTCAATGAAGCCTAATTGAATGCGTGCGTTGACTGGCGATCTATGGGAAGAGGGGGAGGCTGTGGAAGAGAAAGAGAGGGCGAGGGAGAGAGAAGTAACATCTAATGCCTAAACATTGACTGGGTAGGGGGGAGGGGGGTGGGGGGCACGCACAGTTCATATTGTATTGGCAAGCACGCGCAATCAAGCATTGTTGCGCAACACGCAACACACAATCAGCAACAACAACAACAGCTACAACAACAACAACAACAACAGTTGCTAAACACCAGCAGACAGCAGCAGCAAACACTTGCGAAATGCCAGATACGGAATTCCAATGGATTAATGACTTGCTAAATCCCAGCAACAGCAACTGGCAGAAGAGCAACAAGAACAACAAGAATGACAACAACAACAACAACAACAACTTTGAAAAACGCATCTAACTTGTGCGGAAAGTCAAACAGCAACTGTTGAAGCTCTCCACAAATAAGAGCTCTTGGCCAATGCTTGCGTGTCGCTGATTAACAATCATTCAGCTGACAAGTACAGTAGAGACTGCCTGTGATGGACACTGAAAGGAATTTTGAATTGAGCTTAAAGCAGTTTGCCGGATATTCGTGTTAACTTATGTATATAGACGCAAACAGTAAAAACTAAAATTGAATAGAAAGTTGGTAATACTCTCTATTGTATATAAAAAGTATAAAGAGCCAAAAGCTTTAGGATCACGCTGAAAGCTTTTTATGAAATATATACATAAATAGAGCACCGCAGAAGCTTAGTATTAGTAAAAGCTGCCTAAAATGGACGGGGAAAGAGCTTTTGGCTGAAGCTTAAAGCTCTTCAATGCAAATACAGTCATATGCAGCCTCACTTAAATTCAAAGGCCTCTTATAGATACATACATATATAGATGTATGTATATCATCTTTTATTAAAAGTTTTTGGCTTAAGCTAAAAGCTCTTAGCTTCATATACTTTAAAAATTTTCAAAGAAGTTTACGCATAATTTATTATAATTTCTCCGTGAAGAATCCTTAATAGAAAATAAATATATTTATGAATATTTGAATATTTGTTTCAAATGGTGTTTGAGAGTATCACAAATTTGATTTGGTTAGCTGTATATGATTTTTTTTTTTTCAGATAATTTATAGTATTAATATGTTTTTCCTTTCCAATTGAAATTTCTATACTCATTTATTTGTTTTTTTTTTTTCCTCCATTCCATAGGCCATGGCCTGCTATACTCCAAAGTTTTTGTGGAACAAATTCGAGGGCGGCCTGATGCGCATGATTGTCATGGGTCTGAACATCACGATCTGCACGAACGAGGAGAAGGAGGCCAAGCGCGATGCACTGCTCGACTATCTCATCAAGCACGTGAAGGTGAGCACGAATGCCCAGATCCAGCGCGGATTCCAAAATAATAATATTGCATCGATTGCAGCGTCATAAACTGTATGCCATACGCTATTGGGCGTGCGAGGTGCTCTGCTTCGTCAATATTGTGGCTCAGATGTATTTGATGAATCGTTTCTTTGACGGCGAGTTCATATCGTATGGCACGAATATAATGGGACTATCGGATGTACCGCAGGAACAGCGCATGGATCCCATGGTTTATGTCTTTCCACGCGTCACCAAATGCATTTTCCATAAATACGGTGCCGGTGGATCGCTGCAGACGCACGATTCCCTATGCATATTGCCGCTGAACATTGTCAATGAGAAGACCTATGTGTTCATCTGGTTCTGGTATTGGATACTACTCGTACTGCTCGTTGGACTAATGATATTCCGGTACATAAATATATAGACATGTGTACATATACATATGTATAACTAAGAGTGCGGCTTAAGTTTATGCCAGTTAAATTGACTGTTATACATAGTTCTAGTTACTGTTAATTGCTCATGTTAGTTAGATATATTCATATATATAATTTATATGTTTTCAGTTACATATTAGAGCTGTTGTTAAAGTCCATGTTAGCCCAACTATAAACGTTGTAGAGTAGAGTATTGGAATTATTGCTAAAGTTTATTTTGGCTAGTGTGACGTATATGTATATAATAATTCCTGCTGTTAAAGTGCTGTTAGACGTCAGTTAAGCTCCTGTAAACTAGATTTCAGTGCTAGTTGCTGTTAAAATTTCAGTTAGTTGCAAAATCAGTGTGCGTCTACACTAAATTCTATTCTATTCTATTTCTCTAATTTTTTAACTTTATGTATTCTAATTGCTGTTGAAGATATTGTCAAGCAATAGCTAAACTGTTGCGCTATGTTAAGAATATGAATCAAGTCAGCTTTTCTCAAGCACAGATTCCACTGTTAACTCCTTGGCTAACTTAGGCTAGACAGACTCGAAACTCTTTTATGCTACACTGTTAACACGCTTAACGTCCAGGTGCCTTGTCTGACAGCGCAGTTTCGTCAAGTTTCGCTTAACATGGATGGCACTGTTGAGCGCCTGTTGTGGGCTAACAGACAGAGCGCTGTATATTACAGTGCTGTTGTTGAGCTAGTTAACGGCAAGTTGAACTGTCTGTTAAACATTTATAAATTTAAGTAATTTAAGGAATATATTTGACACAAACTTGATCAAACATGTATTCTCCATATATTTACAGCGCCTGCATCATCTTCATGCCCAAGTTCCGGCCGCGTCTGTTGAATGCGCGCAATCGCATGATTCCCATGGAGACCTGCCGCACGCTCTCGCGCCGCTTGGACATTGGCGATTGGTGGCTAATATATATGCTTGGTCGCAATCTGGATCCGGTTATATATAAAGAGGTGATGGGCGAATTCGCCAAGCAGGTGGAGCCAGCGAAAAACGATCGCAACAAGTAAACAAGCAGTAGAGCGAGCGAGATAGACAGAGAGAGAGCGAGAGAGAGAGAGAGAGCGAGAGAGAAACCCGCTGGATGATTATATTCATAATTACTATTATTTAGCAAAAATCAAGACAATTAGCTGAAGGAAACAAGAGCAAGAGAAAGACAATCTATTCAAAAATCATTTCCACCCACTCGAGAAGAAGAAGAAGCAAAAGAAAGAAACTCTTAATCAATGATCACAACTCAAATTCGAAAAAGAAAACAAAAACTGTTCAAATATTTATGCAACAGTTTTGTATTCTTTTCTCTTTTTTTGCTTAAACAAAAATAAAAATATATTTTTTTTAATACTTTTAAATTAATTTTAATATATAGCATGTACAATATAGAAACGAAAACAAAAGTTACGGCCCAATAAAATTCTAAAAAAGAACTATATATACATATATATATATATATATAGATATATCTAGAAATATATATAATATATGTATATTTGATTCTTATGAAATTAAGCGCAACTTGCAACTGCCAAGCAAAAATCAGCAACAACAACAATATATAACGCTCCTATAATAATACGAGAAAAAAATAAATCATTAATATTGCTTTTGAGTCTTTCATAATAGATTATAACATAATATAATATTGATAAAACTGAACAATTTTAAAGCGTTTTGCTGGCAAATATTAAATGTTAAGTTTTTTGTATAGTTATAGGCAAAAATTGCAAGATTTTTTATAAAACTAAAACAAAATATATATATGTATACATATTTATATATATGTTTATACAAAAACATATGAAATAAACTATATAACTGGCGAAAATCAACGTGTTTTCTTACAATTTAAAGCAAACAAATCTTGTATAATTTAAATATTTCCAAAAAGTTAGGTTCGAATTTTTCATTTTCATAGACAGATTTTTTCATAGATGTAACTTGTTTCCATTGCATTAAAGCAAAACCGTTATTAAAATCATGTTTATTGTTGGGAAGAATAACTAAATTGTTACCTTAGAATCTATTTGAATCCATTTTTATAACAATTTTAAAACAATTCAAAAATCAATTTCCAAATTGACGTTAACGCAGCTTCGTTAAGTTTGTTTAGTGCTCACTTAACGAAATGTCGTCAAGTGAGTAACGTAAGAGAGCATTCGCGCGTGCAACGCAATATGCTCAATTTTTGTACTAAAATGAGTAACGCGAACGCATGAATGCGCAACGTAAAGCCAAACTGCGTAAGGCATTAAACTAATGCAGTAAATTGTTGCAAAACTCAATTAAAATAAAACCAAAACGAATTAGAATAAGTGATAAAAATGTGATGACAAGTGTAAGTGGTACTGCTTATGCTTAATCGTACAAACAACCAATAAACGAAAAACCAACAAAACGAAAACAAATGCGGAATAATGTTTTTGTCAAAGTCGCGCGTGCGGGTGTGTGTGTGTGTGAAGCGTGTACGTGTGAGTGCGAAGCAGTTAAAAACGCAGCGAAAATCTGCTGCACAGAGCCAAAATAAACGCGCAAAAGCTAGACGAAAAAATATAAACATAACACGAATGTGTATGTGTGTGTGAGAGTGACTGGGTGGTTGGGTGGAGAACAGGAGGTACCATTGTAGTTATTGGCCTTACATACATATATATGTATGTAAACACAGAGCACCGCAATTTTGGTTTCTCTTTTGTTTTTGTATTGTGTTAATTTGGTCCCTTACATGAGAGTGTGTGTGTGCATGGAATTTAGCGACGCCTGCTGGCACCAAATTCAACCCCCAATACCCCTGCTCCTGGTTAACAGGCGCAGCACCAACAACAACAATAGGAACATCACACCACCAACCCAAAACGCCAACCACCACCCCCTGACGGCAGCTACCATGAAAATTGACTCTCGGTCGAACGAAGGTGATGCTATAGGTGTTGTTGTTGTTGGGGTGTTAAGCTACAATAACAAGCGGCAGCAGCAGCAGCGCCGTAATTCAAAAACTGTCGAAATAAAACGGCTCTGCGCTCCACTCTTGACTTGCCTTTCTCTCTCTCACCCTGTCGTTCTGCATTGCTCAGCTCGTCACTCTGATGCGCATTATATTGCTCACTCACTCTTCTTTCTCTCTCACACTCTTGTGACGCTTATTATGCCGCAGCCAAAAGTTTAGCTCCAAGCGCCCTGTCCTTTATAAATGGGTGTACGCTTTGTGTGTGAGTGTGTGAGCGAAGGCGATTCGTAAGCCCATAAAGAAGAGGCACAAAGCAGGCAACGAAAAACAACTGGCACTCAAAGCGAACAATAGCCAAAGCAATTTAATTTGCTGCTGAGTAATTATTTCGCTAGTGCGAGACAAATAAAATGTTGTTTTTAATTGAAATCGAATTTTAATTGCTGTGCTGTGAATTCGTTGGCTGCTTAAAATTGTGCGCAAATTGCGCGCTGCGCAACACCGGCCGGCGGCCGTCATCCGTTTGGCAACACTATCAGTGTTGTTTGCCGCCTGTGCGTGTATGCAACCCTGTGTGCCGAACACACGAATCTGAGTGTGAAAGCGTGTGGTCGAAAAATTAAGAACAGCAACAAAAAACGTAAGATCCAAAACGGCTCTCTTTGTATGAGTAGCAGCAGCAGCGGTAAAAAAAAAAAAAAAAAAATGCTCGCGGGGGGAGCAAGGCAAATTGACAGTAGTAGCAGCAGCAGTAGCAGAGGCAGCAAAGCAGCGCAGCCGCTAATCTTTTGCTGTCGCGTCGCGTCGCAAAAGAAAAATCACGCAGAGTCAATAAAAGCAAAAAATACAAAAATATAAATATACAAATATATATAGATATATAATTATACATATGCATTTGTATATACATATATATAAAAATTTCCATACCCAAAAATAACCAAAAAATTTTCAAGTTTGACGTTTTTATGGTGTGTGAAAAACGACACGGGAACAAGGAATAGGCCACAAAAATTGAAAGCAAAGCTAAAGAATAAGGCAAAAGAAGAAGAAGCAGCAGCAATTGTAGCAGCGAAAAGCGTGCAAAGGCGACAGGAAAAAGGTCAAAATGAGTGTGGTGTGTGCAAGATAGAAGAAGAATAATCATGGAATCAATGAAAATGGAGCAAATGTGAAAAACTTGTGGAAAAGCTAAAATTAATTTTTGTTGTTTTTGTTCACGCGCGCGTATTTGCGTTTGTGTGCGTGCGTGCGTCCGTGCGTGTGAGTGTGCCAGTCAGCCAGCGTGTGTGCTTGTGTGTGTGTGAGCGAGAGGCGAGAGTGTGAGTGCGAGTGCGAGCGATGCAGGCAACCAGGCAGGAAGGGACCTAAAGTATTTTGTAAAACGCATTTACTAATTAAATACAAATACAAAAAGTGAATATATGTATATATGTGCACAGATATATATATGAATTCACACATTTATATACATACATATGTGAATATATATTTAGATGTGAATGTTTGGAATAATTGCACGAGTTAGAAGAGACGGCGAAACAGCTGCACGAGCATTTGATGAATGGCAATTCAAAACGGAAATCAATAATAATAACAATAACAATCAACGCCTCTAAAGTGTCCCCACCTCACATCTTCCTCTTCTTCTTCTACTTATAGTTGTTGCTGGTGTTGTTGGAACGTATGCAATGTGTTGTTCTTTTTTTTTTTGTTGTTTTTTTGAATCGAAGTAAAAGAAACAAGAACTAAAACTAATAATAAAAAGGAAAGAATATACAAATATCGAAATAAATAAATAAAATGTGTCAAGCCAACGAATGCGCCTTAGCAGCCGCAGCCGCCGCAGCAGCAGTCGAAGAAGCGCCACACAGCGTCGCAGCAGCAGCCGCCAACGCCGCCAACGCGTGGAAAGCAGCAAAAAGCAACGCATGACCGAACGACGCGGCGACGTTCACAAAAAGCGAAGCGAAGCAAAGCAAAGCAAAGCGAAACAATTGCTTCAAACTAAAGCGAGAGAAGAGTGCAACAAAAGAGAGCAGCATAAAAAGAACGACAAAATCATATGCAAAACAATAACACAAAAAACACACACGGGAATAATAATAACAATAACAATAACAATAATAAAAGCAAACACAAAAGCAACAACAAAGCCGATAGGCATTAGAGAATAGCCGTAGAAGTAGAAAAACAAAACGAAGTAACGTGCAATAGTTAAAACAAAAAAAGAAAAGAAAATCTCAAGCTGCAAAGCAAACTACGCTAAACGCACACGACGAACGCAACACAAAAAGGAGCGAGCCAGAGAGCTAGTGACAGCAAAACTTGCGGAAAGGAAGAGGAATAAGAAAGGAAAGGAAAAGGAAGGCAGCAGGAAAATAGCAACAGCAGGAGCAGTTGAGCTTTCAGTGTTGTTGTTGGTGTTTGTGCTGTTGTTGTTGTTGGTGGCGTTGGTGTTGCCATGGCCAGCAGCAGCAGCAGCGCAACAAATGCAGTCAGCAGCAACGCAACTGCACTGCCTTCACTATTTGCCGGCAGCAACAGCAACAACAACAGCAGCAGCAGCAATAATAATAATAGCAGCGGCTGCGCTGCCGCCGTCAACGTCGCGGCCAAAGATATGGACGGACTGATTGCCATCAATGATAGCGCATTATCGCAACAAATCGAATTTATACTACAAGATGCTCCCATGGAGCAGGATGACGAGCAGCAGCAGCTGCAACTGCAGCAGCAGCTCAATATGGCAGCAGCAGCAGCGACGGCGGCAGCAGCGGCGGCGGCAGCTGCGTCCAAGCTCGACAACCACCCACCGACAACAACAAATGCAACAATAACGACAACAGCAACAAACAGCGCTTCCGCCTACATCAACCATAATAGCAGCAGCAACAGCAGCAGCAGCAACAACAACAACAGCAACAATCATATAAATAGCCACAACAACAACAGCAGTTTGAGTGTTGAGGATCAGCAGCAAATGTTGTTGCAGCAGCATCGTGCACAGCAGCAGCAGCAACAACAACAACAACAACAGCAGCAGCAGCAACAACATCATCTGCTGAACGGCCGTCGCATTATCATTCAATCGACGGGCAACGGCGGCGGTTCCGTGATGGCTGCCAGCGACATCAAGGAGGAGCAACAGGAGCTCGATGATGAGCCCGAGGATGAGGAGGAGGAGGAGGAGGAGGAAGATCCAGAGCTTAACGATGAGAATCTGCAGGACATCGAAGAGGAGGCGCAGGCAGCCGAAGCTGATGAGGAGCCGGAAACAGCGACGCATTTGCAGCAACATCACCACCAACATCATCATCATCTTCATAATCAGCAGCAGCAGCAGCAGCAACATCATCTGCATCAGCAGCAGCAGCAGCAGCAACACCATCATCAGCAACAGCAACAGCAACATCTACAACAGCAACATCAACAACAGCAACAGCATTTGCAAACGCAAGTCAAGCTGGAGCTGGACGAGCTGCCCGATGAAGATGAGGAGGAGGAGGATGAGGATGAGGATGAGCAAATGCAGCAGCAGCAGCCAGCGCAGCAGCAGCAGCAGCAGCAACAACAGATCGAGGTATAAAGCATGTGAATGGTCTCATTATTATAATTACTTGAGTAATTAGAATTGAACGAAGAAGGACGCTTAGGTAATTTGAGGAATTACAAATGAATAGAGAAAGTTATTTAAAGTATTTGAGAAATAATTAAGACTGATTAACTGTTTGATTGATTGATGGAATTGCAATTACCTGAGTAATTAGTATAGCAAATGTTACTAAGCAAGTAGTTAAGTCAAACTGACTAAGGAATTACTACTAGGAATTACTTGATTGATTAATTCAATTGAATGCGTAGGGCTAGGCTCGCTAGGCTCTAGCTATGCATCATACTTCCCCGGGAAAGTAGTCTATAATGGATCTATATGCGTATGCCCAAACTAAAAACAGCTGTTCTTTTACTCACCCGAAGTGCGCTTAGTGTAAGCAATTAAAAAGTTTAAACAGCTTTTCAAGTACAATTCATTAAGCTAAATGAGTTACGATAGTCAATTGGAATGTTAATGCATGTGGACTTCGGGCTCAGCTGTTTTTTGTCTTTCTTCATTTTGACTCATTTAACGGAACATGACGAAAATATAAAACTCTTAACTGATGAATAGGAAAGGGCTTAGGCGTAGTTAGGGAATTTGTTAAAGTGAAAAGCAAAGAAACAAAGCAATTGAAGACTCACATGGCTAACAATTATTTCAATTGTTTATAAATTTGCCCATTACTCATGGAATTGGTATAGTTAGTGATAATGACTAAAAGTTAAAAGTGATTAACAATTGTTAAGCTGCTTCGTTCGAAGAGAATATTCACTCAACTAGTTGTCCCAATAAGTAATTGCAAAAGTAATTGTGTGTTAGGCTGAGTTTAGCTGGTTGAATTGAGCTGATTACGTTATGACAATGCTAAAGTGCTAGTGATTCACCTGTTTTCCAGTGACTCAAGTAATTGTAAGTAATTAGCGTAGACTGTGGCGTTTACCAATTCGTTAATTGTGAACTAATCGACATCTGTGTTGCATCTCCCCATCGACAGTCGCTGCAGCAGCAATTGGAGTACTCAACAACGGCCCAGCAGCTGGTGCTGCCAGCGGGCAGCATTGTGAGCACCACGACGCGCGCATTGGCAGTACCAGTGTCGGAGGCGGCGCTGGTGCAGCTGCAGCGGCGTCCCGTCTACATCAGCAATGCGACAATGAGCAGTCTGACGGGAGCCACCTATGTGCGAATGCCGGCAGCTGCTGTTATCAGTCGCAGTCCGATGACGGTGCTGAATGTGGTGCAGCAGACGGGCGGACCCACCGCACAGCTCATACTGCAAACGGCGCAGGCAGCGCAGCCGGCGCCACAGCCAACGGTGGCATCAGCAGCGCCATCGCCCAGCAACGAGCAACAGTTGGCTGCGATGGCTCTAGCACAACAGCAGCAACAGCAGCAGCAGCAGCAGCAGCAACAACAACAACAGCAACAACAACAACAGCAGCAGCAACAACAACAACAACAGCAACAACAGCAGCAGCAACAACATCAGTCCATCAAGCCAGCGCCTGCCACAAGCAATGTGGCAACATCAACGACCAGCTATCAGTGCATGGAGTGTGTGGAAAAGTTCGATTCGAAGGAGCTCTTCGATATCCATCGCAGCGGGCATGCCAACAACATGAAGTGCGCCATCTGCAACATGGTGCTGAAGTCGCTGAAGAACTATGAGAAGCACTGTCTACGCTGCAAGCCCTACGAGTGCCAAATCTGCGGCCGTGTTGTACGCTTTCGTCCCAACTTCATAAAGCATATGCGCGTGCATACGGGCCAGCAGTCGGAGCGGCACAAATACAAGTGCGAGGTGTGCCACAAGGAGTTCATGAGCTTTGAGTACTTTAAGGTCCACAAGAAGATCCACAATGAGAACGTAAATCTCACCTGTGAGATTTGTGGCAAGGTGTTTAGCGCGCTGGCCTCGCTGCGCGGCCATTCGAAGCTGCACTCGGGCGTCAAGCTGCACAAGTGAGTGAATGCGCACATTATAATTATATAATATTTACAGCTAGCCCTATATCCCATTTTAACTATCTGTCTCCCATTTGTTGCAGATGCGATGTGTGTGGCAAGGGCTTTGGCCAGCGCTACAATCTGAAAATTCATGCACGCACGCACACGGGCGACTTTCCCTTCGAGTGCAAGGTGTGCAAGAAGAAGCTGCATACGCAGTCGTCGCTGCAGACCCATATGCAGGTGCATTTGCGTGATCAGCCCAAAGGCGGCGCTGCCAGCAGCAGCAGCAGCAGCAACAGCGGCGGCGGCAGCAGCAACAACAACAATAATAATATTAATAACAATGCTGTGACAGCAGCAACAGCCAATGTTAAGCTGGAACCCGAACTGGAGCACGCCAGCAGCAGTCTGCAGCAGCAACAGCAACTGCAGCAGCAACAGCAACATCATCTGCAACAGCAACAACACGAAATGGAACTGGACGATCAGTCCGGCCTGAGCGATGAGGAGACGGAGAGCGCTGTTCACAACTTGACCAATAATCGTTTAACCACCGGCGAGGACTCCTCCAATGAGTCCTCATCGAATGCCTCGCTACAGCAGCCGCACTCCTCAGCCAGCTCAACGCACTCGCACTCACAGCAGCAGCAACAACAACAGCAGCAGCAGCAACATCAGCAACAACAGCAATATATTGTATCCACACCCACGCGCACCATTGTCATTAAAAACTATATGCAGCAGCAGCAGCAGCAGCAACAGCAGTCGGATAATCCAACCGGCAATGGCAACTGCTCGGGCGTGCTGCACACACAGGTCATACAGAGCGGTGCAGGCACCAGCAACGGCCAACACATCATCAATGCCAACAGCAACAGCCACAGCCACGCGAACACTAATGGCAACAGCAGCAGCAGCAACAGCAACAGCAGCAACAACAACAGCAGCAGCAGCAGCACAAACAGCAGCGGCGGCATCGGCGTCGGTGGCAGCGGCAATGTTGCAACTGCGGCCAACAATTTGGCACAGCAACTGCTGCGCAAAACGCCGATCATTCATTCGACGGGCACGCTCAGCTCAGCGCTGGCCAGCGTGGTGCAGCAAACGGGCGGTAAGTAACGAGAACAAAGGGATAATGAAGGAGAGCAAGCAGTCAGAGGAATGCGTAGCGAGGAACGATAATGTCGAGGCTAATGAGGCTACTCAACTATATGAATGAATAATGTGAAGTAATGTACAGATATTAGGCTGTAATTAATTGTAACTGTCATTTCGAGGAATTCTAGCATTTCATTTGTCATTTAAAATTCAATTTTGAAGTGAAATGTAGCAAAGGGCAAATCATCTCGAATCAAATGTAAAGCTAGCGAATATCAAAGATACGATTAACGAGCTAAAGTAAAAGGTATAGAAACATTTGTTTTGAGAGCTCCAATTTGAAATATACAAGAGACTCTGAAGACGAGAAGATTAGCAACAAGAAGAGAGTAGAAAACGGAATGAATGGCATGAAACTACCACGGACGGAACGTGGAACTGAAAGCAAACAAAGTGGAGCAACAGAAATATAGATAGATGTATATTTAGCATAGAGAGTAAAATAGCAAAACTGTTATACAAAATGTGTGAGAGAAGCTATTATACAAATTTGCTTGAAATTGATATCTAATGGAAAAGAGATTTCAAAATTGTAGAACAATATTCATAACACAATATTATAACAATTAACTGCCTAAGGGATGTATGTACAATATATAATATTATCGCATACATATATCTATTTATATATTTGAGATTTATATTTACATATTTCATATTTATATTGCATATTTTTATATATTTAAAGTGTAAAATAGTTCATCTCACTCAGATTCATCATTAATTACTGAGATTATTGAGTATATGCTTATTTCATATAAATCATAGTTTATTTGCAAGCTGGAATTTATAATTACTATGATAATTACTCTATAGTAATTTACCAATATCTATAATCTACTCCATGCAGACGCATATATAGAACATGTATTTAAGCATTTCGCCTCAACTTAAGTTTGACTTAAAGCCTTAGCTGTATAGACGTAAATTCGTACAGCCAAACCTTACTAGGGAATATCATTCTTGGTAAAAATCTATTACTCACTAAGTAGATAAATGTAAATCCTTGAGAATTACATATGCTATATATAATATATTGTTATATTATAAATATTACATGCATATTGCTAACTTGGTAGATAAATTATGGAGGCTTATCCTAAGATATATAATGTTCTAGATGCCAGATAGAACATACTTATGTATAGCTATGTCTGAGCTCAGAAATCAATGAATTTAAGTCCCTTTTAAGATTCACAGTTGAAGAATTTGTATTATAAATTCTGCCTCAAAAATGAATTTGCAAACAACTCGACTTTAAAGCATTATATTTAGCTTACTAAACTTTGGCATCCTGATATATATGACGTTTTTGTTCATAGTTAGCGTATATGTACATATGTATGACTATCGCTAGTTGCTGTTTGCATAGTTATCGCTTGACTAATGCCTGCGTTTGTTCTGCTTTCAGTTGGTTCGCCGGCGCAGTCGCCGTCATCTTCATCCACATCGTGTTCCTCCACCGTGCTGGTGTCCAAGGCGACGGGGGTGCCCCTGTCTATAGCCTCATCTGCGGCACTGGGCGGCTCCACAATAATACGCAGCACGCGCAATCATCAGCAGCAGCAGCAGCAACTGCAGCAACAGCAACAGCAGCAGCAGCAGCAGCCAACGAGCAATGTGCGTGTTGTAGCTGGACAGCAGCAGCAGCGTAATAACCACCGAAACCACCACCGACGTCGTCATCTGGCGGATATGGACGATGATGATGATGATGATGATGATAATAATGAGGAGGATGAGACGAGCGTGCAGTTGCGCGCAGCCACCAATGGGCATCATCATCATCATCAGCAGCAGCAGCAGCAGCAACAGCAACAACAGCAGCAGCAGCAGCAGCAGCTAAATCACAATCATAATCACAACCACCAACATCATAATCATCAACAGCCGCATCATCAGCAACATCATCAGCAGCCGCAACAGCAGCAGCAGCAGCAGCAACAACAACATCATCATAACCATCAGCATCACAATCATTTCGATGATGATGATGATGATGAGAAATCCTCACCGTCCTTGGCCACAGCGGCCATTATCAAAGTGGAACCGAATCTCTATTCATCCGGCTCCGGCGACAATTCCAACGATATGTTCATCAAGGAGGAAGTTATGTTCGAAGATTCCGCCGCACCACACTCGCCCCAATCGCCGCCCAGCTCGAAGTTTCGCATATCGAATTTCGAGAACGATTTGGTCGATCATCATGTCGACCTGAGCCACTCGCTGCCGCCATATGGCAATCTGTTCGAACCGCACTCCATACCCGACAGCATACCCGTGCAGCTCTATCCGGACGACGACGACGACTTTCGGCTGGATCACAGCTCGCTGGGCGGCCTGCACAACACGTCCTCCTCGACGACCGATGGCGACTTCATCAAGAAGGAGTGGGTCTACGGCAGCGGCACGAGCAGCTATGCGATGAACGGCAAGTTCGACGATGACAGTGATGCCCTGTGCGATGCGGCCAACTTTATATACAATTGAGTGGAAGCCAATCGGGAGCGAATGGGGAGAAGGAAACGGCAGTGGCCGAGGCGAGCTCACGACGTGGCCATGTCGTGCAGCTGATCCTGATGGGGCAATAAGAGGAAAGGCAGAAGCAGGAAGAGAAGGAGAAGGAGGATGTGGAGCAGATGGAGCAGCGGCTGCAGCAGCAACAATAAAATTCGAAATATTGACGCACATACACACACACACACACACACACATACGTACACACACCTTACATGTTTGTGTGCTTGCATACATATACGTATATATATATAGATATATCAATATTTATATAGATATATGTGTATGTATGTATATATATGTATATGCCCATTTATCCTTAACGAATATATATGTATCTATAGATATGTATATGTATTTAGAGAGAGAGATTATGTTTTTTTCTTCCTGTATACACCTATATACATAACATATATATATATATATATGTATGTATATATATATATACTTGCTATCTCTGTCGCGCTCGTGATCTTAACGTGATCTTAAACTAAATCAATGTGTAAAACGTATTTGTAACTGTATTTTGTAGTTGTTTCTATATAATTGAAAAAGGAAAAAAAAAACAAAACAAAAAAAAACTAAAACTAAAAGAAAACCAAAAAAGCAAAAAAAAAAGGAAAAGATATATGGATAAAGCAGCACTTGCTCTGCTATCCGATGTACGAGTATATGTAGCTAACTGTCTCTTTCACACACACACACAAATTACACGAACCGTGTCTGTCTGTCTTGCTCTGTCTCTGTCTGTCTCCGTCTCTCTGTGTCTTGGTGTGCAGTTCGTTTAGAAATTGTCTTGAAATTTGCTTCTAGTCTATCTCTATCTCTCTCACTCTCTCTATATATGTGTCCCTCTCTCTGTCTTACATTGTATTGCGCTCTCTTACTATATGTTTTTTGTTTTTTGTTTTTTGTTTTTCGCACGCCTTACAATATTTGGTTTGCCTTTGATCTCGTTTACAGTTGAATTTTCTGCTTTCATTCGAAATTGTATTTAAATTTTTATATCCATTTTCATTTGAGCTGTTGCTAGGCGTGCATATCCGTAATGTTTTTTTTTTTCATTCAGTATTTTTTTTCCGAAACCAAATTTAACCTAAGATTTAAAAAACTAAGAATTCTCATTAAATGTTTTTTTTTTTTATTGTCAAATCTTGTCAGTATTTTGTTCATATTTCTCTCTCACTCTATATGACAAATAAGATATAATTCAATCCCCCACCCCCTAATGCTAATGTGCAATTCTTCAAAGAAAATCATGCCACGCCCACTGAATCATATGCCCCCCCATACACACAACTTTTGATTTGTATTATTGTCCTGGAGCTAGAAGAGTATGAAAACTAGCAAGTTTTTTGTTTTGTGCTTTAAAAACTTAAATTGAAATTATTGTGGTTTCCTTAATTAGCGATTAAGTTATATACATTTTAATTATGCATACACACACACATACATACATGTATACACATATACAAATATGCAACTTATATGTCTAATATAATATATAAATATATAGAGAGAGAGCGATTTATATTTAAGCGCTTATTTTTTTCATAGTCCTAAGCTCAAGAGCATGCTTTATGTACACAAAAACACACACAGACACATACACACACGCACACACACATACAGCTCTATATATATATACATATGTAGCTTATATAATATTTATAGCTATGTTCATGATCTTAACATATATAATACATATATATATATATATATATATATATATATATATATATATATATATATATATATATATATATATATATAAATATATACAAAACTTATTTTTTGCATTTAATGAAACACTTTTTTTTATTTAATTAACAAGTTCTTTTGTTTTTGCCAATTTCTGCTGCTTTTTGTTTGTATTTTCCTTTTGAGCATGTAAAAATACTATATATATATATATTCTGAATTGAAACATATGTATGTATATACATGGCCAGCAACGTACGCAACAAACACGTTGTAAAATTTAATAACAAATACAAAAATATATATATTTAAATAAAAATAAAATAAAAAAAGTTGAAAACAAGTTTTTTAGCGCAAATTGAAACTAACAAAAATTTATTCAAAGCATTTAATGTTAACAAATAACAACAAATAGTTGTTAAAAAAAAATAATAATAATAATAATTGGATGCAAGTTTTAATTTACGATTATTTTTTCCTTTTAGGGACATACCTGAAAAAAAGAAACAATTAAAGCAAATATATCTAAACTTAAACAAATAAATATATATATATATACATATATCAATAATTATTATGTAGCCAAATAGTTCAACACACACACACACACATGCATACACTTATATGAAATGTTCTACTATATGTATGTACATATATATATTTTCTTGCTTTATGCTTTTGCAGCGTTATTCGTAAACGTTTTGCAGCACTGCAACTGTTTGTTTGTTTGCTTTTTCTTTCTTTGTTATGCCTAACGTTAATGTTGTTGCATTTGTCAGAACATACACACACACGCACACACACACACACAGATATGTATGTATATATATCATACAAAATTTATTTGGAGCGCATTTGTAGGCTTGTTTTTGCGGCTTTTCAAGCCCAGTTTATGCTCACACACACACACACACACACACACACACACACACTTATGTCTTCCGCACTTTTTATTGGCTTTTCGTTTCTTCGTTTCTTCTTCGATATGCATAGAACGGGTTGTTAAAGCGAAAGCAAGCAAAACAGAAAGAAAACCAAACGTCTGCCAGTTGGATAAACATTTATGTGTAAAGGAAATGTACAAAGGTGTTGAAAAAAACAAAAACAAAAGAAAAGAAAGCAACAACAATTTAAATATTTAGTAATTGATGTAGACCTTAAAAAACAAAAATTAAAGCCAAAAAATTAGGCTTCGGCTACGTCGAAGTGTCAAATGCCATTGCAGCTGAAGCTAACGGAGAGTTTTTAAAACATTGGAATATTAGTTCATATATGTACATGTAGTTAAAGTAAATTTTCGGATCTAAATGCCGACGATGTGACTATATAATAAAAGGCTATATACCCCACACATATGTATGCTATATAAACCTTAGTCAAATTGCTGGAACGAGCATGAAACAGCTCAATTTGCATACACGATCTAAAAATGTACTAAAACTAGCAAATCGGCCGCAATTTCATATATGAACTAAAACTGTTAAATGGGTGTGCTAATAATGATCCAAAAGCAATGATCCTAAAGCTAACTAAAACAAAGAGTAGCCCTATTTTCATATGTTATCCAAAATAAAAGTACTAAAAACTATGTAGAAATCCCAAAAGCTGACTGCAAAGGTATGAAAAAAAGATTAACAAATATTGAAGCACTGCCTGCCACAAAACAGCGAGAGAAAGAGTAGGTAGGAGAGGACGTGAACGAAAGAGAGATTGAGGAAAAGAGAGAGAGAGCGATAGTGGAGTGTCGGAGCGAGAGCTAAACACTGGCATCAACATTTCTAAACATATTTTTGTCTTTTTAAATCATAAAACGAAAAAACAATTTTTTTTTTATTTGAAAAAAAAAATAAATATATATATATATATAAAAAGAAACTAATTTTGTATATGAAATCTATTTTATATACTATGGAACTAAAACAAAACAAGTAGAAACAGTATGAAATATTAAACCAAACTCTATTTGGCCCCACTGTACACACATACAAGAACAACACACACAAACACATACAAAACCCCGCCCGTAAAAGCCCACAAATGGAAACAACTTTAAGCAAAGCCAATGGATATAAACAAAACGACGAACATATTTAGCACCAATACAAAAAAACAAAAAAAAAATCTAAACAAAAACAAACAACAACAAGAAATCTCAACGACTGCGCACACAACAAGTGAACAAATTTTTTGTATTATATATATATATATAACTATATATATATAAAAAAAATATTAAAGAAAAAATTGTAATTCTCTTAAGAAACATAAACAAACCAAACTATTTTTTAAGTGTAAACCAAGCCTCGAAAAAACCTAACAAAACAAAAACAAGGCTTGGATGCCAAATTTTGCAGCAATAAAAAATAAATGTTAAATAATAAATAAAAAAAACAAAAGCGTAACAAAAAATTTTAGATAAATACATACATACATATATGTACAAATACACGCACACAAACACGGCGAGCGAGCAAGTGAAAGAAAGAGAGAGAGAGAGTGTCGTTTACACTGAGCGAAACAGAAAAATGTATTTTTTTTTTTGCATAAACATGAGAAATTTATACCGAAGTCAAGTAAACAGAGGCGTCGCTACGCCCCCTTATGAAAGATACACACGAACACACACATATATATACACAGACAAAAATAAATACACCCAATATATATATATATACATATATATATATAATTAAACGAAGCGCAATATTTTATATTCTAAAAACAAAGAACAGCAAAAAATGTTTTTTTTTTAATTGTATTAATTTTTTTTAATTAAGTAAATGTACCTAAAAGCAAGTTAAAAGAAAAAAGTTGGTAAAAGGAAAAATATGTAAAATTTAAACAATCACAACTTGGGACGTCTTCGATTTGGTATAAAAAAAATCATGAAACATTTGCATTCAAAATAAAATATTCATTATATATATATATATATATATATATATATATATATATATATATATATATATATATATATATTAGTATATAAATAATTAATTAAATGTGTAGCAAAACAAAAAAAAAAAAAACACATACGCATATACTTCTATTATTAATAATACAAATATTAATACATCAAACTGTTTTTAATGGCATAAGATTTATATATATATAATAAATAAAAAATAAAGTAAATAATTGACAGAAAAAAAAACAATATTTAAAAAATTATTGTTAAAAAAAATGTGTAAAAAAAGTGAAACAAAATTTTCAAATTTAGTTTGGAATTGAACTTTTTGCACTTTTTCCAAATTTTTTAAGCATTTTTGTTGTACTTATTTTTCTACACTAAACAAAACTAATATACCCAGATTTCCCCATTTACAATGGGTACAGAGTATATATGTATGTAAAACAAAGCAAATGAAAATATATAGTTACAAAGCGCCTCAACTGAAATTCGAAATACAAGTTGAACAAAATGTAGAAGTTTTTTAAGAGCATTTTCGAGAAATATTAAAAAACGAAATAAAACATAAAGCAAGAAAGCCGAACAATTTCAATCTGAACAAAACCTAAAGCCCACGAATTATATATATTAGTATATATAGTAAAAAGAAACAAGCAAAAGTAAAATCATATTTATATATATATTATGAATGTCTAGTCGTATTTTCAGTATTATACAAGAAAAAAAAAAAAAAAAAAAAAAAACCAAGAAAAAAAGTACTAAAAACAAATTTTTGGAAAAAGAAAACAATTAAGTGTGTAGTGTGTACAATAAAAACAATTATTGAAAAAAAAGAAAAAAAATAATATATATGCATATATAATAATATGTATACATATATATGATAAACAATTTTTAGAAGCATTTTTAACACATAAAAAGTATGAAAAATATAAAATATATAAATGTTTACATAATTACCATAAAAAGAAACACATATATATCTACATATGTATATATATATATATATATATATATATGTATATACATATATATATATATCTATATGTATATGTATATATACATATACATATATACACACATATATATGTATATATATATATATATATGAATATGATATTAAAACAAATTTAAACGAAATGTGTCTGTTTTTAGTGTTAGTCTCTATATAAGCTACCAATTAAAAAGAAAACAATATTTGATGTGTGTAAAACTAAACAACAAGAAAAATGAATAAAAAATTATATAAAATACAAAACCGTTATACCCTGACTTCCCATTTTCAATGGGTTCAGGGTATACCAAAATGGAATAGAAAGAAAAACCATGTGAAAGAAAGAAAACTCGCGCTGCTGTTATATGTATTAATCACACTTAAGTTAAGCTCGCAAATAACTGCTGGCCGTTTTATGTCTACGTAGGCGTGCTCTAGTCAACCAGCTGTTCAACTAAGAGATCCCCAGAATCGGCACCGGTATCCGAAATATAACAAAAATCAAAATTGTATAAGGTTCACGTGGATCTATCTGCGAAATATGAAGACTCTAGCTCTTATAGATTCTGAGATCGACACGTTCATACATTCGCTCTCGCCCTGGAAAAGAGCCTTCCTCGTCTGACACTCTCTTCACGTACATCATTTAAGGAGCAATACATCAGACATCGAGAAACGAGCAACAGTTATTTACGAGCTATGCGTAATACAAATATTATGTTTAAAAACAAAATTAATATAATAAAAAAAATAATAATTTCTTAATCTACATTTATATTTATTATTATTTTTATTTTTACATCAATTTGTAAACAAATTTTTTTATGAGTAAAAAACACTGTAATTTAATGGTTAATTTTAATTTGTAATTTTCTTGCTTTTATTTAATTAATAAATATATATATGAATACATATGTATGTATATGTACATATATATAATTATTTTATAATACTAAAAATACATATTAACAAAAAATATATTTTTGAAAACTTTTTGTGTTATTTTTTTTTACTGAGACGCGGGCGAATTTTCGTGGTTCATATCAATAAAATAAAAAATTTTAAACAATTAATTCAAACTAAAATATATATATATATATATATATATATATATATATATATATATATATATATGTATGTATGTATGTATAGTTTATAGTTTATCTATGTAAATGTGAAATTTGCTCAAACTTAAAAAAAAAACGGGGAAATATTATTCTTGGTAAAAACAATAATACAAAAAAAAAAAAAAAAAAAACAATTTTCAGTTTTTTATACTCTTTTTTTAATAGTTGAATTTTTTAAATGTATTTAGTTTAACTAATCACAGCTAAATCTAAAAAATCTTCTCTAAACTATTAAAAAAATACAGTACATATATTAAAATTCTTGATAATAAAAACAAATATATATGTATGTGTATATACATATATATATAAATTAATTCATGTGAAGCAAAAACAAAAAACTGAAAATAATTTAGTTTTTATTGTAATTCCGTGTCTGTGTGTGTATTTCAGTAATTAATGTAAAGATATAAAAATAAAAAAAAGAAAGAAAAAAACACAAAAAAATTGAAAAAACCTAAAAACACAAACAAAGAAAAACATAATGAAAACTAGCGAAATAAATAAAGTGAAAAATATTTGAACAAAAACAAAATTATGTTGTAAATCATAACAAAGGGAGCGAGTGTGAGAGAGACAGAGAGGGAGCACGCAGGGAGAGAGAAACACGGCGCAAGAGAGAACGAGAGAAAATTCCGAAACTCAACTGATTTTCATTCGGTAAGTATCTTTCGGTCCTAGAGAAAGAGTTCCCAAGTTAGTCTAGTTCCAACTCGACTTTGAGAATGAGAGAGATTAGGTACGAAAATAGGTTCTACTATGACCAAAGTTGATGGAGTTACGCCATTCGATGCCGTAGCTCAAGTCGTTCCCCTTACAATAGGGGATTACAAAAAGCAAGCTGGAGCTGGAATTGGGAGCGACTTTCATAAATCAAACAATAAAGATTGGATTTTTGTTTTTAATTTTGTAATATTCAATATTTATTGTAAGCTTTATATATAGTATACATATAATAGTTAAGATTACAAAAAAAAATTTGCATTTAAAACTAATTCAATGTCGATTCGATAAACTGAATTTTAGATATGGATATATTTCTTTATAATTTTTCGAAATTTTTGAGAAATATGGTTAAAAATTAAAAAGAATTTGCAATTTTCTTAATTTCATTTTGTGTCATGGAAGTACATGATGTGAGTGTGCGTGGGTGAGTATATATATGTATGTGTATGTGTGTGTGTGTGTGTATATATATAGTTAAGGCCTTTAAATTACAAGTTTTGTGTGTTTCCTTTTGTTTTTCATTAAAGCTAAAACAGAAAGTTCAATCTAGGGCTGGAAGATGAAACTAAATAGCTAAATGTTATATGAATCAGATATACATATATATAAATATATATATATCTGATCTATATATGTATATATATGTCTGATCTTTATCGTTAAGTATTCCTTACTTTTCTTTAGCTTTTGTTTCATTTTCGTTTTCTTTCTTGTTTTTTTTTTACCAACACCAAGCGATTGCACAAATAACCCGTTGTTGCTTAAAAAACTATTAAAAAAAAATAATAATAATAATAATTATAATATTAATATAATATATTTTAAGTGAAACTTATCTAACTAAATGTGTATTTGTTCATTAAAAAGTTATTCAAATTTGCAGCTGCATTGCTGTTCACAAACAAAGTTGAATATATAGCTATAGCTACAGCTATACCTATGTATACACCTATATCAATATAGATATATAGCTATATTCATATATATCTATACAAGATGCATTCATAAAAATAGTTATGTGGCTGACCACGCAAATATTGAACCGAAAAGTTTGAAATGAATATTAAAAATTAACATTATAATATATATATATATATATTCATTTAGATGTTAATATTCAGTTTATATATGTATATTTATGTGAAAACCCTAATTGAAATGGAGTATATTTCTTCTGACAACTACACGCCTATTCGTATTCCTATGATCAATCTTCCACTGTTCTCACGAATATACAAATTTTGTTAATTTTTCTTTCTCAAGCCCTAAAATTCACTTGTTGCTAAGTGTGCAACAATATTTTTAAAGTTAATTGATTGAAATTGATAACAAAAAAAAATTAAAAAAAAAAAATTGGATGTTATTCTCGACATTCGTTTCAAATTGTTTATAAAATATAGCGTTTATCCCTAAGTTTTTCTTATCTAACATCAAGTGCTCAGCAGCACGACTATTTTCATGAAAGCAGTTGTAGCGGTAATTCTATATAGCTATATATCTATATATGTGTGTATATATAGGCATAAATTCTTGTTCTTTAACTTCAGTACAAATTGGTGGTTTGCTTCAGCTTTGTTTTTAAATTATAAATATTACAAATTATAGCTTATATTATTTTAAAAAAATATATAAATACATATATATATATATATATATATATATATATATATATATATATATATATATATATATATATATATATATATATATATATATATATATATATATATATATATATATATATATGTATAAATACATACCAAAATATACATATACATATATATACTATATATATATATTACATTAGATGTGTTTTGTGCTTTGACTTCATTCATGAACAGCTAAATTTAGCTTAGCTTAGCTTACTTTTTAATTTCAACTTAAAAAATTAAACATTTTCGTGTTTTTTTTTTGTTTTTGTTTTTTTTTTTTAATGCCTCTTTACAATGAATTTTTGTTGTCTTTTGTTCAAAAATTCCATAAAAAATAAATAGATACAATATTTGTAGATCTCTTAAGTTTACCTTTTCTCTGCTTCTTCTCTCATCTATAATCTATATATATTTGATTCTTGTAAATAAATGCAAAGTTTTTGCAGCTTGTTCATTTAGTTATCAAAAAAAAAAAGGGTGTCTCTGATTAATCGATAAGTTAATCGACGACAATCGATAATTCATTCTCATTTTTCTGTTTCTGTTTCCGTTTCTATTTCTCAAAGTTGCTTAAAGCATTCGAAACTTAGTCTAAGTCTTAGAGCTAGAAAAAAATGTTTTTGTTTGGAAAAATGAAACTTTTGACTAAGCGCATAAAATTAGTTTTTCAAGAGATAAAGTTGCTTAAGATCTATTAAGTTTTCTTGTTCTTCTTCATATTTAACTAAATTAATGTGAAAATTACTTAAGAAAATGAGTTTTTTTTTTTTTCTTAACAAATTTTCTTCATTGTTTTATATGTTTTTTGCACAGCAAAGTGAAAATTTTGTTTTTCTTTTCGAAACATCTTGAACTAGGCTAAAAATTAAATATCTTGCTTTATCTTTCGCTTACATGTCTAGCAGCTAAATCAGTTATATATATAGATATGTATATACTTAAGTATACATAGATATATATGTATATATATATATATGTGGGTGATATCATGTAGTATTTGAAATGTACAAAACATAATCTCTCCATTTTCGTGGGGGCAGTTTTCATAAAACTTCAGCTTAAAGTTGAATTTGCATTACGTTTTCTGTTTTCAGTTAGTTTATCTTAGGGCTTAAGTTATGTTCTATCTAGCTCATGTTATGCATATATCTATAGGTTAGTTTCGTTTAGGTTTAATTAGTTTGTTAGTTAGTTATGCACCGGCATCGGCAGCTGGCCGAGCAAATTGTTAGCGAACTGCGAATTGGTGAACTTAAAGTGACGCTTGTCGTAGAACTTGAGCAGGGCCGGCGAAAACGGATGATTGTCCTTCAGATGCAGATAGTGGACCTCCGGCTCGCAGGTCGTGTGGCCGCATTCCTCGCAAACGTACATCTGCAATGGCGTGGAAGAAGAGGAAGCAGTTAATATTAAAGTGTTGCACATATCAAAGTGTAGCATGATTCATAGTTTAGTGTAGTCGTAGCTAGATGGAAACCTGAATTAATATGTTCGGCTAAGCTGATTATGAAGTATTTCGCATTTCCTTCTAGTTCCCGTATTGAATTCATTTTGAGTCCTCCGAGTCATCTGAGACAAGGACTAAACTAGTTCCTCGTCAATTTCATATCAACTAGTTCTCAGTCTGTACTACTTATGTATATCAGCTACAGTTTACTATTTTGATTCTTTTCTTCATTATAGAACTTCAGAACTAGTTCCATGGCATCACGGTAAGATCTACTCGTTCAAGTTATATGAGCTTGACGTTCATATGCTTTTTGCATTGCCGTTTTCTGTATATGTTAATTTTCTGAGCTAGTTACGCATCATAATTGAATTTTGGAATCAGTTTTCTATCTATCAGTCATGCTACATTTTTATGTTTCATTTACTGAACTAGTTCTCTATTGATTAGAGTCAGTTTCTTCATAAGGAGTTACAAATCTCAACTATTTCAACTGTTGCTATCGAATTTCTTTAAATCATGATTTTGTGAACTAGTTCCAAACGACAAATATACTAGTTTCAGACTGCAATTTCATTGGTTTCGCCAATCTGTCAATCTGTCTACAATTTTATAAGAAATACCTAAGCACACATGACATTTGCAGAGAGGATTCGATGGGTTGCCGCAGTACTTAGTTCGAATTGAGCTCTTACCTTGGCGCGTCGCTCCTTGTAGGCATACTGATGCTGCACACTGTGCACCTTCTGGCAGTGCGACTCGAGGGAGCAGCGCTGCGTGAAGCTCTTCTCGCACAGGTTGCACTTGTAGGGACGCACGCCCGTATGGGTGCGCGTATGGCGCTTCAGATCGAAGGTATCGTTGAAGCCCTTGCCGCAGAACGTGCACAGATAGCGCTTGATGTCCGAGTGGCATTTCATGTGGCGATTGAGCAGACGCTGCAGCGAGAAGGTCTTCATGCAGACACGGCAGACGAACTTGTTGTTGGCATCCTCGGCGCCGCTGTTGTTGCTGGGGCAGAGCGAATCGCCTTGATTGCTGCTGTTGCTGCTGACGCTGCTGCTGCTGTTGTTATTGTTGTTGCGATGATGGCTGCTGTTGCCGTGCTGCTGCTGTTGCTGCTGCTGACTGAGCACCAAATGCTGTTGCAGCGACTGTTGCTGCGGTGAGTGTTGTTGCTGCTGTGGCGAGTGCTGCTGCAGCAATTGTTGCTGGTGTTGCTGCTGCAGCGACTGCTGTTGCTGCTGCTGTTGTTGCTGCTGCTGGCCATGCTTGAGATCTTCAATGCAATCCATATTGTTGCGTATGCGATGATGATGATGTCCTCCATGCGTATTCTCCACGGCCAACGGGTTCTTAATGCCATGGCCCCCGTTCACGAACTCCAGCTGTAGATCAGGCGGCAGACCCAACTGAAGGAACGGTAAATACAAACATAGATATATATATAAGGTAAGTTGTCGAATGCCCCATTGGGGTTGATCAGAAATTAAGCATGTTTAGACAGCACAGGGCAACAACAAAACATTAAACAATCACAATGGGAACGAGGATCTACCGATACACTTGTAGCTGAACAACATGGTAGTACATCAATAGATCTCTTAGATAATCTGACCTGATCCGGCATAGTATATAAATATGTATATAAATTCAGAAACCTTCCAACAACAAGGTAGACTGCATAACATATAAACACAGACAAAAATGAGAAAAAGAGAGAGAGACAGTCCCAGCCACAAAGAGAAAGAGAGAGAGAGAGAGAGACATATACAAGAACTTTAGGCAAGGACATGCAAGGGCCACATTAAGGCCCCCATCATTTGGGCCTTGTTTCTCCGGGGCTTACCAGCCGCTGCAGCATCTTGCTCTCATTGATCACCGAAATGGTCGACGACGGCGGCAGCAGACCCGCTGCTGTCGCCGCCGCTTCGGTGGCAAGCGAACGCAATGTGGCACGATGGACCTGCCGCTGGGCGGGCATCTCGGGCGATGGCCTCACTGTCGAGTAGATCGTGACCACAGTGGAGCCATAGGTAGCGGCCTTTGATCGGCCCCCTAACTTTACACTGTTGTTGCTGGCGCTGATGTTGCTGCTGCTGCTGTTACTGCTGCTGCTGTTGCTGTTGCCATTGCAGCTGCTGCTGCGCGCTTTGATGCTTAAATTGTAATTTTTGCTGCTTGTGGTGGTGCTGCTTGTGGTGGTGCTGCTAATGTTTGTAATGTTGTTGTTGTTGTTGTTGTTGCTGCTGCTGTTGCCAGTGCTGTTGTTGTTGTAGCTAAAATAGTTGCTGCTGTTAAGCAGCATATAGGTCACCGGCTCAGCTGGTGCCTCAGTATTGTTGTTGTTGTTGCTGGTGGTGCTGCTGTTGAGCTTTACGATATTGGTGGAACTTACGCTTTGTATGAGCGGCTTGGTGTCGAGCAATGCGGCTGCAGCAACCGCCGCCGTGTTGGCATCGAGCAGATTGGAGCTGCTGCTGCTGCTGCTGGACATGGGCCGGAGTGCGGCAACAGCAGCGGCTGCTGCTGCTGCGGCCGCCGCAGCTGTTGTTGGCGATGGCAGCGATAGGTTGCTGTTGTCGTTGTGATGATGATGTTGCTGTTGCAGTTGATGCTGCTGCTGTTGCTGCTGATGGGAATGCTGTTGCTGCTGCTGCTGTTGGTGTGAATGCTGCTGATGTTGCTGGTGTGCGTGATGAGCATGATGCTGCTGTTGCTGATGGAAATGATGCTGCTGTTGTTGCTGCTGCTGCTGCTGTTGGGCATGATGATGCTGCTGCTGTGCATACATATTGTGTTGCTGATGGAAGTGTTGCTGCTGCTGTTGCTGGTGGTGTGTATGATGTTGTTGCTGCTGCTGTTGCTGCTGCAGCAATTGCTGTTGCTGCTGGGCCAGCTGCTGCTGATGGTAGCTGTTGCCGTTGCTGTTGTTGCTGCCAGTGTGTTGCTGCTGCATCTGCAACAAGTTGCGCGTGGCATGCTGGTACGACGGCGGCGGCTGCTGCTGCAAATGTTGCTGCTGCTGTGCATTCACAACATGTTGCTGCAAATGCTGCTGGGCAACATGTTGCGGCGCGTTATAAACATTGTTGCCGCCGCCTCCATTGTTGTTGTTGCCGTTGCGCGTCATATTGTTGGTGAGCTGCGTCAACAGATTCTCGTGCAGCGCATCCAGTTGGACAGCAGCATGCGGCGTCACCGAGACCGCGTCCGAGTCGGGCGTCAGTGATGGCGTCGACACCAGTTCAAAGTCCGCCCGCTGATGGTGGGCGGGGCTGTTGTTGTTCGTCGAGTGCTCGTCCTCGTCGTCGACGTCGACGCAGCCGCGCTGCAAAAACGAACTGAGATCCACAGCGTCCGACAGCTGCTCCAGCAAATGATCCGTCTGCGAGCTGAGCATCAGTGTAGCGGTAAATTGCAACGGATCAACGCCGCCGCTGCCGCCGCCGCCATTTGTGCATTGACCGCCGCTGCCGACGCCAACGCCGCCGCCAGCGCCGCTGCCAGCCAAATCGTTCATAATCGCATCCTCATAGGCGCTCGCCGCAAAACTATTGCCCGACGCAGCAGCAGCGGCGGCCACAGCAGCAGCCGCTGCCGCAGCGCTGCCAACGCCGCTGCCCATGGTGGCCTGTATAATATTCTGGGCAAAGGTTCCAATGTCAATCTTGGCCTCGTCGTACTCAATGTCGGGCTCATCTTTCAATATGATGCCATAAGCTGAAGGATTGCCGCCATAGAAGGGATGTCCGTTGCCAATCGTTCCCGCGGAATGCAAATGATGGAATTTGGAATTGGAATTGGAATTAGAATTGATATCATTATAATTGCTATGGCCCAGATTGTTGGCAAAGTTCAAAATGTTATTACCATCAAGACCAACAGCGCCGGCTCCACCAGCTCCACCTCCACCTGTTCCTCCACCACCGGCTCCGCCACCACTGCCGTCGGCTCCGCCTCCGCCGCCTCCATTACAGTTGTACTGTTGATTGGACATTAGATATGCTGCCGCAGCTGCGTTCTGTATGAGAAATTGCGAATTGCTGTGCGCGTCAACAGCGACGCCGATGCCGCTGCCGCTGCCACTGCCACTGCCGCTGCTCTGGCCGCTCTTCAGGCTCTCGTAAAATGGGGGTAATGCGCCGCTGGGCGGTGAGTTGGGTCCGTAGTTGCCGCGTCCGTCACGGCCGCCGCCCATGCCACCGCCGCCGGCACCACTACCAAAGCTACCGCTGCCGCCGCTGCCGGCGCCACTGCCAGCACCGCTGCCGCCGCCGCTGCTGCTACCGCCGCCTCCGCTGCCGCCGCCGCCGCCCTGGCTAAATCCGTTGCTCGCTTGGAAGCCCTGGCTACTGTTGCTGCTGCGACCGTGTCCAGCGGCCGCTGCCAAAATGCCCGGCAAACTGCGCACCAAGCGCGGATTCAGTTGCAGCACACGCGCTGCCAAGTAGCTGCTGCGACGCCGGGCTTCTCGTATGCGTCGTGCACGCTGCAAACGACGCGCGTTTAACTCGTCGTCGCTGTCGTAGCTAGCGCTGCGCTGGCGCGGCACGTGATAATCGATTGGCTCCTGCTGCTCAGGTCCCAACTGCTCGAGGTCGAGCGTGCGTTGGTATAACAGTTGTTGCTGCTGCTGCTGTTGCTCTTCCCTCTGCTGCTGCTTGTATAGCAGTTCGCTGCTGCTGCTGTTGCTTTCGCTGCTCTGCGGCGCACGCTGTATGACACTGCAGCGAACGGCGGGTATGCGCGGTGGCGGCGGACTCGGTCTCTGCTCTGCTGTGGGCGGGCTGCTGCGCATGCGCAGCGATAGCGGCTCTTCAATTGGTACAAGCGGCTTCTCGTCGACAATCAATTTGCAGCCGTCATCGGAGTCACTGTCATCAGTATCGCCGCTGCTGCTGTTACCGTTGCTATTGCTATTGCTGCCGCTGTCAACGTCAACGTTAGCGTCAGCGACGGAATCAGCGTTTAGCACTTTTTCTTTGCTGAGACGTTCGTGTGGATATTCTTTGCGCTGGGCTTGCGTTAGAACAACGCCAGCGCCGTAATAACGCGGCTTTGGCGCCTCAAGGCCAACGTCGACGTCAACGTCAACGTCGGCGTCGCCGTCAGCTTCGTCTTCAGCGTCACTGCTGCTGCTGCTAGCGTGCGGCGCACTGTTCTGCTTTGGGCTCTGTTCGTTTTCTTTTGGTATGCTGCTTGCTATCGTTGTTGTTGTAGCTTTTGTTGCTTCTGTTTCTGTTTCGGGCTCACCTTCTAGCTCTACTACTACTTCTCCTTCGGCTTCTGTCTCTATTCCTGCTTCCCCTACTTTTGCTGTTAACGAATTCTCGTCGCAGTCTTTTGTGGCTGTTGCGGGTGATGTTGGTGTTCTGCTGAGGTTAATGCTAATGTTAAGTTTACTCTTGCTATTGTTGTTGTTGGTTGGTGTAGTGGCTGTGGTTGTTGTGGTGGTGGTGGTGGTGTTGTTGGTGCTAGAGGTTTCAGCTGTGGAGCTGTTGCTGTTGCTGTTGCAGCTAAGACGCTGCAACAGTTCTGCTGGCGTTAAACAACCGTTAATTTCTGCAAATAGACAAGAGAGAACAAAAGATAAAGATATTAGTGAAAAGTGCAACAGCTAAAAAATATGCACAAGCACATGCGAATATAAAGCTACGCATGTAAATATACATATGTATGTATGTATGTTTCTATGTATGCACTGATGCGCGCATAAGTTATACGTTCTTGTAAAGCAAAAATTAACGGCACTTGCCCGAAAGCGAAAAGCGCAAGAGAACGAAAATGAATCCGAAACTGAAATAGAATGTAATAACAACGAAATTAAGCCGCGTAACCGAAAACTAAATCGATGCCCGAATACAAGCGTCAAGAATTAACCGTGCATTCGCCACAACGGTCAACTGCTAACTGTAAGCGCATAATCGCCTTCTTATTCCTGCACACACTTTTTGACACACGCACACAAGTACAATGCCCGCAAGAAGACGCAACAAGAAAATATTTTGTCGCGGAGATTTCATAAATACAGTGAGTACACGCAAATGAATGTTTTACGTAAAAATGTCAAATCAAATGCTTATTGCTTTCAATACTCAGCTCAAATAGAAAATCAGAGCCTACCAAGTATCTACAATAAGCGGTATTTCATTTGACTGATTTTTAATTTATTAATTATGAACAACCTAGTTTCCATGCTGCCTCAGCGAAATGTTACTAGAATCTTCTGTCGTCGTTGCTAATTGTCTTCACTGTATCAATTCGCCCAAATTTTGTCCGAGTTCACGTGTGTGTGTGCACATGTGCCTCTGTGTGGTGTGCATGTGTCCCATGTATATTTTTCCCATGTTCCCATGTATATTTTTCCTTGCTTAATTTCTATTTTGTCAAGACAAAAAATCATAACTGTAATTGTAAGGAGTTGCCAGTGCGACAGTTGTGCCGATGGAATGGTTTAACAACTAGACACAAAGACGTAGCCATAGAAGGGAAGAGGCGGGTGTGCAGTAGCAAATTGCATGAATTTTTATTTGAATAGAGCGTTACAATTTAAATTAATTGTATACGTGTACATACATACATATATACCTATGTACATATATATACATATGTATATGTATGTACATATGTATGCTTGTATTCATTTTAATTATTAATAGTATTAGAGTAAAGAAAATTGTTAGTATTATTTAAATGCTGTAATTTATTAGTTACAGCATTTAATCTATTGCTTATTTTATACATATGTACATATGTATGTACATATGTATGTATGTATATAAGTCTTCATCAAATCTTTTATACATACATACATACATACATACATATGTATGTACATACATACATTGTACATGTGTACGTAAAACAATCCTGGTGACATCTTTGTTCGCATGATCGCACTGACAGCCATTTGCATACGCATACAAGTGTCTATATCTATGCATGTGTGCATGTCACTGCGTGTCTATATGTGTGTGTGGTAATTTTCGCTTTTGCGCCTTCTCTTTCTTTTCAGAAGCTATCAGTAGAAAAAGGCAAGTACGCAGCTAGGCAATGCGCGCAAGCATTATAGAGTTAAAAATATAGAAATTGAATTTATTGTACATAGTATGTACTATACATTGCTACATATTTTATAAACATGCATATAAATATAGATACATTTGTACATATATATATATGTACATACATATATGTGTATTTGATCATTAATGTGTTTTATTTTCTTCTTTTTTTTTCGTGTGAAATAAATGTGAAGAGCAAGTGCAAGTGCGAGGCGCCGCTGCAATCGCCTTCGGCGTCGAAGCGCCGTCAAATCAGGCAAAGACAAGGTTGGCAAACAACAACAAAATAAAAACTTGTCTTGGCTGTAAATCAAATCAAATCAAATCAAATCAAGTGCAATAAATAATAGAAACAACAACAACTATTCCTATTGCAATGGCAATCAAGTTGGCGTCAACGTCGCTGCCTTTGCTGTTGGCGGCCGTCGATTAAATGTTCGTGTGTTTGAGTGTGTGTGTTTGCCTGTTACGTTCATGCGATCAAGATCAAGGCTTTTTGCAATTGCTTTTAATATGTGTTTGTGTGTACTGCAGCGGCATTTGTCAATGAACAAGTTTTGTATGCGTAGGTGTTGTTGCTGTAAAGCCCTTCATAAATACACACGCACACATGCATATGTATAATGACATGCAAAGCGCACGGTACCCATAATTACACACACATGTGAAATGTGTGCGCGCGTGTGTGTGTTTAAAATTTCAAATGCCCAACACGCACACAGCTGCGCTATCTTTGCTGCATAGTGCTGTCAGCTCTTTTGTTGAAATTGCTAGTTCTAGAGTGAAAAAGCTAAATTCTCCATAAAAAGCTAAAAGATGACGAATCTTATGAAACTAAAAACTGATAGCTTTCAAAATATTTAAAAAGTATCTATGAAGGTTAAACTAACTAAATAGCAATCAATACTCTTGATAAATGAAATAAAAGCTGATAATATTAAAGTATTAAAAATGGCTAAAAAGCGATCAGCACTGTTGTTGCTTAACTCAAATTCTAACTGTCGCCTGACGCTTAACAGCGTGATGCGGAGTTAACAGCTAGTGCAGCCTTGAGCGTGTGTACAGCCGTTTAACATTTCGACGTTAAAATTGTTTAACATAATTGATTACTTCAATTGCTTTGGCACATTTAAACGCACATTTCGTTATGGCTATGCATGCATATGTATATATTTAATTTTCATTTAAATTCACTTAAAATGTTGTCTTTGCCATAATAACAGCACAAGCCACGCCCAGCAGCTGCCCACAAGCAAACACAAACACAGACACACACACTCTTATACTACATATATTCTGTTAAGTTAACACGCCTGCAATTTAACATGATCAACTGTATAACGAGCTGTTAAATGGCTTGGCTATGCCTTACCAGTTTTCCAGCTTTCCAGTTTCAGCTTTTGTTGTTGTTGTAATTGTCGTAATTAGTTTTTATTGTGTTAAGGTCAAGGCAATTGCTTCAAAATGCTTTATAATTACAAACGCAAAAAAAAAGTGTTTGAGGAAATGAAATAATTTTTTTTTTGAAAATAAAATTTTAAAGTCCAATAAATAAACTATTTTTTAAGTGCAATTAATGAAAGAATTATTTGAAATGTACATATATGTATGTATATGAGTGTAATAATAAAATAATCATTGAAGAACTGAAATATAATAAAGCTGCAGATAAAATCTTCTAGCTTCTCTTCATTTGCTCCATTTTATATCAACATTCATATGTACATACATACATACTTACATACATATAGCAAGTTCAATGGTCGTTTTATCCTTTACAATAATTGATTTCTTATTCTTTTTCATTTATTTCTATTTATTCTATTTACTTGTTGGCTCCGTGTGCTTGAACTTTTAAGATATTCTTGTTATCTGTTCTTTGTTTTTGTTTCGTTTCATTTTTTTTCGCTTTTTGCTTCACTTTGGTCTAGCGCAAAATGCGTCTTAACGAAACATCACAGACACGCACGCACACACACACGCGCGCACACACACACACACTCATACACGCAAGCGATAGCATTTGCGTGTGTGCGTATGTTAATGTGCATAACAAAGCGTCGCAGTTGTTGCCCAGAATTTGTAATACTTTTTTATTTTATTTTATTTTGCGTCTGTCGTTGTTTATTTTACTGGTTGCTTTGGGTTTGCTTCATGCAGCTGGTAATGTTAAGCACCTTCTTTTGAGAGAGCTTTTTACATTTCTATGAAAATTAATTTGCAATGAGTTATGTTAACATATACAAACATACTGTTAATGTTGCTGCTGCACGGGGAGTGCAATACTGAAGAATGACAATATAACACAATACTATGTACTATATTATAACAGTTGACAACTAAAAGTGTGTAACTATTTAGTTTTATAACAGAATACATATATGCATATACATATATATATATCAGCATGATATAACAGTTCAACAGCAGCTTACAAATCTACTAGTTGAACAAAATGCAAGTAAACCTGTATGACAGTATGACGGTATAACAGTATAACTTCATAACAGTATGTCAGTGTAACAGTGTATGCAGTGCAGGCTGACAGCATAGTATTCGAACTGTATAACAGAATGTAAATGTATAACAATATTGCCGTAGAACAGTTCCGACTTGAGTCGTTTTTCAGTTTATTTCAACTACGTTTGGCTTCTGCTGCTATTCTATAGCTATGCGGGTGTTGTTTTGCTTCTTCTTTCTCTGCTTCTTATAGACTTTTTATTTTGTTATTTATTTATTTTTTGTTTTAATTTTTTTTTTGTTATGTAATTTACGCATGGCCCACGCGCAACAGCTACGCAACAGATCGCCAACCACGGAAAAAGCCAACATTGAGAGGTTTTTTTTTTCTGAGATGAGATTTTTTCGATGTTGTTGTTTTTGTTCACTACAATTGCTACTGTTGTTGTTATTGTTGTTGTTGTTGCTGTTGCTGTTGCTGTTGCTGTTGCTGTTATGTTGAGGCGAATTCCAAACGCATTCTATGGCTAACTTACATGTTGAATTCCCGGCATGCACGACGAATGACGACACACCTCTATGCGTCCCATCTATCAACCTAAAAGCCTAGCCCAAGCATAGTACACAAATCTTCTCATTGTTGTTGTTGTTGTTATTCTGTGTGCCATTGCAAATGCGAAACACGTCGCCCAGCGGCTCTACCCATATATAAACTACACACACACACACACACACACACACACACAAATGTGAATAGACAAGCATTGTAAGCAAATAACATGAGCAGCTTCTCCAAGGGTCGGCTCAACCAAAAAAGGGCTAAAGGCATCTATTGAACAGAGTTCATGTACGTCTGTCTAACAATTGATTGCCTTAAAAGTGCACGAAGATTGTGGTTTTTATTATTTAAATATTTCAAAATTTTACATACTGAATTTCATATTTGTAGCTTTCGAGTTATAATGAGTTGTACGACAGTTATGGGTAGTTTTCGTTTTAGCTTTTTATAAAATTAAACCATTTTGTTTTACATTTTTGCTCTCAGCTGGGGATATAGTATCGATAAGAATATGGATATATGAATCCATATATGTACATATATGATATGGTAGGGATATGGTATGTATATCGATATGGTTCTGGATAGTTATCTGTACCTTTTTACACTGTTAAAATCATCTTATACAAAAGATGTTTATGTCTGAAATTGTCATCTATTCCAAATGCGTTTACTTTTGACGCAATTCAATGCTTCGCTAAAGAGCTGAAATCTGCTTTACATGTGAGTTAAGAAATAGCTAACAATTTAGTTAGCTTTTAGATGGTTCAGTACATTAAATAATTGCACATCTTTTATATAATCCGTAAACTTAACCCTGAAACCAAAAACAAAAAACCACGCGTTGACATCTTAAAAAAAAAAAATGGAAAAATTAGCTAAAACAAAAGCCACCCACTTGTCCAATTATTTAATAGAGCATGAAAAGCACGCAACGTTTGACAGTCAAGCGAGAGGTAGAGAGAGAGAGAGAGAGCGCGAGAGACGGGGTAAGACAGAAGTATTGTTGACTAAATTGAAGTTGATTAAATGCTTTGGCTACGTAAAATATGCTGAGCTGAACTGTTAACTTAACAGCAACATAAAGTTAACAGCTATTTAACATGACATACAATAGAAGCTAAACTAATTGTATTTAACGTAACTTTAACAGATATATAACATTGCATTGAAATGGCTTGTTGCCAACTGTTATAGATATATGTTAGCTAGCTGTTATACTTAAGGCTGTTTGTTATGTAAAAGTCTCTATGTGTCTCAGAAATATGTAAGTATGCTGAGCAGCTGTTAAAACTCCACTGTGTTTCCCTACGCCTCCCATGTTTGATTCGCTGGTATGAATTACTCTATAAGAATTTGACATATGTAAATACGCTGTTAACATTTCACTCTTAAGTGTAAATACAAGAAGCAGCTGCTTAACTGAGCATAAAGCTGTCTGCAATTGAAGCTCTGTCAACAGCGCGACAACTGTTATGCAAATATGTTAGCCAAATGTTAAAGCTGTTATATGAATGTCTTACATGTTAGTAGTATGTTAAACAGCTGCATATTCTCGTCTCTCTTTCTTCTTCTTCTTAATGTACTGCATACATGACAAGTTTGTTGCCTAAGTCTTTTGATATATACACATACATTGCATGTAGTTGCTGTATCTGTTCGTTCGTTGGTTGGTGCGAGCGAGAGGCAACTAGTGTCAGCGATTAGCTGACAGCTAATCAATATTGCCTTCTTCCGATTGCCATGACAAGTGCCTTCTTTCAAATGCGAGACTTAAAAGTTCTGCCACCTTTTGTTAGCCGCAGCAGATGCTCGACCCTTGTCAAAGCCCAAGCGCATGATTTGCCAAAAAAAAGAGAAAAAAACAAGGAGGAAGAGGAAGAGTAGCAACTGGCTGCGGCTTCCTGTTTTTTTCCTCCTTTGGGCCGCCAAATTGATGAATGCATCCGTTTGAATGCAAAAAAAAAAAGGAAATGCCACAAGGAGTCTAACAGGTGTTTTTTTTTGCGTCTTGACCAAATGACCTAATGCGATAAAATGGTATGTGTGTGTGTGTGTGTGCGTATGCTTTTGCCTTTTAGCAATTCTAATGTGGCTAGGGTTTCGTTTTCGGTTTCGGTTTCCTAAATGCTGCGGGGCAGTCTATAAATTTATTGCCTAAATGAATTTGTCTCTAACGCCCAGGCTTCAAATTTATGCAGCCTTTTTGCAGAGGTATATATATATATATATATATATATATATATATATATATATATATATATATATATATATATATATATATATATAAATGTATATAGAGATATGTATACCTGCAGCTGTTGATAGTTCGATTTCTAAGGGCACAAGGTCTTTATTAGTATGTATATATATGTATATACGAACATGTCTATAGACATATATGCACGATCTGTGGTTCTCATGTTGCGAGCGCAAACTTTAAAATGCATTAAGTGCCATGCAATTAAGTTTATCGATGCGCTCGAATCAGCCAACTTGAATTTAATCTT
Source organism: Drosophila mulleri (assembly GCA_035047565.1). Taxonomy (NCBI): domain Eukaryota; kingdom Metazoa; phylum Arthropoda; class Insecta; order Diptera; family Drosophilidae; genus Drosophila; species Drosophila mulleri. Next base: position 63,875 of record JAWNPK010000025.1, on the reverse strand, counting down.
GTTTCCTTTTTTTGCTGTTGTTGTTGTTGTTGTTGCTTTTTTAAACTTCTTGGTTTCTCTTTCGTGGCAGCTTTATAAATTATACATTATAAATGCCGACGCGTTACTTTTATTTTTTTTTTCGATTTTTGTCGATTTTTTGTTGTCTTTTTTTTTGGCAACTTTATAATTTTGCCTGCGATGTTGCCGCCCCTTCATTTGTTGCAAGTTTGAGCATTTTGTGAGGCGCTCTGTAATTAATAAACACCTATGCTAAGGTACCGCCTGCTCATCGAAAAAGAAAAACTAAAAATGTTAATGGCCAGCAGGAGTTATGTTAAGTTAATATATATAAAAATAAAAATAAAATAAAAATATATAAAAATCAAAGTACTTGATTTTCGGTTTTGTATTTTCCATAGAAATAAGCATATGTTAACTGACTTAAGAGATGCTGTTCAATGAGAAGATAGAAAGCCCTTTCCATTAACATAACCAGTAATGTTATGCTTAACACAAGGCATTAACTGTTAGTAGAACATATTAATGTTACAGATTATGCCTAGAATATAATTCTCGAGGTCAAGAATTCACTAACAGCTGTCTTTAACATTAACAGTAGTGTCCCACAACAATGTTAAGGAGCTGTTATACGAATCCCACATATTGAACAACTGTAACATAATTATGCTGAGCAGCTGTGTGTTACAGTATATGTCTGTTAATCTACAGCTATGTAGGTGCATCTGCATCGTGTTCTGTATTGTTTCAAGTTCGTTGCTGAAGTCTTTTGTTTATGCACTTGTAGCAAATTCGTTGCAGAGAATTGCAGCAACATTTAACTTAACATTAACCCAGTAATTTTCAAATTGAATGACACAGCACAGCCTTGCACACACACACTCACACACACATGCACACACATATACACATAGATATATCACCTGCCACGCCTCCCCGCTTACCAGCTTTCAGCAGCTGCAGCACAGCCTACACAAATTGTTGTAACTGTTTTTGCAGCCACTTTTCAAGGTCAAAATTGCAATGCATGCGAGTTGAAATACTTGAATAGCACTTGATATGTGCGAGTCTCTGAGTGTCTGAGTGTGTGTGTGTGTGAGTGAGTTGAGCTATCGACAGCATCCAAATGCCAGTGCTTTGATAGATCGAAGCTGCAGATGGGCATCGCCAACAAAGAATTGAGATACAGCTCAGCTGCCGTTGCTGCTGTTGCTTGAGCTAGCTCAACTTGGCTTAGCTTTCAAGCTCACAGCGCGTCTTAAATTGCAAACCACATGCTCAACAACAGCAGCAGCAACAACAACAACATGTGCTACGTTTTGTGCAGCTGCTAATTACAGTTGTTTTTTTTTCTTATTTATATATATATATATTTTTTTAATTCTTTTTTTTTTTCATTTGCCGCCGCATTTTAGCTTTGTGCTTCAATTTGTTTGTTTGTTTGGCGTTTTTTCTCTCTGTGACTTTTTTTCATAGTTATTTTTTTTTTAAGTGTTCTTTGCGGTATTAATGTCAATGTTAACCTTGCTCTGTTTCACTTTGCCTCGTTAACTCGTTTACATTGTTTATTAAGTGGCCGAAGCATTTAATTTATCTAACGATTTAGCTATATTTCGCATACTCTGCAGCTGCTAAGGGGCAATGACGCTGTTTGCCTTTCATGTTACTTAGAGGGTATTTTTCTATCATATTTACTCTATGACTCTATGACTTTTTAAGCTACAAGCTCTGCTATGTTCAGTTTAGGCGTCTTATGTTAAGCAGCTGTTATATGTATGTAAGCAATGAAGCTCTGTTAAACCACTGTTAAATTGATTATAGCAAACAGATGTTCCCATTTGTAGAAATCTCTGCTAAGCAAATTTTGGCAAGCTCTACCGCTAATATTTGAATACTTTCAGTTTCTGTAAACTAACTAACATATATGCATACATGTCAAGCTGCTGTTAAGTTAGCATATGTAGAGTTTCAACATCATGTTGAGCAACTGTTAAGCTAATGGCAGCGTTGCTGATAAAATCAATTGGCGGCTATGTTAAGCTGCTGTTGGCATTAATAAATACTTAACTTCTGTTAAGTAGCTGTTAATCCAGTGCTTCCATTTATGGCAAGTGCAGATATACCATTTGACGATACCTAAATTCTGTAAAACTAATTAACATACTGGCTAAGTTAAGCTGTTAAGCTCTCATTTGAGTAATGTTAACATCTGTTAAGCAGCTGTTAATCATGCTTTAATTGCTTGCTGTCTGCTATGTTACACTAATGTTAATTTGATAAATGTTTGCTCATATGTTTGTCCTTATTTCTTTGGGGTGTTGCTCATCTACACTGAAGGCTTTTTATGCTGTGTGTGTGTGTGTGTGTGTATGTTTTTTTTCGCAATTGTTAATGCATTTCCGTTAAGCACGTTGCACAAACAATGGGGCACAGCAGAAATGGCAGCATCGGACAGCAGCAGCTCGCAAACAAAACGTAAATGAGTTTGTCAACATATTTCTAATTCGACACGCTTCAAAGTGACCAATACACACACACACACACACACACACACATTCAGCTGAGGCTTTTAGAATGAATATATTATATGCGTTGACCTAAATTTTATGACTGTTGCTGTTTGCCATTTAGTTGCAGTAGCAACAAAAAATATATATAATAACCATTGCAATTGCTGCATGTGTGTGTATGTATGTCTATGTGTGAGTGTGTGTGTGTGTGTGAGTTGCACAAAGAAGCATGCTAAACAGCTACTAAAATACAATGCAACTGCAACAGCAAAAGCAAACAATATATACAAACTGAATGAGACGCAACTGGCTAACTGCCTGACTGACTGACTGACTGACTGATTGACTGACTGACTGATTGTCTGTACGTGTGTGTGTGTGCTAATTGTTACTGCCAATAAGCGTCTATAAGCGTTACAAGTCTATTGCCATATGTCATATGCGAGGGTGGCTCATTTGGTCAATTCCAATGAAATCCAGTCAATTAAGTAGTTCAGCAATGGCAACAATTGACTGGTTCCGGTTCCTTTGCCAAAGTCGAGTACGTAAATTTACCAATTTCCTTTTATTAGAGAAATTCTTAAACGTTTTACTGGCTGCTTGCACAAAATGTTGTCGAAGTTTAAGGCTCAGCCCAGACCTAGATCAGTTAGTCGTATTCATTTTGCAGCGCTTGCCTTGCACAGTCCTCGTAAACGTTTTACTGGCTGCTAACTATAAAATATGTCCGCTGCTGTAGATGAAGTTCGCTTGATTTTATATTTTATTGATATATTACAATTGTTCTTTTGTATTTTTGAAATTTCTTATTCGGCAGTGTTTCCTAAACGTTGCACTGTCTGCTCAATATTATTGGTTAATTGATGAAACAGCCCTCGCATTCGGGCCTGTGTATTGAGTGCATAATGTAATTGAACATTGCGCATACGAGTCCATTGGCTTATCCCACAAGTCAAGTCATAGAACTGAACTGTCGTTTCGTGCTTGTCTCATTAACATTTACAACGGGGCACACGGGCGCAGCAGCCGACAATAGCAATAACAACAACAATAGCAACAACTGCAACAAGAGCAACAAATCATTTAACGCAATTGCGTTAAAACTTTGCCCATTCCAAACAAAAGTTTCGTTTCGGCTTTAGTTTCGGGGCGTTTCATTTGTTTGTTTTTGGATTTTCGCATCTTTGTTAAACAGTTTGTTGCACTTTTTGTTCAATTTTGTTTTTGTTTTTCGTGTGTTGTCTAACAATGGCCTCGATCTCTTTTGTAGCTGCTGCTGCTGCTGCTGATGCGCTTTAAATAGCTGTCAAGTCACTGACTCAATTTTCGCTTAGAATTGAAGTGAAACTGAAAGCTGAACAGAATTCTATACGTATTTACCTTTGGTTTTTTTGTTTTTCTTTTTAGCGTTCGCATATCGAAACGAAATAGCTGCCAAGTGAGTAAACATTGCATTGAGCTCTAAACGGCTTTCTATGTAATGAGAATCGCGATCGTAGGTAATTCAGATGCATTGCAAATTGGGACTGAATCACTCTATAGAGTTGATTGATTTGGGACGATGGGGTAGTCAGTGAAATACTAGAAATAAACTGCTTAGTTGAACAATTCTAAAAATTACCCAATGGGAATATTTCTTAAAGATCCGCCAGTAAAACGTTACAGGATGCTGTTACAAATAAGTATTGGAACAGCAAAAAGTATGGGAGAATCGCTGAGAGAGATGAAACAGAGATGCTATCAATTTGAACTGAAGTCAGCCAAATACATATAGCAAACGGTGGCAGCCAGTGAAACGTTTATGAACGATGGCAAAGAAGGAAATTGAATAAAGTTGAAGTTTGGATTTTCTAAAGAAAAGTAAAGATTACAGTTTTTAAATAAAATAAATCAAATACTTGAGCACGAACAGGACGAGTATTCCAGGAGCAGCCAGTAAAACGTTTAAGAAGTTTCAAGGCAAAGGTAAACGAAGATAATTCATGCGTAAGAGAATAGGTATTATAAGAGAAGGCACTATATTTATATTATAGATATATAGATATATCTTATATATATATTGATTGCATATAGATTTATCAGAGACGTGGGTGTATGGAATGAAAAGAGGGAAGCCCATATAAATTGTATTTATTTAGTATTTCTTGATTTGGAGCAGCAGCAGCAGCAACAGCAGCAGTTCGTGCCATTTAATGCACTTGCCTAATTGATAATCAGGTTTTCATGTTGTTGTTGCTTTTGAAATGAAAACCGCATCTGGTTGACCTTCTCAACCGTTACAGGCGCTGATTACAGCATCAGCCTTTATGCCATATATGTGTCAATACATATATACGAGTTTTTATATATATGCAAAATTAGCAGAATTTAATTATGATGCTGATGATGATGATGATGAGCAACGCTTCGTTTCATTTAATTTCGTTGTTGCCTCAATATTTATTGCTACACGGACGACAATTTGCAGTCGATGTTGCTTTTGTTTTGTTTTGCTTCTTTTTTTTTTAACTGTAAACTTATCGAAATGATGCAGGCGACCCTTTGCTGCGATCTACCTACCCGTTTTGACCCACATTTCGAATGCAACAACAACAACAACAACAACAGCCAATCAATGGGGAGAAACAAGTTAAGCATCCCATGCCAAAAGCAGCTACAAAATTTGTATTAAGTAAACTCCCACTTACAACATTATGCATATAAATGATGCTGTAGCTGACTCTATCCCTCTCTCTCTCTCTCTCTCTCATTCTGTTTCTCTCTTTTTGCTGCACACTCTTGCCATTGGATTTTGTTACAAATATGAAATTATGCGTAAAATTGTTGTTGTTGTAGTTTGGATTTCAGTTTTTTTTTCAAGCATTTTTTTTGGTTTTTATTTTATTTATTTTGTTTTTTTTTTTTGTTTGATCAGCTTCCAAATGAAATGAGCCAAAACCGCAACAAGCGCAACAAAAGTTGTCGCCGCCTTTTGTTGCTGTTGCTCTTGCTGTGTGTTTTGTTCATTTATGACGTAACTTTTGCTGCGGCTGCGGCTGCGGCTGCTGTGATTACGGCCCGCTGTTAATACAGTTAAAGCGGGCGCCTAACCTTGAAAACCGGTAGATTTTTTTTGTATATTTTACTTTATCTCATGTGTGTGTGCGTGTAAGTGTGAGTGTGTGATCTGTGCTTGCCTCTTAAGGCATACGGCCGGACAAATATTATTTATAGATGCAGATATAGTATATAGATAATACGTATGAAGCTGAAATTGTCCTAATTACAAAGTGAATTAATTGTTACTACTATGTTTTAGTTTGAATCTATAAAACAAAAATATTAACATTATATTTATTACTATATTTTTTAATAATAAAATATTATAAATTATTATATTTTAATAGTTCATTTAATTTTTGTGCATTTTAATTTATTATTGAAGTTTGGAAATATATAATTTTATTTGTATTTTTTTTAATATATTTTATTTTATTTTATTTTTTAAAATATCTTTATTTCTTTTAATGATATATTTTTGTTTATGAAAATATTATAATGTTTAGTATTTAATCATTAAATTTTTAATAGTAACTTTATATTTTATTTTGTTTTATTTCATTTTTTGTTAGTTAGTTGTATTAAAATATTAGAAAATTTTGAAGTAAGATATATTTTATTTTTATTTTTAGCCCACTACATATTTTTCTTATATTTGTTGTATTATTTATTATTATGCGATCTGATATAGTATTATTCAAATCTAACTCATAAACCGTATGCATCTACATTATACACTAATTTTTTGCATATATATTTCGGATATTTTTTGTTTGTCGCCAAACAAAAGACTTAGGCAACAAACTTAATATTGATATTGAAATTCAGTGACATTGCCAATTGGATAGCTGTTGCCGCCTCGTGCTGCGTCTTGTGTGTAATCAATTGGGGTGTGGCTGCATACACACACACACTCACACACATTCACACACACACACTCAAGTTGGGCAATTCCGAAGCGTTAAAGATTTGTACACGAAATTAGCAGCAATTTAGACAAACTGTTTTTTATTTTTATTTTTTTTTTTCTTCAAGTGTTTGTTATGGCGCTTTCAAGTGATGCCTCACGCAAAGCTTCAAAGTGTAATCCGACATGCATGAGCCCTCGGACAAAATCGTCTCATAAACTGTTTAAATAAAGCCCAGACAAGACTCAATAAAGTTGTCAAAAATTGTGTAAATGCATGGAAGAATAGGTCTATAAGGTTACAAAATGCTTGTACGAGAATTTGACATATGTGACTGATTCCGTATCCGTAGTAGAGTCTAATAGTCTATAAGAGATTTAGAACTGGACAATCTGGCTTATTGAAACTCTGGAACTAAAAGGGTTAGAGCAGAAATATTTGGCATGCAGCTGCAATAATACTAAAGTTGTATAAGCAATACAAATAATGTGCTACTAGTCTGCTATAGCTCGAAAACAATAATAAGTTGAGTTTGTTTTACAGCCCCAAACTCTGGCAAATTCCAGGGTATTTCACTAGTCGAACGGTCAAGCTGTTGTGCTGTGCAGCTACAGCTTAACGCGTCTCAACTGATTTCATTTCGTTACGGATGAGACAGCTCGCGCTATATTATAAAAATTGCCGTTTTATGCAAATCGAGAAAGAAGAAGAAGAAGAAGAAGAAGAAGAAGAAAAAACGGCTATCGAGATTTCATATACGAAATTTCACAAATTCATAGGTCAAATATTGACCAATTTGGATCGCAAAGCCGCTTTGGCTTTGAGATGCGCGAAATTGCACAATGAAATGAAATGAAATGAGATGAAATGGGATGAAACCCAATGAAATGAAACGAAACAATGGAACAAAGATAACAAAGCGCAGAGTTTGTTGAAATTTCGGATTTTTTTTTTGGGAAATATATTGAAAAATAGTTTCTTTCGATTGCCAAAAAAGATGAAGAGGGAAAAAAAAAACCATGCGGCCCTAATGAAGCGGCAGCATCTTGTGCGATGCAGTCAAGTGCATAACCAGTTCGGGCTGCACTGCGAGAGAAAGAGACGGAGATGGAGCGAGCCAGGGCTAAAAGATAGGGTAGCTTAGTTTATGGCGGCATAGCTTTTGCTTGCCTCGACAATGTAGCTACAAATTGTCAATGTTGTGGTTAGTCGTGCACACACACACACACACACACACGCACACGCATAGAAGTGGGGGGAGAGCAGCGAGCGGGACGCATTCATGCATTCAATTCATTCATTCATTCATTTAGTCAGTCACAAGTCAACCCTGACCTGAAAAATACATGACACTAGTGTGTGCATTATAGCTGCATGCACATGCGCACATGCACACATGCACACATGCACGTATACACATGCATACACGCATGTACACCTGTGTAGGAGTATGCATGCTGGCGATTTTGTAGCCGTTTTAATTTTAGACACAGATATATCTATGTATATATGTATATATATTGATATTGTCATTAATTTGTTGTAATCGCTGTTGTTGCTGGTTGTTGTTGTTGTCGTCACATCATCTGATATGACAGAGCTGCAAAAACTGCCGTAAGACATTGTCAGCCGTACGATTTTTGCCTTAAGTGCCGCAATGCAAATGTTCTTAAATTGATAAAGTTCAATTCGATATTATGTAAACAATTAAAATACATTTAAATTATAGGAATTTTTAGAATTTGTGCTTAAGTATTAGTTCATGTATATTTACTTTTATTGGCTAAAAGTGAAACTACGATTGAAATAACTGATTGAAACTTTTTTTTTAAAGGAATTAAATAAAATAAAATTTATTTCAATATTAAGTTTTTACGTTTATAATTTTTAAAGTTTGTATTTGTAAAAATATAATAAAATACATGTTACAATTTATATATATTTATATATAATATATAAAAAATATAATACTAATAAAAATAAACAAGAACTGTTAAAAACTAACTAAATTAAATTTAAGAAAATATAAATACATTTTCTTAATTTTAATTTAGTTGGTTTTTATTAGTTCATGTTCATGTTTATATTTAGTATTATTATTGTTATTATTATTATTATTATTATTATTATTATTATTATTATTATTATTATTATTATTATTATTATTATTATTATTATTATTTTTTTTTATTATTATTAATATTATTATTATTATAAATATTTTTATTATTTTTATTGTTATTAAATTTTTTTCAATTTTTTATATATTTTTTTTATTATTATTATTTTTTTTTTTATATAATTTTTTTTCTCATATTATTTATTTTTCATATATTTGATTTGGATTACTTCAGATACTATTATTATTTTTATATATAAATATTTGCATTGCCCAAGTTCATTGAACTCAGCATCTAGTTTGATCTAGACTTTCTGACTTGCTGCAGCCGTAAATCTGTGATACGGTAAAATCTCTATTATTTCCACCCAACTTTATCTCAGTTAACCCATCGGCTTGTCTCAGCTTTGACGTTTCCCACACCATTTTCATTTAATATACGACTAAAACTGACTTGAAGTACATAAATATTTCCCTTGAGCCGAATGCTTAAAGTATTTGAAATTCGTATTGCACTTGACATTGACATTTGCGGGAGCGGAAGCTGTTTAGCATACGGCGGCTATAAATCATGTTAAATTGCGAGCCCATAATTTGTTTAATCAATAACTAAATGCATTTAATGGTTATTTAAACAATGCAATTTTCATATTATATTTTATTCACAATTTACAATCGTAACAACAACAACAACAGCAATTGAATTGTATTATAAAAGTTCGCACACTTGAATTACTTGTAATAGAGAGATGAAGAGAGCGAGAGAGGGAGAGGGAGAGAGAGACAGAGATTGTGTGGGTTTGGGTCTATATATAGACAATGCCTTCAAACAGCTAAATTGTGTTTTCGATATTTCCTTTTCCGTTCTGAAACATTGAAAATCGCCTTCAGGATTTGAGGGACTTTTAATGTTTCGATTCCAGATCGTTTCAGCTGGCCAGAGAGTAAGTGCGAGGTTGATAGAGAGAGGTAGAGAGGTAGAGAGAGAGAGTGACAGCAAGAGATAAAGAGAGAGTAAGAACGAAAGCAAGAGATAGAGAGAGAGAGAGGGAAAAAGCTACGAAACTCTTATAGGCACTTTATAGTATAGATACATATATAAGATAAGATGATATTAAGATAGGCTATATATATTAAAGATATAGATATAGATATAGATATATAGTTAATATCAGATACAAGATAAATTTCGATTACATTTTATATATAAGTATTGTTCGAAACGTTCGCTCAACAAATGAGATATTGAGGTGTGTATCAAGGTGCAGCTGCTAACTATATTTATCGATATATGTATATACATATACACATATACATACAATATATATATATACGTCTAAAAAATAGAAAACAAAAATCAGCTTCAGCTAAGCCAGCCTCTATAGGCTTTATGAGCTGAGGCTTCGTATCATTTATACAGTATAAAGTATTGTTTGATCTGTTGCCAAATGTTCCCTCACTTTTGGGCATGCAATATAAAGAGATGTCTCATCACATATGTATATATACACACACACAGACACACACACACATACGCATACGCACAGACACAAAGATATGTATGTGTACATACATAAAAATAAAATCAACAAACGAAATTGAATTCTGAAGCATGCGGAATGCGAAACTCGTTCGTCTTTAGCGTTAAACAAAACAACAGTTAACTTTTAACAACAACAACAACAAAAAAGGAAACAAGTTCTATTGTTGTTGTTGTAGAGCGTTAAACGTGTTTCAATCGCACATTAAAGAAGCAAAATAACAAAAATCTTTCTAAATATAAGCTAAATAAAACAAAAACAAATTGCAATCATTTGAAGCTTTATCGCGCCGTGCTAAGCCGAAACAAGTTTCCATATTATTAATAATAATAATAATAATAAAATATATACCACAAAAAACAGCAGCAACAAATTAACTGAAATTCAAATAATTTACAAGTTATTGACACTGAAATTAAAAACAAAATTAAAATCAGAAAAGAGATTGGCGATTTTATGCGAATGTGACAAAAATGCGAAATTCTCATATTGCTTTTAAATTGCTCTATAGGAGAGTTCCAATTCCAAGGCATGAAAACGACATAAAATACAATTTAAATAAAAAGAAAACAAATCAAATCAAATCAAATGCCTCGAATTACAGTTAGCTAGTGCAAAATACAGTAAACATTGCCTAAGACTCGCACGCAACATGAGAAACAAAATAAATTCTAAACTATTTAGAAGACGAAGAGGAAGAGGAAGAGGAGCTGATTGTAGCTTAGTCAAATGCAACTGTCGATGCGTTCAGTTGGACTGCAAATTGAGCAGGGAACTAATTCAATTACAGAGAAAGAGCGGGCGAGAGCGAGAGCGAGAGAGCGTGTGAGAGAGAGAGAGAGAGATGGCGAGCAAGTGAGCAACAAGAAATGCATTTTCATGCTAAAACTGAAAGATGATTTGGTAGACAAAGGCCGTTCCGCAGGGGCTAACAAAGACCCAAAGGGGCCAAAAGGCAGTGCAATCAATACACACACACCGCACACGCACACACACACGCACGCACGCTCGAGAGCCGTGAGTAACGCAGCGATTCTCCAGAGGCGAGGCCTCTGGTCAGGTATTTGAGCTCCAAAGTAAAGAGAGCCCAGCGAGCGAAAAAAAAAAACTCGCTTCCTTTATTATTATTCTTTATTTATTTTTTCTTTTCAAATACACACACACAGCTATATATATATATATATATATATATATATATGAGAAGGTGTATTTTTATTCTTATGGAACGCAGTCGAGCGCAGCACTTGAGACCAGTTTCTGGCGCTGCCTGCCTCTGCCTCTGCCTCTGTCTGTGTGTGTGTGTTGATTCACTGCACAAATAAATCTCGGCTTTGAATTTTATCACAGTGTGTGCAGGATTCTTGCCCTTTTTGCTGTTGCTTCGTCGCTTTCGTCGTTTTTCTGATTGTCAAATCTTTTGCCTTTTCTCTCTCTCTCTGGCTTCGTTTTTGTGCCAGGCTATTCGGTTTGTTGTGTGAGGGAGATGGGGCTAGATGCAGGCAGGCGAGTCGCGCTGAGTCGATTCGAGCCAGCCCTTAAACAGGTAGACAACTGCATTGTTTATCAGTCAGCCAGGCAACAGCAGGTAAAAACTAATGCCAGACGCAGTGCGCAGAAAAACGAAAAACGCACACATACAAAATCAGGAAAGGAAAAAAACAAATGACTTAGGCAACGAACTGCCACAGGATCTGTGGCTGCTGTAGCTATTCAAATTGTCTGCCCAACTAAAAATTCGCTGAAAAACCTTATTAGGCATGCTAAAAACTGCCGAGGGCAAACGATGATGATGATGATGAAGAAGAAGCTGTAACTTGAGCTTAAAGTGAAAACAGGATTTCAGCAGTTAAGCATCGAAAAGTAGAAACAAAACAAAGCATGGCTAGAAAAAACATTAGATAAATATTAAAGTCGCTAAATAGTTCTCGTCGATTTGGTGAAAATGTATCTTAGGAAGTTAAGAAAAAATAATATTAAAGTATTAAACAAAATTTCAGTATATTTTATAGATCTATTATTATTATTTTATTTTATTGTGCTTTATTTGCCTTGAGCATGATCTATTATATTATAGATATAATATGAAGTATACTAGGTTTAGGTTTCTTTATCTAGTATAGATTATTATCCATTATTATGGAGTATTATCCATAAATATCTATTACTATATCTATCTATCTATTATTAGTTTCAATCTATTAAATATCTTTTGCGGCTTGCTTACGTGTTTTATTTTTATTTTTTTATTTTTGGTATTATACAAAATGATTTTATTAGTTTATTTTCTTCTGCAGAGTTTTGCTAGCTTTCCATGTAAATGTTTTGTTACTACTGTATATGTATATCTACATCTATCTATCTATATATGTAGGCCATTTGAGCTATTAGGATGAGCTGTATCTTTGCAGTTAACTTACCAAATTTCTTAGCGATCGGAGTACATTTGGCTAGCTGTTAGATGCGATGCAATATGAGTGTTGTATATAAACATCAATATCAATATCAAGTAAAATTCTTTAGAGAGCTTTCTAGAATGTTTCAAGTATATTGTATTTCTTTGTTTGGAATACTTTTGCTTCTTGGTGTAGTTTACAGCGTTCAAGGTAACCTTTGCTGACGCTAGGGTATGAAGGGAGAGTAGTCTGTGGAAAGGGTATGCAAGCCAGCGGGCTAAGACAGACAGACAGACAGACAGACAACGAGTGTGTGTGTGTGTGAGTGAGAGAAGGAGAGCGGGGGTAGAGAGCGAGTCTGATAAATGGCAGAAGAACATTTTTGGCAAACCTTTCGCTAACTTCCGGCCGCGTGTTGTAACATCTGCGTCAGCTTGAATTAAACTGCGAGACACACACACACACACACATACATATATGTTGAATGGTCTTCTAACAGGTGCTCGGCAATTGTTGTTGTTGTTGTTGTTATCAAGTGCTAAGTGGCCAAATGTTGACTTATCGCAGCGACTTTATCAATGAATTTCCTTTGAATTTTTATTGACTTTTACTTTGCAGCAAGAAATGAAATGAAATGAAAAGATGGCTAAGAAATGATTGTGCAATTTGCCAAAAAAAAGTTGGCAAAAAAAAAAGGCACAGGAAGTTGGGCAGTTAGCTGAGCAGCTGTTATTGTTGTTGTTGTTGTTCTAGGAATTTTAAATAGCGCGCAGCAGACCTTGTCCTAAGGTCGCGCCTCTCTCTCTCTGAATGTAAATATATATGTTTATATATCTATATAAACTTATGAATATATAGTCTATATGAATATTTATGGCTGCCACTTGTGGCACGCAACGGAATGCAACTGTAGCTATAGCTATTGTTTATTTATAGATTACACTGCGCAAAATTCAAGCGAAGCTCACTCGTTTTACGCTCAAGAACAATGTAGAGTCTTTCATGTTTTTATTTAATAAATTATTCTTAGTGTTATATGGATTTTAATGTAATTGTTTTAAGAATGCATAATACAAATTAAAAAAAAAAAATGTAATTCGTAAAATTGTGAAAAAAATTATGAAGAAAAATATAAATAATTATATTTATATAGAATAACTGTAATACGCAAAATACTAAACAAATAATACAATATTATGTAAAATGAAAAAATAAAGTTTTTTTTTTCAAATATCCAAATAAAAAATATATATAAAACATATTTAAAAATAATAAAATAAATATAAAAATAATAATAATAATGTATTCCAAAATATTTATAAATAAATAAATAAAAAAATAAAATAAAATAAATTATGAAAAAACTCAAATAAGAAAATATGTAAGAAAATATACAACAAAAATATATGTACAGCAAAACTTAATATTCAAAAATATATAAAAAAAAAAATAATAAAAATTATAAAAAAAACTCATTTAAGAAAATATGTATAAAAATATACAACAAAATTATATAATATACATATCTATAAAATTATTAAAATAAAAATATAAAAACATATATATTAATAATAAAAAAAAAAAATGAATAAACTCAATTAAAAATAATATAAAGTAAAAAAGTAAAGTTTATTTAAAGTGTGCATAAGTATGTTATTTACTATTATTAATTAGTATTATTAAGTAAATGATCTCCCTCTCTCTCTCTCTCTCTCAATCGATATCTATATAGAAATGAGCTGAGCATTTAATAACTATTGTGAAATTCTTTGTGATTTGCCTGCGTTTTATATAGCTCGACGCTGAGTATACAAATACGATATAGAGATTGTTTACAGTTTTTTATTTCGACTGTAAGCAGAGGCGTGCAAAATATGAAACAATTCGGAATGTGGTATAACTAGGCGAGATTTGAGTGTGGAAAAAGGCATTAAGCCAAACACCCTTTAGTTCTTGTTGTTGTTTTGTTTTAGCTGTGTACTCAAGCATAGTTATAGCTCTAGCTACATACGTGTATGTATATTTATAAGGCAAGTACTCAGGGTGCATGTGTGCAAGTGTGCATGTGTGCATGTGTGTGTGTATGGGAGCAAAAATCACAGACGCTGGCAAACAGCAATTATGGCCGTGGCAACAGCAGCAACAACAGCAACAGCAACAACGGCAACAACGGCAACAAGCGGCAGCAACATTTACACTTGAGACACGGTTTGGGCCACGTTCTGTATGCTTTGGTTTGTTGTGTGTGTATGTGTGTGTTTTTTGTGTTCTTTTCGTCGCTGTTGGCCATCTACATTTCTCGTGTGGCATGCCCTTGCCAAGAATCGGAATCGTGTTGCCAGTTGTTGTTGTTGTTGTTGCTGTTGGCTGGTTTACTGGTTCTACCACTTTTCGTTTGCCTTGACTTTGCCTTTGTGCCTTTGCTTTAGTGCCTTGCGCTTTGGCCAAATGGCCGACGAGGAGCAACGCCCAAAGTCAGCTTGGCAGAAAGAAACCCAGCCCCAGACCCTGCCCCATCATCATCATCATCATCATCATCATCATCATCATCATCATAAACATCTTTAACTTGATTATGCGCCTCAGCTAGCTGCAAGTTTTCTGCTATTTTTGCTAGAGACTCAGTCAGCCTTTTTGCTTCTGCTTCCACTTCCACTTTGGTTGCTGCGGCTGCGGCTGCTGCTGCTGCTGCTACTTCTACTTCATCTTCTGCTTTTCTCATTTGCTTTTAGTGCCGCATTCGAGAGCTGCTCTCAACTTGTACTTTTGCTTGGGCTCAGCCAGAGATTTGTGGCTTAGGCGCTGAGGCACATTGTTATATAATTTGCCCATTGCCAACTTTAACTAACTTTTTATATATACATATACACATATATATGTATATATATATATAAATATATTATGTTGCCCCCTCTCTCTCTCTCTCTCTCTCTCTCTCTCTGTGTGTGTGGCTGCCTTTGTATGTGCGCTCAAGTGTGTGAAGTTCTTGGCCGCTAACCGCTAAGGCAGAGCCCACTGAGCCAGTGAGTCAGGCCCCGTAATGCAAGGCCTGCGCACAGAACTAACCAACTGTGTGAGCCGTCTGTCTGTCTGTCTGTCGCACTGTCAGTTAGTTTGTGTGTTTAGCCACAGGCTGGCTCCGGCTTAAGTAAAATTAAAGCATATGCGATAGCAAATAAATGTGGAAGCTTGGAGCATATTGTAAGTAAATTGTTGCGAATTATAGTTAGAAAACAGCAAAAGGAAGCAGATGCATCGTTCATCTAAGTAATGCAAAATACAAACGAGGAAGCCCTAAGAGTTTAACAATATTATATTGAATATTATATTGAATTGATTGCATCATTGATTTGCAGTTCGAGCTAGATAATTGGATTAGCTAGAGAATATTTGTATGAATATTCATAATTTAAAATGACTATTTTGCAAGTGGAGAATTTGATTAATAAATGAAAGTTTCTGCTAAATTATATCTAAGTACTTTAAAAGTAAAAGCTCTAATAAGTAAATGCATTTAAATAATCTCAAAATGTTTAAAAGAACTTGCTTAAGCCAGACAGATTGAACAAAAGCTTAAAATCTTATTTTCATGGAAAATTCTTAGGTTCAAATTTGATAAATAAAACATTTAACATATAAAAAATATATTTTATGAATAGAAATTTTAGGAAATTAAACTGAATAAGCAATACTAAAATGGGAAGATTGACATATTATATATTTATATAGAATGTTCATTGAATATACTATATATAGCTAATATATATAGCTAATATAATATCAGATATATAGATTTACGATGAATTCCGTCTATGTCTGACATATTTTTTGCACATTTTTCTCTTATACAGAGTTTTAGAGTTATTAAAATTGAATCTTCTTCTTCTTCTCCTTTTCGCATTTAGTTGTTTTCGTTTCGAAACTTTGTGCTTATGTAAAAGATTACCCAACTCAAATTTCAGGTTCTAAACGTTAGCTCTGCTTGCACACACACACACACACACACACACACAGAGAGAGACATATAGAAGTTGCTTAGTGGCTGCGTGTGATTTGAGCTGCGGTTGGGGTCCCCGCAAGAACGACGAGCAATTTCCACTTCCACATCCACTTCCCCAGCAGTTGGCAAGCCTTAGTAGCTTCGTCTCGCACCACACCGCACCGCCCTGCTCTGCTCTGCTCTGCTCTGCTCAGCTCGCTTCGGTTCTGTGTACATTCTACCCCATGTCTAGTATTCCACTCTATTCCATTCTATTCCATTTTATGCACACCATTCTATGCTATTCGGTTTATTATAGTTATTCCTACATGTAATTATGATATCTATATATATACGGTGTTTTTTTTGCGCGCGCTCTAAGACAAAGGGCAGTTAAGCCGCAGACGATGTGAAACAAAAGACTTGGGCAGCGAACTTGACAGCCAACACACACACACACACAGGCAGCCACACTGACAGGCAAATCAGTGAAGTGTAGCAAAAAAAAATATCAAATATAAAAACTAAAAATAAAGTGGAAAGAAACAAACATAAAAATGCGAAAAATTCACTTTCAAGAATTCATAAATTCTGATTAAATAAAAAAGAAAGTTATAATCGATATGCATATGCCTATATATATAGATATATATATAAATATATATGTAAATATTTTGTTCTTTTCGTTTTTATTAGGTTTTCAACCATGGTCAAGAAATGACTTAATAAGCCACCTCGTCGATTATATAACCCAGACTGAACAGATTTCTAGAATTTGTTGTTGTTTCTTCTGTGTTGTTGTTGTTGCTGTTGCTTTTTTTTTTGGCGATTCAATGAAAGTGATTGATGTTGGCCACAGCTTCGGCGCAGAATCTAAGCAGAAGAGAAGCAAAAATAACAACAGCAGCAACAACAACAATAAAAGCCAGCCAAGGGTCGTGTCGTGTGGGCGTCAACAAATGCTCGAGACGCTGCCTAATTTGCTGCTGCTGTTGTTGTTGTTGTTGTTGTAGTTGCTGCTTAGCTTAGCTTTGTAGCTCTGCATTGGTAGCTTGGCCTATCGTTGTTGCTGTCTGCTGTCTGTTGTAGATAGCCATCAGCATTTGTCTTGACTGATTTGTGGCTATTATATGGTCATAAGCATTTATTTGCCTGTCAGATATTTTTCCTATTTTTTTTTTTTTTTTTGGCTATTTTTTGTGTGTGTGAGTTTTGTAATGAGAGCTGGAAGTGTAACAAATGAGCAGGAAATGTGTATTTGTCCTTAAGGCAATGCAAAACATTATGCATCTAGAACAGTTACATAAGAGCGAGATTCTAAGAAACAGATGTTGGAAAACTCTGACTTGAATCATTCGTATAGGCTATAGATAATATCAGATCAGTTGGGAAACTAAAAATCCTCACAATAGTACCGTATAATACTATAGTATATATATGAGTATTAATTTATTATTGCATGTTATATTAATATTTTTGTTCTGATCATATAAACTGGATGCAAGATTTAAGTCCTAACAATCTTCAATATAATAATAATAATAATAATGATAATAATATTTCTATACATTTGAACATTCTGAGAGTATAAGATGCTGGATAGCTATGGAAACTAAAAAACGAAGTACAAAATATTCTTTAGTGAACTCTTTAAAAACAATTGTTTTTTAAGAAATTCTTTTCAGAAAAATTTGTTTTTAACGTAAACTGTCTAGATGTTTTTTATTTATTTATTTTTTTAATTGTAAGATTCCCGAAGTTGTTTTAACATTTTGTTGTTGTTTTGCATTAACATAAAATCCAAGTTGAATGCATTTGGAATTTATTATTTGAATAAAATAAAACTAAATAAAAGTCCCAGAAATTGTATTGACAACTCAATTAAAAAAAAGTAAGAAACGCAAAAGAAAAGATTTTTACAATTCAAGCTAGGAACAATTGAGGCAAATAAACATCTTACAGACTTGAACACCCAAGTTTCTAGGTTATTGTTTGTCTAAAAACTTCTCAATTAAGCACATTTCTAAAGTTTTTCGTAATTCGACATTGATTTGGCTGACAAAGAACTTCCATAAAAGACTCCGACATTCGTTTTAGAAGAAAGTTGAAGAAAAATGGAAAATTTACAACTGTTTTCTGTGTAATTTTTTTTGTTATTTTTTTCTATTGTTTCACTTTGGATGAATTTTATGTGCATTCTTTTTGGGCAGGCGCTTGTTAATTTTGGCATTTGCATAAGGTCAATAAAGTGGTGAGCAGACAAATGACTGAGGCAACGAACTGGGCAATGTTTTGTGCGAGGTTCGTTGCCTAAGTCATTTGATTATATTATATTATTAGATTGGTTTTGGCTAAGTTGAGTGACAACAGATTCGGGTATAGATCGAACAATCGATAGATCAACTTACCATTTTGAACTTGCTCGGGCTCGACATTCGAATTGGATGTGGAATTGGAATTGGAATTGGAATGGATGATGCTGCTGCTGCTGGCTGGCTCTTGCGATAGCTCGAGACTGTGTCGCGTTTGGCCAAAATAGTGACGTCGATGATGGAAACGTTTGCGCGTCGATGTGCTGTTGGTTGATGCGGCGGCGATTAGGCTAAGCGGCTGCTCCTGTTCCGCCTGACCCTGCGGATCTGGCTCCGGCTCGGGATGCGCGGGTGTTGGTGTTGGTATTGGCGTCGGCGTCGGTGTCGGCGTCGGCGTCGGTGTGGGCGATAGAGGCGTCTGGTGGTCAGCGCGACGTGAGTGCGAGGCGCTCGGACTGAGCGGCGGCACCAGGCAACGTTCATCATCCTGCGCCTTGTGCTGCAGCAGATTCTGTGATTCCAGCAGACGCTGCTGCTGCTGATGCAGGCGATTTTTGATCAAAAATATTTTCGGCATGTTTGCTTAGTTGTTGTTGTTGTTATTGATATTTGTATTGTTGTTGTTGTTGTGGTTGTTATTATTATTTATGTTTTTTAACACACATACACACACATATATATATATTTATGAACACACTCACAAACACAGAGACGAACGCGCGCACTTACACACACAGTAAACAAAACACTAATCCAAGTGCGTGTCTGTTTAAAGCTGTGTGTGTGTGTGTGTTCTGCTGCTGCTGCCTTAGCTGCTGCTGCTTCTTCTTCGATCAGTTGGGATATTTGACAAAAAAAAATACAACTTTTTATATATACATATATTTGTATATATATGGAGCCAATAATATTTTTGGTTGAGCGCGGCTCAGTTTAAAATTTTTTGTGTTTCTTCATCATTTCCAAAGTTTGCTTTCAGTTGCAATCAATCAGATACAGATAGATATATCTATATTTTACATATGCACTTTGAACAAAAAAAAAAAAAAGTAAAAAATAAAAAATTTGTCAAATATATTTTATTAAAAAAAAATATATATATTTTGTTTGTAAATTGTTAATTTCTTGCGCTGGGCAGTTTTTATTTGCAGTTTTTTCAAAAACGATTTTTGATATATTTTTTTACGAGTTTAACGCGTTTCTTGTTGTGTGTAAATTGTAACCGTTCTTTTATTGTTTGTATTTCTGTTTTTTTTTATTTATTTATTATTTTTTTGGCAAAGTTATTTGTGGCTATGTCTGCTGTTTTGCTGTCCAGCGACAAAACACGTGCATTCACAACGCCGGCTCGCCTCTTACTGTATTCAAGCGTTGCCAGCCGCTGAGCAGTTAGGCCAAAGTCAAGCAATACCGCTGCGAAGCGTCGCAGCAGCAGCGACAACGGCAGCGGCAACGGCAACGGCAGCGTCAGCTTCTACAACGAACTCAGTTAGTTTTAGAGGCGAATTCAGGCGAGCAACGCAAAACACCGTAAGCCGCACTTGAACATACACACAAAGAGAGAGAGCGAGAGCAAAAGCAAGAGCAGTCGAGCTCAAGTTCGCTTTCGTCTGTGAGTCAGGGCGAAGACGATCGTGCGCAATGGCTTCGGGTTTAGCTTCGGCTCTGCTGCTGCCGCTGCTGCTGCTGTTCTTGTAACGGCGAACGGTTTTAGACGACTGCTGCTCAGCAGCGCTCAGCAGCACCTGAGCCGATGCCGATGTTGCCGCTGAGAGAGAGTGAGAGTGTTTTGGAGCTGCGTCGTCTGCTACGATCGTAGCTGCTGTTGTTGTTGCTGTTGTTGCGGCTATTGCTGTTGCTTGTATTGCCTCTGCTTCATTTCGCTCACATAACGTTTCTCATGCAGTTTTTTTGTTTTTCGCTGCGTCTCTTCGTTTTTTTTTTCGCCGCTCTGCGTGTGTCTCTCTATGCATGCGTATGTGTATGTGTGTCTTGTGTGCGTGCGTGTTTTTCTTGTTGGTTCAGAGTCAAGGTAGAGGTAATGTTTTATCGTCGCTGACGTCGCTGCTGCTGTTGTTGTTGTTGCTGTTGTTGCTGTTGCCTGTTGCTCGCTTTGGCCACCGCCGCCGTCGCGTCGCTGCTTTGGCCATTTGCCGGTTGGGATGTTTTACTCGTTTTGTGTGTTTGCGTTTGGCTTGTACTTGTTGTACTTAGAGCTGCTTTAAGTTGCTGTTGCTGCTGCTATTGCTGTTGTTGTTGTCGTTGCTGTTATGTCTTTGGTCTTGACTCTGAAATAAGCATTTGACTGCAAATGATATAAAAAAAAGTACAATTTACTTTTGTACGTAGATTTTACAGCATAATTGTGTTTGTGTCCAAATGTTGAGCAGCAACTGTTCTTCATAAGTATATATGTACTTATGTATGTATATAGAAATATATATGTATATGCATATGAATACACATATTTTTATATAATCCGTGCTACAGATTTTTAGCTCAAAAAGTTTTAATTATAAGAAAAAGAAAAACTAAAAAAAATCTGTTAAGTATTCGATGAATAGCTGAAGCAGATAATTGCTGAATAAATATGCATAGATAATTGTAGATAAAAATAATTCTAATTATAGATAAATATAACTATAATGGTCACTATAGTGATAGAAATCAAATATAAATAAAAAAGGTATGGTTCCAAATATAAGCAAAAAATTAAAAATAAATTGTTAAATGATTTTAAATGAGTTATCGATTTTTTTTAGTTGAATTTAAAAGTAAAATTAAATGAATGAAACGAATTAAAGTAGTATAAATGAATAATATAACTAATTAAACAAAATTTGTGAATTCAGCTCTTGTAAGTGCGACGCGTTCGTACATACGCACAGACAGACGGACAGCCAGATAGACAGCCCTAAATCGAGTCAACTCGTCGACATGATCAGGAATATATATTTTCACAATAATTGATCTACAGTTTTTTTTTTAAATATAATTTTGATTGAGATATTCTAATTTAATTTTTACTTGAATAAGTTTAAAAAACTTATTTAGTCTGAATTATTTCATATTAATTTTTATGAAATATTTTTCTAAGCCTTACCAATATTTTCTTACTTTCCATACTCCATACTCCATATACTAGTTCTTTAAAATATAATATAATATGGTAATTTACGTAATATATACATATATATATGTATGTGTGTTAAATATATGTATAAACATATATATTCTAGATATCTGTATACCATATGTATATTTAAGAAGACTTTTGATGAACAATACATATACAGTTTTATTTTGACCTAAACTAGCATATAGTGCAACAAGTTTGTTGCCTAAGTCTTTTGTCTTTTGCACGAGCAAATTATATAACTATATATAGATATAAATGTACGTATGTATGTACGCTTGTATGTCCGTTCATGAGCATGTTTGTCGCTTAACTTTTGCTGTCAGAGCAAAGTCTGTTTCCATGAGACCCTTTAAGAATTCCATTTCATTATTATCGACAGCAGTTTCTATGCGTGTGTGTGTGTGTGTGTAGCAACGAAGACGCGTAGATACGCAAGAAGTAGAAGTACAAGAACAGAACGTCAATAAGTACCATATAAGCGAAATTAAACGGCAAAATAGTTGGCAACGCGCCTCATACTCGCACTCGTTGTGCCTGCTTGTCTGCTTGTGTGTGTGTGTGTGTGTGTGTGTGTGTGTGTGTGTGTGTTTATATGTGTGTGCGTGTGGGCAATAAAATGAAGAAGCAGCGGCGTTGTCGGCTTGTAATGAGCGCTTAGAACGCGCTTAGAATGGCAATAAGATTGCGGCGAGAGTCGCTGAGAGGCAGTCGCCGCATTTAACATGTACTCTCCCTCTCCCGCTCCCTCTCACTGTTGAGCTGGCGCTCTCCAACGTTCTGCCGCCTCTCGCTCTGGCGCACACGAGTGCGAGGGCAACGGCAACTAACGTTATTTCACACACTTTGCTTGCTTCTGTACCTAGGTGGCTCTCCCTGTGTGTGTATGTGTGTGTCAGGCTGGGCCGTGTGTGATGTAAGCGGTGCACACGAAGCCAATTCGCCGCAGCCGCAGTCGCAGCCGCGCACACCTGTGTGACACACACGCACACCAGAGCAAGTAGCGCGGCGACGTAACAAATTTACAGCTAGCTTTGTAGCTGTGTGCGATAAACATGTGCGGCGAAGAGTACGAGAGAGCGTCGAATAGACGAAGGGTGTGAGCGAGCGAGAGAGAGAGAGAGAGAGAGCGAGAGAGAGCGAGAGCACGTCAGTGAGAGAGCACAACTTCATATACCTGTTGGCAGTGGCTTTGACTGTGACTCTGACTTTGGCGTCGCGACGCAGCAGTGGCACTGGCTGCGGCCGAGGCAGCAGCATTTTTAGCTGCGCGCGCTTCTTAACTAATTGTTGCTGTTGTTGTTGTTGCTGCTGCTGTTGCTGTTGCTGTTCCTGCGGCAACTTCACTCTCACTCAAATGCCGCTGCTGCTAAGCCAAAAGCAAGTGCTCTGCCCTTTTGCTGCAGCCGTAGAGACAACAGCAAGTGAAAAATCCTGCTAGCTGAGATTTTTCTCTTATTTTAATAGAATTTTGTTTTGTTTTTTTATTTTTTTTTATTTTTCCCTATGCAGCTTACTATTTCTTAATGAATTATTGCTTTTTAATTTAATGAACTGAATTATTTATTCAATTATTTTATGAATGCAATCATTAGTTTTATTATTAAACGAAATAATATATTAAATAAATACATTTTAAATTAATAATGTAAAAATTATCGCTATTATTATTGTATTTGTACATAATTATTTATACTTATAATTATTAATATATTATGCATTTACAATTTTTAAGAAATATTAATTATATTAATTTTGTTTATAAAGTCTATCCAATAAATATGTAAAGAATATTTTTAAAACATTTTTTTTTAATATTTTGTATATATCATTTTTATATATATTCTTGTATATATATTTTTTATCATATATATTTTTTGTTGGTAATTTTTGTGTGTGGTATTTTGAGCAGATTTTTTTTATTTTTTTATTTTTTTATTTTTTTTCAATCTTGAAGTTGCTTTTAATGTATAGTAAAAATATATATAAAAATGCTTTAATTAATTATTCAAAATTCATAATTATTTATATGATTATTTAAAAATAATTTATATTGTTGAAAAATATATTTATAAATAAAATTCCTATTAGAAAATCGACTGAATATTTGGTGTGTTTATATAGTTCATGTTGACTTCAACTGAATATATTTTCTTATTTATGAAGCACTTTCTTAATGAATTATGTTAAATAATTATTTCTCCTCTTCGATTTATCGTTTTCTGCATTTAATTGAATTTAAAAAAAAATTACTATTCTTTGGTTTTGGGGGCTTTAGAGTTGTATAAATTCCTTGTTAATTGTGTAGGCCCAGGACAGGGTCACACATATACCTGTAGCTGTGTGTGTGTGTGAACTTCTTATCGACCCCATGTGTATATGTATGTATATATAGTTGAATCAATGTTTGTCTGCTGCTTAAAATTGTGCACAAACACACACACGCACACACACACACGCACATAGTCAAACGTAGGCTCAGGCTCTGCTGCTCATAATCGTCATTATTATTATGATTCTTATTAACATTATTATTGTGCGCATAATGATGTTCATTCATTATGCTCTTTGAGCTGTGTCTGTGCGGTAATTGCAGTCTTTAAGAATGTGTGTTTTTTTCGGACTATCTTTCGCTCTCTCTTTCTCTCTCTTTCTCTTGGTGTTCTCTCTCTCTCTCGCTCTCCCAGTCCTTTACTCTCTCTTTCGCTCTCATTCCTCAGCCATGTAATGCCTTGCTCTGGCTGCTACGCGCAGTTTGTTTCCTTTTTGGCTTGTTCTTTGGCTCGTTTGCTGCTCTCGCTGCTCTTTCCACTCCTCGCTCCTCTCTCTCTCTCTCGCTCTCTCTCTCTCTCTCGTTTTATTTATTTTTTATCTTTATTTGCTCAATTGTCGTCATCGACGGCGACGTGCTCGCCTCTCTTTACTCTCATTGTTGTTGTTGTTGTTGCCTTTTCGCTAAAATAATGCCAAAGTAAAGTGAAGTAAGAAGAAGTATAAGAAGAAGCACCAGCAGCAGCAACGACGACGGCGGCGGCGGCAAAAAAAAAAGTAAATGAAGAGCGGCCGGAATACCTGTTTTACCTGTTTGTATACCTACTAACGTACTAACACTGTTATAGCGGATTCACGGCGCACACGCCTGACAACAACAACAACAACAACAAAAACATCAGCAACGGCAACGGCAGCAGCAATGCGCTTGAAGACGTCGCAGTCAAGCCCGTGCTCTGCCAGCCCCAAGATCTGCTGCTGCTTCTTGCTCTTTGGCAACCCAGCCCAAGTCGCAGAGACCCCTCCACCCAATCCTCTCCGGCCACGCCCCGCAGCGCCTCTGCCCCAACCGAGAGCAACGCAGCGGCTTGTCCTCGTCTTTGCTTGGCTGCTATTTTCTTTTTTCTTTTTTTTTTTTCGCAAAAAGTTCTTGGACTTTGGTTACATCTTTTGCGTTTGTCGTTTTGGCTTTAGCTTTTGTAAGCCTCTGTGTACCCTTTGCTCTCCATCACAGAGTGCCACCCCCCATTGGCTCGCCTCGGCTCGGCTCGTCCCTGGTTGGCATTTTGACTACATCTTGGCCAAGTTCCTCACACACACACACACACACACACACAAGCAGCGCGTTTCCTTTGACTCTAGATGCTGCTTGCTGTTGTCGCCGTTGTTTGCCTCTTGTTTGGCTGTTTGTCAGTTGATTTTTCCGATCCTCTTTAACCAGACAGCAGAATGTGTTCCCCAATCCAATTGCAATTTACATTCAAAAGATCTGGCAACGCCAGAGCTAGGCAACAAATTGACTCAGCGCAGAGATTACACAAAACTACAGATGACGACTTTGTGCGTTGAGTGAATAGATTTTAGCAATAAAAATTAATATTGTAATAGAGATAGACATATGTATATATAGAATATATTATTAATTATAAAATACATACCTTTTTTACAATTTTATTTGTCAAATTTTAGCTCTAAAATAGCTAAGAACTTATATGGTTTCCCTGTTTATTTATTGTTTCCTAGAATTTCCGTATATATTTATAAAATATTTTAGGTTTAAAGTTATAAAGCATTATCAAGTATTACTCTAAGATCAGAAAGTATTTTCTTTCTACAGCTTCCAAAAGTCACAGGAGTAAGGAATCCTTTCTATTGCCATAGAACGTGCAGTTTTATTTCTAGATTTTTTTTTTCGGTGTTCAGAACTTGGATTAACTTTTTTTATACACATTCAGTAAGTAACGAATTTTCGTAATTTTGACTGAAATAGTATAAATATTTCATAGAAAGATGATGCGTGATATGAAGGGAAAATTAGAGATGATTTTCTACTGAGACAGCCCCCCTTCAGTAGAGCTTGATCAGTCAAGTTTTATGAATTTCATATACCTAGCTGATTGAATGCGAGCAAGTATATGTAATGCAGTCGATAATGAAGTACTTAATATATGTCGATATCATCTTATCAATACATTTTGTGTATATATGTTTTACTCAGACTAAAGTGCCTAAAGAACCGTTCAATGTTTGATGTATTATATTGTAAATATAATTTAATGTTTTCTTCAACCTCACGTCGGGCACATTACAAAATGTTCCTCATCGCACTGTCAACACCTCTTTTTGCTCAGCTTGAAAACATATTTATAAACATGTACATACATATATGTATATAATAATAATTGATGAAAAAGAGTATAAGAAAAAATGAATAATGAAAAATATATATATATATATTTAATTAAAATTGTATGCAAGGTCGAAATTAGTTGGCAACGTGGCCATCAAGTCGAAAAACTTAATTCATAATTCATTTAAAGAGCGCACTACCCTACCCTCAACCGCCCCAGCCCCCATCCTGCTCAGAGCCCATCGCTTTTGGTGCTCGTAATGTCGTTGTACCTTCAACAGTTGCGAGACGTTGTGCACGTTTTTGTATTGTTTTTTCTTTTTTTTATGTTTTATAAATGTATATATATTTTATATATGTATATATGTATATACCTGTTTGCCATATTAATCAGGCTCAGAATGAGCGGGATCATATGGGTACTGCATATGCGTATAGTTTTTGTATTTTGTTTATCTAGTTACTTAGCGATTTTGTATCTTAGTCAGATATTTTTTCCATATACATATATGATTTATTTCTTCTTACTGTAAAGACTTAGGAAACAAACTTGATGTTCTTCTTATCTCTTTCTATCTATCTGTCTATATAATTATAACTCTATATATCTATATATCTATTATATCTATATCTATCTATATATCTATATATCTATATATCTATATATCTATATATCTATATATCTATATATCTATATATGTATCTATATAACTATATCCCTTGGGGCGTTTGCTTTGCATATCTGCTCTTCCTCTTCCTCACCTTATTTGTATGTGTGTGTGGGCGTATTCCTTGCGCATAACAGGTAGCATACACCGCCTCGGCAGAGGCGTGGCAGTGGTTACTTAAGCCTTTCGGCTCTTTGACAGTTATACAATAAGGCATCGCAGACAAAGGCAGGAGATGCAGAGATATAACAGATAAACGTCCGCTGTCGATAACAATGCCAATGCAATGCAATGAAGCCAACAAGTGCAAGTGACAACAAGCCGAAATGAAACGAGACGAAACGAAATGACAACAACAACAGCAACAGCAACAACAGACATCATGAAGATGAGAAGCAGAGCTAAAGATTTTGCTGCTGCGGCTGCTGCTGCAACATTTTCTGCTTAAATATATATTTATGTTTTGTTTTTGTGCGAGCTGCGCCGTTGGCAACGCCTTTTTGCCCAGTCGAAGCGAGCTAAGCCTAACAATGGTAACAAGTGCGCGCAAATTGTTGCCTGCCTGCCAGCCAGCAACAGCAACAGCAACAGCAACAGCAACAACAACAATGGATTTACCATTAAACTTTAAATTCAAATTCAAGTTCATGATGAATGTATCACGTGCAGTCGCTCTTTGGCGGTTATTTTTGTTGCTCTTGTATGTGTGTGTGTATCTGTGTACTTGAATACGAACACGACAAGCTGCTGCTGCTGCTGTTACTTTTGTTGCTTTTGCCACTTTGGTCGCATTAACAAAAAAAACATTTGAGTTTTTTTCTGCTGCTGTTACTACGCTACGTTAAGTAATTGGCATTAGCCAAGAAAATCGTTGACTGAAAATTTTGTTAGCTTCAAATTTGCTGTTACTGCGAGCGATTCTTTAATTCTCACATAGATGGTAAGATTAGCTAAAAATTGATATGTAAAATTGTATTTAGTTGCTTGATCATTATGCTTGATTCATTATTAATCAAACTATGCTACTATTATACTCAGCTATGCTTCTTTTATACTTAACAGCTGTTATACTATACTACTATTATACTATACAATTATAATTCTCATCTGTTCTTAACAACTGTTGTATTATGATATATTTCTATATAGTATACTAGACTATCTATCTATATCTATACTATACTACTGTTAAATCATACCACACTTCTATAGTACCCTCCAGTATACTACACTCGCCCTATACTGTACTATACTACTTTCTACTACTATATACCACTACTTTTATTACGATCTACTACCACTATTACTACTATCTACTATTACTTTTACTACTATCTACTACCACTATTACTATTATCTACTACTACCTACTACTACTTTTACTACTATCTACTACCACTATTTCTATTATCTACTACTACTATCTACTACCACTATTACTATTATCTACTACTACCTACTACTACTTTTACTACTATCTACTACCACTATTTCTATTATCTACTACTACTATCTACTACTACTTTTATTACTATATACTACGACTATTACTATTATTTACTACTATATACTACCTTTACTACCTTTACTATTATCTACCATTATCTACTGCTAATTTTACTACTATCTACTACTACTTGTACTACTATCTACTACTAATTTTACTACTATCTACTACTACTTGTACTACTATCTACTACTAATTTTACTACTATCTACTACTACTTGTACTACTATCTACTACTAATTTTACTACTATCTACTACTAATTTTACTACTATCTACTTTTACTTTTACTACTATCTACTACTACTTTTACTTTTACTACTATCTACTACTACTTGTACTACTATCTACTGCTAATTTTACTACTATCTACTACTACTTGTACTACTATCTACTACTAATTTTACTACTATCTACTACTACTTTTACTACTATCTACTACTACTGTTACTACTGTTACTACTCCTAAATTATACTTACGATATTGTAGGTTTACTTAAATCTGCCACTGTTATACTGTACTATACTACAAGTTTATTCCTATCATACTATTCCATATTTATTTCTTAGATGTAAGCGAAAAAATCAATCTATGTCACACCGTCTAACGTAACTCTTGTGTGTGTGTGTGTGTGTGTGTGACATCAGCTGAATATGAATGAATGTCTTAATTTTCCACAGATCAGCCGCCGATTCGTTATGGCTTCACGCATGGCTACGCTCAAGAAAAATATCCTAATAACGACTTTTAACTAATAAATATAAATGCTTTAACATTTAGATAGAATTTGCGGCTAACAATGGGCTACAGGGTATTAACTAGCCATGCAGTAATCACAATTAGCTTCACTTGTTGCCGACTTGACTTCTTGCTTTATCATGAGCTTTTTTTTTATATTTTATGTCTGCTTTTTGTTGTGTCTTTGTTTATCTCATATTTTTTTTTTGTTTTTTGTTTTTTGTTTTTTTCCTTTTAGAGTTGAACACTTGAACAATTTTTGCGTTCGAGTTCTGTTGTTATTGTTGCGGCTGTTGCTGCGGTTGCTGATGTTGTTGTTGCTGTGGTTGTGTTTTCTTTTTCTGTGTAACTTTTACATCATACTCGCACTCAGTCTGAGCTACTCGAACACTCTATTCGCGCTATCACCTATTGCCAGACTATGTCTCTATATAAATAATAGAGATTTCAAAAGTCGAATTTCCATTTAAATATTTAATACAGTAATTCTTTTTTATAGATTATTTTATTATTTGGATTATTTTTCTTATTTATAGTATTAAATGTTTAAATTTCGATAACTTATCGTAATTTAATTATTTAAAAAAATATTTGTAAGTCTTTGGCTTTTGTAATTGTTATAATTATTTTTATTTGATTATTTCTCAAAGCATATTGGAATATTTAAAAATTAAATTCTCATCGATATGGTCTATTTAATAACATTCTTCTGTAGGGTGTTTTTTTTTTCGATTTTTGTATCGAAGCAATAATCGAATTTAATTGATAAATGGAAATGAATTTATATTTATTCAGCTGATTATATTTTTAATGAATAATTCTTTGCCTTGCCTTTAATAGCTTCAGTCGATTATATAAATCGAGCTCAAATTGAATCGGCGCTAATTATTCTCTATTACAGGGTATTTGCGAGTGTCTATTCGCACTCGTCTGAGCTCTCTTTATTTCTTTATTTTTTTCCTTCTTTTCATTGGGAACTTGTATAACTTTCGTCTAGCTTCTGGCAACAATTATGCAATGAGCCAGAGAAGAGCTGGAGAGCAGCTATGAGGGCTATCAAATCGAGTATCTACAGAGGCGCGAGTGAGGCGAGGGGCAGAAGGGCGGCGCGTTTGCGTTTGGGGAGGTCGCTCGGCTGGTCGGGCTGGTCGGTCTAGCTTTTAATGTTCAAGGTAATTTGAAATTAAAAAGCATTAACTCTGATCTTGAGTTTACATAATATAATATCGTATAAACTATGCGCGCACACACACAAAGTTAATTGAACTTCGTTAACGTTTAGCACTTGAAAATTGTATTAAATCGCAAATTTCCTGTCAGCTAGGGCTTCCGCTCTGATATTATATATACATACATACATACATATATATGTACATACAAGTGTTTATATATGTACATATACGGTATATGTATGTAGATCAATATAGTAAATCTTGGGCAGCTTATTGTGACACTCGCAGCATCATCAATAGGGCTCTGTTGCACAGATAATGGCCACTAATAGCCCTAATGCCTCATAATGAGGCTCTCTGCAATAAGAGAGACGTCAACACGCTGCACCGCAGGGCGTCTGATTGATAAAAACGAAAAAAAAGAACAAAAATCCAAAAATTTATATCGAACAAAACTTGGAGCTTAAACTAAAGCTGAAGCTCGGCTCGACGAATGCAGAACCCTTCATTCATGATACCAAGTGGAAGAAAGAACGCGCTTGGGTCTTGCGTTGGGTTTTTCTTTTTCCCCCTTCTACTGCTTTGAAATGATAAATGCGATCGGCTAGCAGCCCCGACTGCATTCACAAATACAAATCCCAAGCAAATACAAGTCCGAATCCGAAAGAAAACAACAAATAACAAATAACACAAAATGAAGTCAAGACCGAGATGTTAATGCTTATTTAGTGGACAAGTTCTTCTCTCTATTCATTCCATGAATGAATAGGCGCAGGAATATGGGATCAAAGAGACGCTTAAGACTTAAATTGTGACTTATCAATTCACAATTGACTAAAGGTTCACGACTATGCGTGTGTGTGTGTATGTGTGTTTGTGGGTAGAACGTTGAAACCGTGCTGATTTCTGTTTGTAAATTCATTGAGAATGAACGAAAAGAGGCGTGGCGTGGCGGAGTATATAGATTTGTGATCAGCTTGAATAGACAAGCTGCTTAGATCTGTCTGTCCCTCTGTGCTTATGTAAAAAAGCTTCGATATGGGCATCCATAAGACTTTGAAAGAATCAAATTTTATTTCTTTTGGCAAAAGCATTTTCATATATTCAAGTTGCCAACGAACTGCACTTAATTAAGTATGCTTGAATGTAGTCTTTGGACTCGTTGGTCAATGGGCATTCAGTTTTTTGTTTACAGGTTGTATATTATCAGCTTAAAGCTATTATTCTCTGCAGTTAAGCAAATGGCCAATAATTAGTTAACAAGGCTGGAAGAGCTTGATAAAACTGTCACATGCCGGACTTGGCTAGATCAACTCAGCTCGTCGTTCGGATCAATGAATATATATGTTTCTTGGGTTGTGACACGCCTCCTGCTGCCTGTTACATACAATCCCAGAAATCCTTAATAAACAGATTTTCCATTTTCAATTTTTTTATAAAGCCAGCACGAAATGCCAAAAGTTGCAATTGTGTAAATTAATAAAAAAAATCGTGTGTTATGAAGTTATTAGAACTTTATCAATAATATTTGCTATCTATCAGGCGAGCTAATCTATCGAATTTTCAAATCTAGCAAAGCCAGGAAAAACTATTGGAAACGGAATTCGAACGACAGTCATCTTGGTAGTAATATAATAAATAATGGTTTAAATAGATAGCTAAACAAGAGCGAACTGAGCAATGTAAATTAATAGTAATATAAATAAATACTAAATAGAAAAGCATTAGCAAAACTTTAGCTAGCAACGATGAGTAAATCTAGCAAAGCCAGGAAAAACTATTGGAAACGGAACGAACGACAGTCATCTTGGTAGTAATATAATAAATAATGGTTTAAATAGATAGCTAAACAAGAGCGAACTGAGCAATGTAAATTAATAGTAATATAAATAAATACTAAATAGAAAAGCATTAGCAAAACTTTAGCTAGCAACGATGAGTGTTTTTTTTCTCTCAAAAGATTCTCATGAAAATTTAAGCACTTGGCTTATCTGCTTAGCTTCTTTGACTGCTCAGCTTTCGACTGATTCTAAATATACCCATACATATACATATATACACATATATGTATGTATATATATATAGACTTTGACATATTTTCGGAAGTTCATTCTTTTTGGGCAACTGCATGTGGCTGGCGTTTTAGATGCGCGCTAGTTCTTTTACTCTTTCGATATACTTATATACATATATATGTATATATATATACATATATATATATATATTTATTATTTTTTTTTTTCGTTTTAATAAGAGTGACATTTGCCTATCAGTTGCGCTTCGTGTAATATTTATGTGGCATTTTGTCATCGAGCTCTGTCGTCCCATTTGCTGTGACCTTTTGGGTTTCGGGGCGACGTACACACACACACGCGCACACGCATGGCAACACGTTTCTTACTTAAAAGAAAATTTTAGCATAAATTTATGGCAATGCTCTGTTCGCTTGATAAAGGCGGCATTCAATGGACTGCATATCATTTAGATGCGATATATATACATATATAAGTAGTTTATGTACCGGCTGCCGATGAAACGGTACTTTGATTGCCCACAAGTGGCTATCAACGCGGCCAGCATCAACGACCGTGAAGCGCTCGGTGATAAGCCAACTCTCCTCAAGTTGTCTCACATGACAGCCATAAAATTGATGTGCCTTAAGTAGTTGAGAATTACAAATTGCATTGATATAAATCAATAAAGTATTTGGATACATTTCATGTATGCAGCTTGAAATGGGAGCTTCGAGTTAATGCTTAGAATTAAGGTTTTATTTAATCTTATTATAAATTAATACAAAAATAAATAAAAAACAATAAAAAATTAAAAAGTAAAAATAAATAATGAAAAAACAAATAAATAAAAAAATCAATAAATAATTTAATTTTTTTTATTAATTTTTATTAATTTATAAAAAAATCAATAAATAATTTAATTTTTTTTATTTATTTTTATTAATTTATAATTTTGTTAATAAAAAATGTTGGGATATTTTTACGTACACCTCTAAATTATTATTATTATTTGTTTTATTATTATTATTTGTTTTATTATTATTATTTGTTTTATTATTATTATTTGTTTATTATTTTTTAATTTTTATTTATTTATTTATTTATTTATATTTTTTAATTAATTTTAATTTAATTTTTTTTATTTATTTTTTATTAATTTATAATATTTTTTTAATAAAAAGTGTTGGGATACTTTTATGTACACTTCTAAATTATTATTATTATTTGTTTATTATTTTATTTTTTTTTATTTTTATTTATTTATTTATTAATATATATTATTGATAAAAAAGGTTAGGATATTTTTACTTACACTTCTTAATTATTATTATTTGTTTATTATTTTATCTTTTTATTGATTTATTTATTTTTATTTATTTGTTTATTTTTATTTATTAATTAATTCATTTTTTTTTAAATTTTATTTTAATAATTCATTTTTTTGTTTCGAAATTTTATATTTATTATTTTGGATAATTTTGGGAATATTATCTTGGTATGCTTTTTTGAGTGAATCAGCTAACTTAAAACATTAAGGGTAGTCCTGCATATTTGAAAAAAATTGAGTCTACGTCTTCCAGAATGTGCTAAATGAGAGAGTAAAACAGCTGGCGGATACTAAAAAAAAATGTTAAATAATGTTATAAATATCCAAACATCAAATTTGTTAGCCATAATGCATTGTTAGCTAATGTGGGAAATTAAAGCTACATCAATTTACGCACTTTGTGCAGCCAACGTACATGCTTCACTTCAAATGAACTAGCTATAAATGTTCTCAATATAAATATAATTGCATATTGTATTGCTTGCCATAAGAAACACATTATTTGACGTGCTCTGCATGTTCGGCTCTAACTAATAGCAAACATGACTTTCAGCAGCAGCAGCAGCAGCAGCGGCAGCAGCTGCGCAATCAAATTTGCGAGCTATTATTGAATGAAGCTGTGAGCTAATGTGATCGCGTATCGCTGGAGCATACCAATTTGCGACTAATTCTATATAATCGGAGTGTATTTGATGTTGTTGTTGTTGTTGTTGCTGCTGCTGCTGCTGCTATGTATTTTGTCGCTAGATTAGCCGCACTTTTCATATCTCAGATCTGCAAAGCGGACAGCTAATCGCCTGACTTGAAGACATTTTGTGTTATTCTTTTTTTGTTTCATTTCTTTTGTAGTCAAGTTAATTTCTATTATTGTTCTGTGCACTTGTCGCAACGGCAAGTGGCAAGTGGCAAGTGGCAAGCGGCTAGTGGTAAGTGTTAGGTAGCAAGTAGCAAATCGTAATGGACACGCTCGGTTCCCAGCTGTGCGAAAATGTTTGCTTTGATTGAGTTGTTCTCGCAGTCGCATTCGCAGTCACTGTGCCTCAGCAGATCGCACTTAGCTGTACTTTATATAATATATATATTTATATACATACATACATATATTGTATGTATATCTCGAGCTTGACCATGGGAAAGGCAGAGCACGGCTGTCTCATTCCACGCAAATGTGTGACAAGCGTGATGCGTTGCCCCCTGCACTGTTTTCGTGACGTAATCAACATGAACAAGAGGAGGAAGAGGAAGAAGTTGCTGAAGAAGAAGAAGACGAAGCAGCAGCAGCAGCAAAAGTTTAAGTACAGCACATGCAAAAGCTACTTCTGTTGCCTGGTCAGACAAATGACTTCCGCTTTGGCTACCAATCGTAAAAGAAACACACAAATAGAAATAGAAATAAGCTAAAGCGAACTCCCAAAGAATCAAGACAAAGCTTGTAGACACCTCTCTTCAGCTTCAGCTTCAGCTTTAGCTTCACAAGTTGAGCATCTACAACATTTTTCTGACACTTTCCATTATTATTCAAATATTTGAAATTGATATGCCGGTTCTTAGGAAAGCCTTAAGCATTGTATTATTATTGTAAGTACAAGTTTGCTTTATTTTTATTGCATTTCCACTTCTTGTTAACACTTTTTACTTTTGTCATTCTAGCGGTTTTTAATGTCGATTTGATAAGGGGGCACACCCGTTTTTTTTTTTTTTTTTTCGATGGAGTATCAGTTGCATTTTTATTGGTAAACATTTCGATCACATGCGTGTGTGTGTGAAAAGTGTGTTATTTGTGCTCCCAAGCAGCTTCAATTCTCATCGTAAAAATCGGAGTTTTTCTCTCTCAAGCTACCGAGCTGCGGGACATCGTTAAATGCTTAAAATCCGCTCAAACTTTTTACTCTTTTCTAGTTTTTGGCTGTCGTAAAAGTTAAACTGGGCTTATGGCTTTTCACTTCCTGGCCATTGAAATGCGCTGAGAATTGCATAGAAAGGCGCAAGCAATAATAAACTGCATAAAATGTAGCTACCTTTGCTGAAACTTGCATTAGTTCGATGGCTTGACGATCCGGTTAATTTGACTGCCAAAGCTGACAGTTACATTAACGTGCACTTGGCTCATATTTGGCTTCAAGCTAAAACTCTTTGTCATTGTTCAATCTACTTCTTGTCATCGTTGACAGTCACTTGATCTTGCTGTCAAACTTTGTTGCTCTTGTTTATGAAATTAGTTCAACTTCCTCAACTTTTAATTATGTAATACAATTTGGTTGTTACAATTTCTTTGACGTGCTGTCAAAGTTTGAACTGAGCTTTGTCAACGCTTGTTTGTCTTGGCCCCAATGGAGCACAGTTTGGGGCTGTCTGCTTGGCAAGACAACGAATTGGTTCACGAAGACAAACATTCGTTTTGCTTTTAAGTTGGCAACTGTCTCTAACAATAAATCAACTGCACAAAATATTTAGCAAGGGCTCTTAGTGTGTGTCCAGTGCACGTCAAGCTCAAGCTCATAAAGAAGACAAATGAGAATTGGTGTAGCGAAATGCTTAGCTTAGATGGATGGATATACATACATATGTAGATATATAGATCTATAATTTATATTTATCTCTTTCTATATATCTTTATAATGTTTTCTCTCCACAGCTTATAGCCAGACATCAGGTTCTATTCCAGTGCATGGCCTTGCATTTTCGGTAACTATCGATTCATGTCACATAAAACTGTCGAGCTAAAGGCTTTTCTCTATTCGATTCTTGACGACCTGGCGCTTGGCCAAACTGGATTTTTCTCTTCTTCTTTTGTTTTCTTTGGGCCAATGCAAATCAGTTACCATTGAAAATTAACTTAACCACAAAAGCCAAAGGCTTCAGAAATTTAAAAGCAAATTAAATTTTTAACTTCAATCTTGTTTTATTTTTTTTATTTTTTATAATAATCAAAGAGGGGCAGCACTTGATTTGCATATGCAGCTACATCTAACCCTATGTTTCCATCTCTCTTTCTCTCTCTCTCCTTCTGTCCCTCGCTTTGCCCACCTACTCTCTATCTATTTGGAAATTCTACGAGTATCTGAATCGACTTGTTAGGCCAATTAGTGTGCGTATTTCGGACAGCCATCTCAGTCTCACTCTCACATAGTCAGTGCCTCTCCCTCTCCCTACACCTCTCTCTCTCTCTATCTTTCACTGTGCGGCTTGTGTTTTTGATAAACGAGCCGAGATTACGAGTCGTAGCTCTTGGTTCCAGCACTCCAACTCCAACTCCAACTCCTCAACCTCAACAGCTTTTCAGTATTTCACGTTGGATTTTTTTCTTTTTTATTTATTTATTTATTTATTTTTTTTATTTCTACAGCTCACATTAAAATCTACTTGTTGACGTGCCTATAAATGTCCAAAGAAATGAAGCATGCTTAATGAGCGCAGCCGACCACTGCACGATCTCAACTCCACATATTTATATATATAAATTTGTGCTGCATAGCTGTGTGAGGTTTGCCTATGGTAGGGCCCCCAGGGCCGTTCGCCAGCCCTGACAGCAGGTGCCTGGCACAATGGCGAAAATTGAAATATTTATGTGTATTTTGTATCGTTTTTTGGGAATAAATAAATCGAAATCATCAAATGTGACAATCTTACAATTTGTTGTTAATAATAAAAGCAATTTAACCTGACGATAGAAAATTATAGAAGAATCCTAAATTAAAGTATATTTACTTTTATTATTATGCAAACTTTTTGAAACAGCATTTAACAGTGACTCAAATGAAACCATTCAAAAGCAGTCAATAGATAAAAACTATTTTTTATACAAATTTAATACTTGCTTAAAAACAAAAATAACATACATACATATATATTAAAGTAGTATAATTTTGTGTGCTAAACTTTTATTATTTTTTTCTCTTAATTTTATATTTCTTAATTATTTTAATTAATTGCTAAGATTTTAAGCTAAATAATTAAGTTTATTTTATGTTTTTTATAATCTAAATCATTTAGTATATTTTATAATCTTAATTTTAATTTTATTTTTAATTTATTTTGTTTTATTTTTATAAAATGAATATTGAATATTTGGACAGTTAACAGTTTATTGTTGTGTGTGTGTTCTCTCTCTCTCTCTCTCTCTGTCTCTCTCTTTATCTCCGTCTCCCTCTCTTTCTTTCTCTTTCTCTCTCTCTCTCTCTCTGTCTCACTGTAGACATCACTGCGAAATGGAACAGCATCTGCAATTAAACATTGTCAGACCAACTTTGATCGTCTTCACCTGCGATATATGTAGACCGTTGTTTCGCTTGGTTTCGCTGTGGTTCGATTGTTTCGATTGCTACCATTGCATTGCATTACGTGCACATAGTTAGACTCGCATATATCGCATCGCTTATGCGCTCATAAAAGGCCATAAATTAGTCACTTAAGTCGGCCGCTCCCGCTTTGATATATCCACAAATGGCCTCAACTCGAATACCAAGTCTCAACTATCCAACTATTCAGCTGTCCAGGCATCCATCCTCCGGCTGGCTAGCTAGCCTGGCTATCTATCACTGACAATTGTCCCAATCGTCTGTTGTCGCCATCAAAAAAAAAAAAAAAAAAAAAAAATGCTTTTTTCCTAATGATTGGCGCTCGTTTGCGCTCTAATTGACGCTCTCTTGGCCAGCTTTATATTTTTATTTTATTTATTTTTTGCTTTGCTTTCTCATCTTCAACTCATTTGGTCAGCTGGCAATTAGCAGTTCCAGCATTGCTTCTATGATCGGCCCACCCACATAGATGGGGCTTGATATTCGCAGCATTAAATGTCGGTCTTTGCCTCTCTCTCTCTCTCTCTATCTCTCTCTCTCTCTCTCTCTCTCTGTCTCTGTCTTCCCAGCCATTTATAGCTTAAATATGTCGAAAGTATGGCCGAGCAGTTTGGTATGGGTTTCTATTGTATTCGATATATATCGAAATCTATTCTCTTTGTTCTTGCTATTATAAAGCTGTCATAGTATCGCCATAGATACATAAATAAATGATTTGTGTCTCTATTTTTTGGCTTTCTGTAATATCAGTGCAAAAATAGGTTTTTTATTTGAAAGCCTTTTATAAAACCTTAAATTTTGAATAGTTAACTAAGATGTTGTCTAGGAAAAGAGATATACAAAAAGAAGAGCAGAGCTTAGAGTTCGAAAGTTACAGATTGTCACGGAATAGTCACAAAAGAGTGAAAGACAATGAGAGTAAGGCAGCGAGTGAGTGGGGCAGAGAGAGAGAGGGAAAGAAAGAAAACGAGAATCCTTTCAGTAGATCAGATGAGATAGGGTTCTTAAATTTCGGCTTGGCAGAGAGAGGAATCGTATAGATGATGGATGAAGTAGTTTTCAGATCATATTAATGTACTCCAACTAAGCTGAAAATTGGCTGACAAGCCAA
Source organism: Drosophila mulleri (assembly GCA_035047565.1). Classification (NCBI taxonomy): domain Eukaryota; kingdom Metazoa; phylum Arthropoda; class Insecta; order Diptera; family Drosophilidae; genus Drosophila; species Drosophila mulleri. The sequence goes on along the minus strand of JAWNPK010000025.1, from coordinate 24,481 downwards.
GCATTTGTTCATCTTCCATTAAACTCAGTTTCAGCTAATGTAAATAAATACAATAATAATATAATATGCAATAATAATATGCCTAATATTCGTGAGAGTAAAAAATTTAAAGCTCAGTTTCTTTAGCTATTTTAAGGCATTTTTGGTAATTTTGTTGTGTTTTTCTTATTTTTTTTTTTTTTTTTTTTTTTTTGTTTTTGGCTTTATTTGGCATGAACTATTTTTAGGGGTCTCCGCAAATTAAGAATGTATAACAACTGTTATTAGATTTGGCAGCTACATGGATATATACACGCGTAATTTTCTTTGCCCAAATAATTCGCTAGCTGTTGTTGCTGGCTCTTTGCTTAAATTATTGTTATTTTATGTCTGCATTCATTCACAAATTGTTTTTCTGCGATTTTTATTTTTTATTTTTGGCTTTTGCTGCGCGCTTTTGTTATTGCTCAGCTGCAACGACTTTGCAATACACTGCTTTCATGATGAAGTTGAAGTTTAATCGCAAACTAATTTAGTTTGATAAATGAAACGTGAAGAGGGTATATTGGCTGGATGAGTTACCTGACTGAATGAAAGCAATATTGAAGCTAGAGATCTAAAAGTTTTTAGTGTATATATCTTTAGATATCCTCTACTATACTACTACATACTCTATTCTATACATAACAGAATTTCTTTTATATTCTAGTTTTTACCTACCTTGACCTACTGTAATGAGCATTCAAATATGATTTGATCTCTAAAGATCGATCGAATATGCATTGATCTTTAAAAATCGATCAAATATGATCTGATCTCTAAAGTTCGAACATATCTGATTTGAATTTTAGTAACTATAGTATGCATTGCATATATCAATATGGGAGCTACTGTATCATCTGCTATTCCAGACCTAGGCTAATATTATAAGTCTGCCTGCTTCTAGCGAGTATCTTGCAGTCGGCTCTCTTCAATAATGCTCTCCCGCTTGCTTGGACGATGAGCTTACACATTTCAGGCCATTAAACGATATCGTATACGATACAATCATTATTCATTTGTTAAGCCCCGGCCAGCTTGGCTCATTTGTAGCGCATTAGCAGGGTCGGCCAGGCGGGCTGCTGTCTGGCTTCAATTGGCCTGCAGATTTTTGCAGTTCATTGACTGACTTACTGAGTGGCTGGTTAGGCCCAACTTAAACTACCAGAATCGACTTGGACTCGCCAACTTCACAAATTTAAGCTCGAATCTGACTAAGTGAATGAGTCGTTTGAATGCTGATGCTGTTGTTGTTGTTGTTGTAGCGCATCTTATGAAATGGAAACGCGTTTTTTTACTGGCGAAATTTATAAAAAGTTGAAAAAACAAAAAATTAAACTGCGATTTCCGAATCACACGAAACAAGTTGAAAGTTAAATATGACTAATGATTTAACCTGTTCACGAAAAACTGAAAAAAAGTCATTTAGTTCGTTTCTTGGTTGCATAAAGCCAAAGAGATATATCTCTAAATATATCTGTTTACACATATAGCTCTATTATATCATAAATCATATTAGAAACGAGTTTCTTAATATTAAATTATAAGCATTACTCAATGAAGTATGAACTATTTTTTGTTTTTCTATAACTCTGTGTTTAGCATTTTTTAAGAAACTTTTGACGATGAAAAAAAATTTAATTCAATATGTGAAATGCCGAGGGAATTGGACTAAAATCTTGATTTAAATCATTTCGGATTTTGAATTTGTAGTTAACTGCGTAAATTTAGTCCATAAAACGTGAGCTATATGCAGCAGGCAGAGAGACGAATAGACGTACAACCTAGATGCAATGCGGCTGGCTGTTGATCCTGATCGACAATATATATGGAATATGCGAATGATAACGCCTTCTTCAGTTACATAACTTTGCATACTCATGTGGATATATATTTAATTTTATTTTTATATTTTTACAGGGTATGTCTGGCACACACTCGTTTATTTAAATTATGTGTTTTTTTTATATATTTTGCTTATCATTGAATGTCGTTTAATTGGCAATTGCATTTCAATTTCATAAATTGCATACAAATGAGCGACGTTTTATGGTGCTCGCAAGACTTTGATTGCAATAATTATGAAACGAGCTGGCAGTTGTTGCCGTTGATTTCCTTATCCTCCTGCTGTCTCGCTCAGACTTTCTTTCCTCCTTTATTGTCTCATATTTAATTCTATTAAAATATAATTAAAATTCACAATTATTTTGGCCGTTTGGTATTTAATATCTTGCGCACTTTAATTAGCTTGTCTAAATTATTTTTATATATGTATTTTTTTTTTTATATATTTTTTTATATTTTTTTTTTATATTTCAGCTAGATTAAGGAAGCTGCGCAGCTGCTTTATGATGGACAACTATAGGAATTTAAATATAAGTATGTATATATTTTTTCTAAATATATTTATAAATAAAATAAAATAGAAATTAAATATAAATAAATTTCAATTCTATTTAATTTCCCTTTGTTTTATTGAATTCTCCAATTATCTTTTGATAAAATTTCTAATGCACATTTTGAGCATCCTTCGGCAGCATTAGAAGTGAAATAGCCAAATTGCTTGGCATTCAGCCAACATTGTTTACAAGCACTAAGCACACATTCACCCAATCGCACAATCACATCTGACACAAGTGTCAATAAAGTTTACATCATCTTTCAAACTGTAAACGGTCGCACGTTTTATAGCCATTGTACATTGCCCTCTTAAAATGTCTTAAAGACTTTGTCGGGCAACTGAAAGCTGCGATGCTAAAGCCACATTTTGTTTGAGGGGATTTTCGCCTTGTTTTAATTGCAGCTTCATGAAAGGCGAAGAAGCCAAAGGAGAAAAGGAAGAAGAGGAAGAAGCGACGTACACGTAGACCGTTATGCTAGTCGGATCAATTGGCAGAGACTTAGGTCTTTGTTACCGTTCCGATTGGCAATTCGCAATAATTGAGAACTCCAATTGCCAGTAAATGAAGAGACACACGGCCGATTGCCGAAAAAAATCTGGAAAATCAGCTTAAATTGAATACTACAGTTAAAAGCCAATTCGATTTGTAATTTGCGAAAATGATTTGGCTAGAAATTGCAGAGGGCAATACAAAGCGCATGCGGAATGTGTAGCCGATACCCTGTAAAGGGGAAGTAGAGCTAGAAGTATGAGAGAGGGTGAGCTATAGGGAGGGAGAGAGATGATGAAACAAATTCAATTAATGGAGCTCATTCTACTAAAGTTAAGAAGATTCCAGAATCACCATACCATGGGAGTTTTAGATCTGTTGTTCTCTGAGATAAGTGATGTATCCAGTCTATATAGCTGCTGTAGCTCTTTCAACGTGTTACGATATGATCAAAAATAGAAGCCGATTGGTAAAGCTTTGCATATATTTTGGGATTGAATATACTGAAGAGTTTGAATATCAAATTTGGTTAGTCTATGTCTTACAGATTCTGAGTTCAGTGAGTTAGTGGAGGAAGTTTTTGAAGTACTATCAGACAGCAGACTGCTATAACTTTATACATATGCAGTCTTTCGTTCGTTCATATACACCTGCTACCCATTTTACGGGGTATCTGATAAACAAACATGAATTCGCTGATATATTTGTACAATGAACATCCGTTAAGCGCATTTATTCTAAAGTCCCCCAACTCGAGCCACTCGCTGAGTGACTGACTGACTCTATGCTACTGTATATGAATTTGTTGTTTTTCTTACTTGATGTCAACGCATTAATTAAACAATTCACGTGTGAATTTCCTGGCCGGACATTGAATATATATGCATGTATCTTTCTCGCTTTCGCTCTGCCCCTCTCTCGTTCTCGCCCGCTACTGGGCAGGTACATCCGCCTTAAATCGATATACGATCGAAATAGAAATGAGTTTTCTGTGTGTGTGTGTTTCTTTTTTTGTTGAGATCAGTTTTTGGCTTGAATTAATTAATCGAAGTTATCAGTTTGTTCTTAAACTACATATCTGCCTTGTCTGGCGTACTATAACTTCTATTGGCTATTCTGTTTGATTCTATTTTGCCTACATCAAGAAATATGATTTAACTTAATGTTTGTTGCGGTACAGCCAATAACCGACCTCAAGGCCAAGGCCGTATATTTTTCTTACCTTTTGTTGCTGTTGCTGCGGCTGCGGCTGTTGCCGCTGAAGCTAACAAAAAGCATCGTGTGTTCATTAACTTTTAAGCTGCTCCAACTACCCCACAACAGAGCGCTATACACACGCACGCACAATCATTAAGACGAGCTAATGCCACGCATCGTCCGATTTTGTGAATGTCTCTCTGGTCAGCTCCCTAGCTCCCTTCCACCCCATCCTCTGCTCTCTGTATATCCCATAAAAAGTGCCGTTTGTGCGTGACTCGCCAGCTGGTGTCGTTCATATTCCATCATACCCTAGCCGCTCTAAGTCTAAGTCGCTTTGGCAAAATTGAAAATCATGTTCCACGTTAGGCAACATCAATCAAAAGATATTTTTGTTCTAATTGGCGCAGCTTTTATGAGTCTCTCACATATGTACATATGTGCCTCACTCTCTCAATGCCTGTCTCTCACTCTGTCTTTCTGTGTGGCTCTTCCTTTAGTACACCCCAATAAGTCTTATGGCAGCAATATCTAGCGGAAGTGGCAAAAATGCAAATTAATTTGATTTTAACACGCAAAGAATTCGAACACGGGACTCGAACAGGTGCGGGGGAAGTGCTCAGCATTGAATTGGCATTGCCTAGAGCTATGCCAGAGCTAATATGATGCGCAAGTTATATGTGGAATGACACATCAAACAATTAGTTGAGTGGGGTTTCGGCAAATGGTTGGGACTCTTGGATACCCTGTAGGAAGTTATGATTGAAGTGGAAGAAAGTATCCACACAGATATGTGGCCAAGCAGCATACATATTGGAGAGCATCAGAACAATATCTGTATTTGTTTTTATTTATTCTAAATATCTTAATTCAGTGTTGCCACCTCGTGTAAGGGCTGCCACCTGGAGTGCTAGTACAGAGTTGTTCTGGAGGTATTATCTCAGGGAATTTGTGTCTAGGCAGAACGATAATCAGCTCTAGTGTGTATCCTCAATCCGTGTGAGAGAGAGAGAGAGAGAGATAGATAGAGAGAGAGAGAGAGAGTGTGAGAGAGAGACAGAGAGAGATAGAGATAGAGAGACAGAGATAGAGAGACAGACAGAGAGAGAGAGAGAGAGAGAGAGAGAGAGAGAGAGAGAGTTAAAGGTATTCCCGAATCTTGATTATATATGATATTACGTCATTTAAAAATAATTAATATAATAGATCTATGGATAACTCTTAAAGCTTGTGGTATTCATATTCATTTATGATATATAAACAAACTAATTTTATTTTAAAGAAGAAACTGATATATAAATTAAAGCTAAAAAATATAAATTTATATACACATACATATATTACGCCTTTTGGAGTTGTTTAAACTGCCGCAGAACATGCGAAACTCTCACGCAACAGAGCAAGACAAGGCGAGGCGGCAAGACAATAACTACTAAAATACAACAGAAACCTCTAGAAGACAATAACAAATATAATAAATTTCAATGTCACTTACACTTGATTTATAAACAACAAATAACGAAAACAAAATAAGAAAAGAAGTTGAAAAAAAAAAAACACACACACACACACAAATTTAGCCCACAAACTAAGCACCTTTGAAGCCGTTAACCCTAAATAAACCCTTGGCCATAATCTAAGTAGCGATCAAATCAAAATCAAATTGAATTAGATTTAATTACTTCCTCATTGATTTAACGCTGCGCATTTGGGCAGCTTGAAGGTGCTGAAAGCAAAAAGTGCAGCAGCCACAGCCGCGGGGTGGTGATGGGGCAGCGGAGGGGTGGGGCTGGCACTTGAATTGCAGCAGAAAAAGGCCAAACGGGCGAACAAAAGGCCTGACAGAAAGCCATAAAGCGTAAACGAAATGCAAAAGGCAACCGAAACGATTTAAGAACCAAAAACAACAATGGCCCAATCTGGCAGCTACTTCAGGCTAACAATGTTAACACGGTATGCCAAGACTCTCAAATAGAACAAGTTAGAGGAGACGAGCCACAAGAAGAAGACGAAGAAGAAGAAGCCAACGATAGATGCAAAATTCAATACAAGGCATAGACGAAGCGCCAAATGCTCTTAGAGAATATAAAGTTTAGGTATATTTTGAGTCATGAATATAAGATTGCTAGTCAATAATATATGTATGTATATAAAGAAAACTATTATTATATTATTATTAATAAATGATTTTGTAAAGAAAAATATAAACATCCAGATTGATAGATGATATTCATCTATTTATTAAAATATAAATATTTATATAAATACAATTATCTTTAAATTAAGTGAAATAACATAAAGTATGTATAGATGATATTTACTTATTCAATATTTTTATATTAAAAAAAAAAAAAAAACTTTACGTAGGTATATAGATATAGAACATAGTATTTTGTATAAAGCAGTGTTTTTTTTTCTTTTTATATTTTTAAAAGCATTTTACTGTATGGTTTATAAACTCATTTTATACATATAACAATATATTGGAAGATTGTAGGATGATTTTTATCGGGATACACTTGAAGCATTAAACAAAAATTGTATGCGAAAAACTTAATTCAAAAATATTAATTAGAAAATTATCAAAATATGAAAGGTATATATATAAATATATATTTCTTTAATTATAAAATATCAATTAATTAATAAGGTGTACTTCATCCAAATATATGGGAGGATAAGCCAAAAATGTTAAAAGTGTATTAAAAGTGTATTAAAAAGAGTTTTAAAAATTTGTTTAAAAATGTATGTTAAGTATTATACGAAATTCTACAAGTCTCAAATATATTACTTTTATACATACTATATAATATATAATACTAAAGTACTTTACCATTTAATTTTCCAATGTAAGCTCAGAGTTTCAATAAATTTTGTATATAATTAATGCACAAGAATCGTACTTATTATTTGTTTAGGCTCTAACACAAATTCATCTTAAATTTGTATTTTATCTAACTTTTTTATTTGTATTTATTATATTTTTTCAATATTTTTGTCATGTGAATATCTACAACAAATAAATTGGTTAAAATGCATTTCATTAATATATGTATATAATTACCAAGTCTGCATCATGTTCGCTTCACTGCATGGCACTGCTCACTGGGTCAAGAAGTGGGGGAAGGGACGGGCGAGGGCAGTTTGTAAATGCTTGAGTCGCATGAAAGACCCACAGCGAGAGCATTGGGAATTACAATGTAACTTTTAATGGGGCATTTGTGGCCAAAAATGGACAAGTTGTTGGCGTCATTGTTGTTGTAGCTGCTGCTTCTTGTTGTTGCTTTTGGTGTGTGTGTGCGTGTGTGTGTGTGTGTGTGTGTGTGTGTGTGTGTGTGTGTGTGTCAGCCAAAAGCTAAAACACTTGTTGCCTATTTGATTGCAATTGTTATACAAAGAGCTTTCATTGTAATAACAAAAGCAAAACAATGGCCAACATTTTTCGTTGTTGTTGTTGCTGTTGGTTTGTGTCTATGTGTTGGTGTATTGCTGTTTAGTCTGGCATGATAATGATGTTCAGCACCCCGACGCCCTGCCACAACAGCCAGCATCAACATTCACACGAACTTTAACACTTTTACAGCAACAATGTTGTTGCTCTTATTGTTCTGCTTGTTGTTGCTGTTGTTTCTGTTGCTGCTGCTGCTGCTGTTGTTGTTCTTGTTGTTCTTGCAAATCTCGCACAATGGGCGGCCGCACAGCACATAAACACAGCACAGCGCTACACTCAAATCTATTACCATTTAAATACGTGGCAAAAAATGCTCTTCTTAATACCCTGTAGCTTATTGGTAATGCGTCAAAAGTTAGGGTATTATATAGCGGAGTAATTTAGAAAATGGGGTTGACACATAAATCTTTGTTAATTAGTTTGGTCAGGATGAGAGCAGAGCTAATTATAATATATATACATATTTTTTCTAGTTATATATTTTTCTATCTCTCTGGCAATGCTTAAAAGCTATATATTTCATATATCTAAACTCATTTCAGATTTTGGCTAAAATGGATTTATAATCTGAAGAGATAACAAACTCTCCGCGTGGAGTTAGGGCAGTTGAATATAATGCAACGTAACGCTATGAGTACAGGGTATGTGGCAGTGAATATGGTTTTTGTGCTGCTTTCGCCGCCTTTGTGTATTTTATTTGTTCTTGTCATGCTGCTCTGCACACAGAGCCGAAGCTGCCAGAGAGTGGGACAGAGAGCAAGTGTGCCAGCATCAGAGTCAGAGTCAGAGACGCAAACGCATAGAGTCCACAAATTAGCAATTCACTTGACTTTGATGTGAGCTGTACGCTTTGATAATTGAACTGAAAATTTGCAGCTGCTCAAATCGTGATAGACCTAGCCCTTGCCTCCACCGCCCACACACACACAATTTAACTGGATTTTGAGGTGTTGGTGCTGGCCGCTTGATAGATGAGTGCTTGATCATTCGTTGTCCATAGTTAATGAGTTTCAGTTTGCTGATGACAAACGCCGGCAATTTGTTTACAATTTAGATTAATGAACTTCTGTTGGGGTTGCTGTTGCTGTAGCTGCTGTTGTTGCTCTTTCTTCTTCGCATTATCATGTGGTATGCAGGTTAATTAAGAGCTCAGTTTGGCGTTATGTTGGGTTAAGTCAGTCATGCAATGGATTTGCATAACGAGATGGCAGCTAAACATTGGCTGTGGCTGGGTTAACTCAACCAAGATCTTTGGATATACTCAAGAAATCGTGCAAGTAGACTCGCTTTTTGCTCTGCAATTATAGGGTATAAAGCTAAGCTCAGCTAACAGCATGTTACAAGGGTTTTTCTTAACTCAATAAGTGACAGAATTATATCCCTGTTCATAACTGTAAAATTGATATATCAAACATATTATATAGATACTGATATATTTAACATATCGTATACATACAGTCACATAGTACTTAAAACACAAACACACATACATATTTACACTCAAACACTCACACGCGCCCACTGTAGTTGGCAAAGAATTCAAGTTCGTTGCCTAAGTCATTTGTATGGGCCACAGCTGATTGCCGCTTTTTCGGCGGTTTTTGTCGTTGTTGTTGTTTTTCGTTTGTTTTTGTTTTTGCGGTTCAGCTCAGTTCATAACAGTTAGGCACCAGGTGCTGTGGCCCGCCCCTCGCCACGCCCCTGTTGGCCGGCTTTTGCTATTGTTAACTGGGCGGCAGCACATCAAGTACAAGTTCTAATGAAATTTGTCAATAAAAATTCGCAGAATTTTGTACAGCAACAGAAGCCAGCTAAAGCAGCAGCAAAAGCAAAAACCAAAAATAAAATTGAAAAAAAAAGCAAAAAAAACAAGCAAGCCATAAAAAGCGAGTAAACAGCAATAACAACAACAAGAACAGCAATAACATTAAACAAACGAATGCTTTTGTTGTTGCTATTGAATCAAATTTACTTTTTTACCGTTTTCAGCGAAAGGAAGACGCAAACACGTACCAAAAAAAAAAAGAGAGAGAGAGAGAAGAAAGAACCACGATTTATAAATACCTTTCATATATACAATATATGTGCGTATATACATATATTTGCAAGTTAGTCGCCCATAATTCACTGTGCAAATATATACACGTACATATAAACATATATGTATATGTATATTGTGCATATATCTGTGGATATATAAATTATTGGAAGTTGAGTATGTGGACCACTCAGTCATTGTCATTGTCAAAGAATTTTATTTTTGGCTTTATTTACTTGGGAATATACACAGAAACTGGTTGAGCATATGTGTGGTGTAGGCGTCGCAATGTCTCTTCTACTACCTCTCTCACTCGCATACTTTCTCTATCTGTCTCTCTCTCTCTCTGTGTCTGTGTCTGCTTATGAGTAAGTCAAGTAGTAACCCAGGGCAGGGCCATCAAATTCCAAAGCAATGCAATTCGCTGTTCAATTCTCTAATTGAGAATCGGTGTCATGAAATGCTTATTGACTGCATTACACAATATATATAGGCTTAGCGATACTTTTACTAGATGTACATACATACATATGTATATATACTCTTTCTCCCTGTAGAGATTGTTTTATCGTTGCCATGTGCTGAGCTTTTTGCATTGCTTTTTTTCGACGGTACTCAAAATGTTCTTGAAACTTCCATTGGGGAAGTCGAATTTTTTCCCTTAACTATAGAGTAGAGAATAAATAAATGAGTTCATGTGGAATATTATTTAAATTTGCGTTGTACTATTTATATATATTATATATTTTTTAATGGATCAACGAACGTATATAAATTGATCTATCATTCTTCTCTGCCTATCTCTCTCTCTCTCTGTCTCTTTCTCTCGCTTTATCTTCTCCCTCTTTCTGCTTTATGCTTACCTAATTTTCTGCGTCGCCTGCTGTCTCTGTGCTTCTCTCTCAGCACATCTCTCTGTTGATCGCAAAATGTCTCTCTGTGTTTCTCTCTTTTTCTCATGATAGCTCGCTGGCTTTCTTACTTTCTCTCCCTCTAACTTTCTGGCGTTCGCTCTCTCACTTATTCCCGAATCAATTCACTTTTAATAATTTTTTTTTTTTTTTATAAATCTTTTCTATATTTGGATCTCATCTAGATAGAGTATATAGAATATTTAGTGACACATAACTGTTTCGTATGAGAGACAGATTTACTTTTCTAGATTTCTTAGACAAATAAACATACATGTCATCATATATATTTACATATATATGTAAATACATATACATCTATATGTATTGTATGTATTTATATATGTATATAGATGGTGTATATCTATATCTCTGTATTCACGGCATTTGCTTCATATTAATTATTTATGCAGTTTACGCGATGAAAACATTAAAAATGCAATGCAATTCACTTAAAGGGGTGTTCAGAGTGCATAGCAGGGGGGTGGCTAGAGTTGCGCGGGGGGGGGGGGGTTCATTGGCTGCAAAGGTGTGGTTCAAGGCGGGTGAAGCGGGTGGCGACTCCCACGACATTGGCTTTGGTGTAGAGAATAGCGCAATGAATGCATCAAAAGGTGCCACAACAACAACACGAACAACAACAGCAATTGTTGCTATGTGTGTGTGTTGGTGTGTGTGTGGTATTCATGATGAACTCATGGAATAATTATCCTATGAATGAGCAGTTTGCATGATCATTGCCAAAGCTTCCGCTTTTGTTTTTGCGCTCAGCTGAATTTCGCTCGCTGCTGTTGTTCTTGTTGCTGTTCTTGTTATTGTTGTTGTTGTTATTGTTGCTGGTTGCTTCTTTGCAATTACGCCATGAAAATGTTGCATTTAATAGGCATTTTCTTATGTCATAGCTATGTCTGTGGAGGGCTTCTCTCTCTCTATCTCTCTTTCTCGCTATCTTGCTCTACTGCTTCAGCCTCTGCTTCTGCTTCTGCTTCTCATAGATATATAGTAAGTTAGTTAGTTAGTTAGTCAGTAGTCTTCCAACTAATTCATTCAGCCTGTCAGAATGAATTAGATTGAATGAACTTGTTGCGCATGATACACATCAAAGGGATACCCTAACTATTGGTAATCAGTGTAGACATTATAGTGTATGCGATATAAGTATGCAGAGTATATATTCGAAAAAAATTGATTTGAGAAGAATTGAACCTAAAACATAGAATCTTGAAAGCTACATTTTATTGAATATATCTACATAAATATATCTATATATGTATATTTTTTATTTTATGTTCTGCTAGAATGTTGTGCGTATTTGTTTTCTCTTCTAAATTAAAAGTGGGCGTAGTGTAGCTCTACTATTCTTATGAAGAGCTGAATTTTGAATTCTAATCGAGAGCAAATGGATTTTTTTATTCTTCTATGGATAGTAGATAAAAAAAATGGAGAATATAAAAAAAATCGTGTTTAGATTTTGCTAAAAAAAAAAAAAAACGAAATTCTTTAGTGATTGACCAAAGACATTATTATTATAATTATATTCTCTTTGTATATGGAATTTAAGGACTAGCATATATGCTAGACGGGTTTAGTGGGCTATAGATTGAAAATAGTGACATGAACTTATGTTAAATATACCATAAATATATATATTTCTAAGTATCTATTGCTAATGCCCGGCGTAGCCAAGCAGTCAGCTTCAGTTACAGGGTATTCAAAGGTTTTCGGATGTGAGCATATAAATAAAAACATGTGTGTCTATAGGGTTAGTTGAATTAGTTGGGGCTTCAGTTGCTGCTGCAGCTACTTCATATATTTCTTTTTCATTTTTCTCACAAGTTCTGGTCGACAGTGTTTGGCTTTTATGAATTCCGCTCAGCTGTTTAGTTGTTGCTGTTTTTTGTTTGTCTTTCAGAATTTGGAATTTGCGGATAGAAAACTGAAGAATTGTGTGGAGAGTCGAGCCTAAGTGATGCGCATATAAATGTCGAGCACTCCACTTGGCCCTCAGCCAGGCGCTGCATTCCTCTTCAATAAAACTATGCAAAATTATGTGTAGCATTCCAAGTGCAGTGAGTTTGTCTGTCTACTCCCATGATATAATATATATACATATATACATGCTATATATATATATACATATGGTATGTTATAATGCACACAAGCCATTGGCCAAAGCATTTGGATTTAGTTTTGGTTTCGGTTTTGGCTGATGGAATGGCTCGACTTGAGCAGTTTTTGCTGTTGCTCTTCTCATATATTATATATTTATGCAATTATTATTCTTGCATGCAAAATTTGCAATAAGTTGGCCCAAGCAGCTGACAAAAGCACAACTAATCATAAATGCCATGCCATGCCATAGCTGGCCAGGCCACGCCATGCGATGCTATGCATGCCACCAAACTGCAGCCTGCAACATCGCAACATCGCAACATCGTGTGGCACAAGCTGCAGCAGCAGCAACTTGCCTTCGAGCATAACTTAAGATCCTTCTTATTCGTGTCCAATGGTTTTTATACCCTGAACCCATCGAAAATGGGAAACCAGGGTATAATGGTATTTGTGAAAAGTATGTAACAGGCAGTAGGAGGCGTGGCAGACCCCATAAAGTATATATATTCTTGATCAGGGCGACAAGCTAAGTCGATATAGCCCTGTCCGTCTATCCGTCCATCCGTCCGTCCGTCTGTTTGAATGCGTCGATCTCAGAAGCTATAAGAGCTAGAGAGCTGAAATTTTGTATGCATACTCGTGTCTACCATACGCAGTACGAGTTTATCATATTTTTTTGATTAATCATTCGATATCTTTTTTATCGAGGATAATCGATCAATTTATATTTTTTTTTCAGCCTAATTGAAGCATTTTTAGAGCTGGAGACTTCAGAGTTACTGCGTATATACATTTTATGGACACACATTGTCATTTACAGATGTTGGATACCACGCCCCCTTCACCCTCAATTCGTAAAAAACGTATATCAAGTACTAGAGACTTCAGCTTTGGAATGTACACACATTTACACATTATGAATACGTTCTGAAAGTTTCATTAAGATTGTACGTCTACAAACGAAATTATTCAACAGTTAAATTCTCATAATATTGCACACACTGCAGCGCAGCTCAAGCGCAGTCGCTGCTTACTGCGCAGTTAGCAGAGCGTGGGCCTTTGCGTGCGGGTGGATGCATGTGTATGTGTGTGTGCAGAATGATTGGAAAATCAGCATGGTGGGTTCAAGGTATCTCCTAGTCGAGCAGTCTTTACTAGAGTCTTTTTACTTGTTACTTTTGAACCACAATATTCGCAATATAGAAATTCTATTGAAATAGTGATTCATACAGCCAATGCGATTCCTATTGAAATTGTGTTAAACAATTTGTGACTATTTTTGCCAATTTGTGCATTTTCCACGAGTTGGCAGCTCATGCTGCTCTTCTTCTTCTCTTCTTTCTGGGTTTTTCATGATGCCAAAGGCTTTTAATTGCTTTCACGCATTGGACTGTTAATTTATTCCTTGCGTTTTTTTTTTTTTGCTTAAAAATTCGACTTTCATGAATCAGTGGACAGTTCTCAAATTGCGAACCATTTGTTCCTTGTTGTTGCTGTTGTTGTTCTTGTTGCTGTTGTTGATGTTGATGATGCTGCTTATAAAAAACGAGCTTAATGCAGTCGCGCGTTGCAACTGAAATCTGAGCAAATTTCGCATTTTTGGCAGCCTCCAAGCAGGCGGCAGACAGACAGACAGAGAAAGATCGAGAGCGAGAGAGCGAGAGGGAGACAGAGGGAGTGAGTGGTGTTTGAGTAGCGCGAGTGAGAGAGAAACAGTGTGACTTTCGGCTGCAGGCCGTTGCTTAAAATCGCATAAATTTCATAAAGCTTTTGCCAGGCGAACAAAGAAAATCGTTTGTCATATGATTAATGAAACGCCAAAGCAGCTACCTCCCTCTCGCTCTCTGCTCGCCGCTCTCACTGTCTTTCCCTCTCTGTCTCTGCTGACCACCCCCAGCTCATTGCAGCCTGCAGCGTTGTCCCGTCAGGCTTATAAGCCTCATATATATAGTATGGCTGGTGCCAGTCCCGCTGTGCTGCTGCGGTTGGTGCTGGTTCTGAGGCTTTTGTATACCCATTGAATAGCGATAAAATAGGGTATAATGAGCATGTTAAGTATGTAAGAGGCGGAGCAAATAGTAGAATATCTATGAGACATATCGATAGATAAATATAATAAGATGTAATGGGAGGGGGAAATAAGACTATATCGATAAGATTATTATACAGCGAAGCTTATATTATATAGTAAGAATTAAACTGATAAGGTAAAGTTTGTCGAGAAAACAAGTTGATCATGTTTGGTCATATTAAACCATGAGTATCAACTAGTCGGGCATGCCCCACTAGTTCACTCTTAGTTACCATCTTCTCGCTTTTGTCACTTGATTAGAGAGTAGTATAGTATATATTACCCAGTATTTCACTCTGGCTTGCCATCTTCTGGCTCTTCAGACTTTATTTTTGTCAAGCATAATTCAAATCCCATCAGATTTAGAGAGTGGGGGTATCCGCTAGTCGAGCATTACTCACTGCCTTCTTCTTCTTCTTGACTCTTTATTACTCTTCTTAAGGCATTTTGTCGTGTCACAGCTCACAGTGAGCTTTGTGGTTGGCCGGGGGTGCGAGGCGATGCCAGAGGAGGTCGTCTCGTCCTGGCCCCTTTGACCGCAAGCGTGACAGGGATAGCGCCCACTCCTCCGAGCGACAGGGCGTGGTCGAAGTTCGCTTCAATTGTGCGAAATTAATTTGCGGTCACTGTGCATACACACATGCATACATATGTACATATACATATGCAGCATGTGGGCAAACGGGAATGGCAACGGCAAATGGAATGGGTTCCAGGTATTAAAAAAAAAGAAAAGAAAAAGGTAAGAAACAAAAAATTAACAAAAATTGCAATCGTCATTGGGTCTCGGGCCGTTTGTCGATTGTCGCATTTGTCACACAATTTGTTGAAAATTTGTTGTTGTCGAAAGTCGATGCGACGCGTCGGTTCAATGAATTTCTTTGTACATTTTTGTGTTATTGCCTGACCTTGAACATGATTTCATTTGTTGCTTTCGTGTCTTGCATCGCGTCGCAATTGCTGTTGCTGCTGTTGTTGCTGTTGTTCTTGCTGGGCTGCTTCTTTGCCAGCAGCTGTTAACATTGCGATTATTTCATTTGACCAGCGCTTGAATGCATCAGGCCCATCATTTTGAAACTTCGCTGCGAATACCCTAACCAAAGGCGAGCCTAATGCTAATTTAAAGCATACTAAATTACAGCAACAAACATATTAGCCTGGCCCCAAACGTTTTACAGGCAGCAATTGTATATGCAGCCTGTAAAACGTTTACGAGTTTGCCAAAAAAGTGTGTACATACATCCATTAAAATCGTTCAATCGGTAACTAACTCTATTGGGCAGTATGACTTTAATTCAAGTTCCAGTCAAATTCGTTTTCAGTTGCTGTTTGGCATAGCTTTCGTAAACGTTTTACAGGCAGCGCTTTGAAATGAAATACAAGCCTAGAGGAGGAGGCAGCTCTATTTCATTTTCTCCGTTAAATTGTCAATTGTTGCATTCTTTTTTGCGTGGCATTCGTAAAGGTAAACGTAAACTCTTGGAAATGAAGCACTGACTAGAAGATGCAGGGGCAGCAGCTCTCTTTCAGCCTAAATGTAGTTAAATTCTGAATTTGTCAGTTATTTTTAAAGCTTCATAAATACTCTTATATGTGCTTCAGAAACGTGTTACATGCAGCAGCAAAAAATTGTGTAAATAAAATACGTTGACATTAAATGAAATAAAAGTGCAGCCAGTGAAACGTTTATAAATACCAAAAAGAAGAAGTAAAAAGCAAATTATATTCATATTTTGCTATAGTATAAAATATTTTGATATATTCTATTAATATATATAATTATATTATTATATATAAATATATGTATTAACATTCTATTAATTTATATAAATACATATACATAGTATATTTTTTCAACTCTTAGTAATCGTTTTACTGGCTGCATTTTTGGTATTTAATACTAAAATATTGGGTTTTCTTCATTTAAAGCCTCTATTTCACGTCAATAAAAACTCTAGCCTTTAGCTAGATTCCCGCATTTTTAGCTTTTTTGTTTGTTTAGCTT
This sequence comes from Drosophila mulleri, assembly GCA_035047565.1. Taxonomy (NCBI): domain Eukaryota; kingdom Metazoa; phylum Arthropoda; class Insecta; order Diptera; family Drosophilidae; genus Drosophila; species Drosophila mulleri. Next base: position 7,787 of record JAWNPK010000025.1, on the reverse strand, counting down.
AAACTTACGCAAAGGTTTCCACACTTTGCAGAGCATTTCGCATTCAACTCCCTCTCTCTCTCGCATTCGCACTGGCGCATTGCATGTCTTTAGAATACAAATTGCAACTGCTGCACAAAAATTGTAACAATCAGCGCAGCAATCCAAATGAAAAAAAACAAGCCAAAAAAAAAAAAAATTGCCAAAAAAAAAGAGGAGCAGAAGAAGAGTTTGTAAATTGGCTAAATGCCAGGCTAAATGAAATGTGCAGCAGAATTCCAGAATTTTGGCTTGGGCTCGGGCACAGCTGCCGCCGTGTGTTGCACCTTGCAATGCCTCAGCTTTCAGCTTTTTACTCCTTTGCTGCTTCAACTCGTGCATTCATTTTTTTTCTTGCCGCGTACAGAACGCCCCACAAACAATCACTTACAAGCTGCTAAATTGCATAATCATCGCAATGCAATCAGTTGGCTGTTTGCTGTTGGCCATTGGCTGTGCTGCCTGCTGCCTTTTGGTAATTGTTGCCATTATTTGCTCAAAGAATGACACACGCGCACACACACGCACACGCGTACGCACATGCACACGGAATTGGGCGAGCACAGGCAGCTGCACAGAGATAAGAAATCATAAAGCACCAAATTTGACCCATTCAGATTCTCCTCGGCTGCCGCCGACTGTTCGCGCCAGCCTCATCTGGGCTCTTATCTCTGGCAGTTAAAAGCCTCCGCTGTTGTCTCAGCTTGCTTTGTTTCAATGCCTCAGTCTCAGTCTCAGTCTCAGTCCTCAGTCCTCAGTCCTTTGATTTGTTTTGCCTCAGCCTGCCCGTAAAGTACAACTTCATCATTTGTTTTTGGTTTTTGCACTTTGCTGCTGCTTCTTCCTCTACGTATGCCTTCTTCTGCTTCTAGCCTCTCCCGCCTTCTCCACCTTCGCCTCATCACACTTGGCACACTCAGATCTTAAGCCCAATCTCATCTGCTGCATCCTTAAGCTTCAAGCTTCGCTCTCATCCTTGATCGTTGGCTCCTTCCATCCCCCTCCCCCCACCTCGGCGCAATTTGCAAAGCAAACAAAAGCCACATCACGAAATAAAATGCAATCAAAATGCCTCCAACAATCTGCCTACCCACCTCTCGGGACTAACTCCTCCTATCGCACCACTCCACCCTCCCCTCACTCTCTCTCTCTCTCGCTCCCTCACTCAATCGAGCAATTTTTTGTTTTTTTTGTGGATTTTTCGCGCGTTGCTCTTTAATTTATTTGCACTGTGGCCAATGCCACACCCCATTAGTTGATTTTCGGTCAGTTTGTTGAGGGGGGACGAGGGGCGAGGGGTGGGATGGGGCAGCTGACAAGAGGTGGGCGCACATTAAGTGCATCTGTGTGTTTTTTTTATATGCGCATTGCCAGCAAGCTGGCTGTGCCCCCCAGCCACGATAAGCAGTTGGCTAACATTTGCCGTGTGTGTGTGTGTGTGTGTGTGTGTGTGCAGCGCGTAGTCTTTTATTAAATTTATGTGCGGCAGCCGTGCGCTAAGAAATTTGCTCTTAAAAAATACCCTGTAAGTGAGTGGAGAGAACGAGTAAGAGAGAGATGGAATGTGGAAGCTAATGAAGTTGCTTAAAGAACAAATAAATAGAAAAGAGAACTTATAGGCATATATTAAATATATATTCAAATAATATGCAATACATATTAAAATAATATTCAATATATATTAAATATATATATTCAAATATACATCAAAAGATCAAAAATAAATTACAGATTAATTTTTTGTACAATTTGTCATCAATATTTTTAAGGTGAATATTTGTATAAAGAATATTAAAAATAAATTAAAGCATACTTAACTTTTTGTTTGTTTGTTGAAAGGACACATAAATAAGTTGAGTAAAAGTCTTATACTAGTATAGAAAAATGATATAAATTTAAAAAATATAAAAAAACAAAATAAAATTTTTGTATTATATATATAAAAAATAAATAAAATAAAATAATAAATAAATAAATAGCAAATGAAAATAGAAATCATTAAAATAGATTTTAAATTTATCTAATAATATTTTTTTTTATTATGAATTTGATCATTAAAGATTTGTTGTATGCATCGCAAATTGCTTTCATATGATGTATAATATGCCTGAAATGAGTTTATGTAATGAGTTTAGTTAAGAGTCAATCCCAGGGTATATGCCAGTCAAGCATTGTGTAATTTGAAGTAATCCTTACAAGTTGTTCAGTTTCTGCATTTTGTGGCCAAATGGCATGAAAGCGAATTTGATTTGAAAATTGCATACAGTTGGCGATTCTGGCATTCTCGCAGTCTGAAGACCCAGTGCCTGCTGAGACTGCGGCTGGCCTCTGCGGCTGCAGCGGGCAACGCCCGCCCCATCTCTGTGGCTTAACGTCCATGTTGATTGACTGCCCAAGTGCGGCCAGCGGCGTCAAGCGACAGCTAACGGTGCGCCTTTTTGGCTTCTAAAGCGAATGTGAGCGAGCGATCATTTAAAATGCATAAAACTCATTTCGTTGATTAATTGCCGTGTGTTGTCGTCTTCTATCGCAGCGTCTTTGATCCAGCTTACCAGCAAAATCAACAGCAGCATCAACAGCAGCTCCAGCTCCAGCTCCAGCACCAGCAGCCCCAGCAGCAGCAGCGACCGCAGCTGCAGTTTCATTTTCTCCTATTTAATATCCTAGATACATGTCGATAAATTGTATTGATTTTGATAAATCTACATTGTGAGGCGGGTATATTAACTAGCTAAAGTGGTATGTGATGACTGGAGATATATGTATATGTATGTATATACATATATATGTGTGTATATCTATATAATCTATAGTTCTATAGCTTTCCTAACTTTATTAACTATTTGTTTTCCTATATTTCCTCTCTCTGAATTTTGCATTCTTGTCTAAATTCTTTCAGTTCTTAAGTCAGTCAAAGTAACGTAACATAGCGTAACGCAGAGTAAGATTCATTTTGCTTTCATACAGATTCGAATTACATGTAACGTAACGTAATGCAATGTAATGTGACGTTACGTAGCGCAAAGTAGTGCAACGTGATGCAAAGTAAATTAACGTAATGCAACGTAACGTAACGAAAAGTAACCAAACATAGCGTGACGTATTGTTAATATAAAAAATCCCACTCAATTATCATAGAGCTTCAAGGTAACTCCTCTGCTCCCTCTTTATACATTTTGCATTTTGTTTTAGGGTATTCGAAATTCGTCTTCTTCCCCCATTTGAAGCAACAACTAATTATAAATTGGCTGCTGCCTTACGGTACATCGTAGTCTTAGGGTGACGTGTGTTAGTGGCTCAAATGTAATGCAAATTAACTTAATTGAAAATTAATGTAAATATTTATGCATACTTCGTGTTGCAGTCAACTTGATTCTATGCAAGAGAGAAAGAGAGATAGGGAGGGAGAGAGAGGCAGAGGTAGAGCTAGTGAAATAAATGGACTTTAATTTTCGGTAGCCAACTCGTGCCTCGATAACGCTGCGCCAGCAGGAAAGATAGATGTGCTTTTAAATGCTGCTTCAAATGAATAAGTATATATTTATGTAAATATGTATATACATACATATACAATTATATATAGATATATGTGTATATGTGATAACCGCAGCGGACTGATCAAAAAAACGAAATAATACTAATAAATATATAAAACACAATTCCAAATGATTGGCGCTTTGCTTTATTTGTTAGTTAAATTTATTTTTTTTCTAGTTTTTTTTTTGTGTGTTTTCATCTAATGAGTCGATGCAGGTGTGTAAATTTTAGTTCATTTGCATTCGCGTCGAGCGTGTAGCGCGACGCATTTAGATATCGTACAGACTTAAATCGAGAGCCACTGCCACAGCCGCAGATGCAGCCTCAGCCTCCTCAGAAGGTGCCTGCCACATGCATTATTAATGATGACTTAGCACACGCACTCGAGCACCTATCGAGCGTCGCCTAATTGAATTGAGAGGCGAGAGTGCGCTCCAGCAGGCCTTTCAGGTAGCTCCAGTTAAACACAGAGAGCTTTTGCTAAGTTTCTATGTGATTGATTTATTGGAAGCTTTATATTGTTGTAAAAATGCCTGTTGCAGACAGTAGAAAGAATTGGTCGCTTCACAGCAAAACTTAGTGACGTAAGTTATGTAAAAATGTCGTAAATTTGAGTATACCAATGTAGAGTTACGCGTAGTATTATAACGTGGAATTTCGTATAAGTAGCGTAAAGTTTCATAGACTTACGTACATGAAGCAAAAAGAAACGTACAGTTACGTATAAGAGGCGTAATACAGAGTTGAGTTAAGTTACTTAAAGTACGGTACTTCAAGCAAATAACGGAACGTAGCTTAGAGTAACGCACGTAGCGTAACATACCATAATATAACTTTCCGTACCTTAACTTAACATACCATAACGTAACGTAACGTAACGTAACGTAACGTATCCTAATGTAACATAGCTTAACGTACTTAACTTAACGTAACGTAACGCAACGTTACTTAACGTAACGTAACGCAATGTAACGTAACGTAGCGTAACGCAACGCAACGTAACGTAACGTAACGTAACGTAAAGTAGCGTTAAGTGCCGTAGCGTAACGTAACGTATATCGTAGCGTAACGTAACGTATATTCTGCATCCCCAAAAATAGTTGTTAAGGTTGAACTATTGCCACAGCATCAATGTTACACTAAGAGATATTAGCTAACAATCCACGTCCACTTTGTGTTCTTATACAAAAGATATTCACACACGCGTACAAGCGCACACACATTCATACACAACTTATTTTGTCGTGCATAATCTAGCTTCCGCAATACACCTTTTTTTATATTCCGTGTCTCGCTTTGCCCCTTTATAGTACATCTTTTGTGCTAACAGCTTCATATAGCAAAACAAATGACTTAAGACACAAACTAGCTGCAATTGACCCCCAAAAAGCAGCACTTAACGGTAACTCGCTAGCTGACTGGCTGTGTGTGTGTGTGTGTGTGTGTGTGTGACCTTCAGCAAACAAAAATTCACTTATATATTTTTGTTCGTTTTTTAAAACAACAACAACAACAACAACGATAGCAACAATGTTCACACACAACTCCGAAGCGCTGCCAAGTGCGTTTGTCCATTTACATAATTGTCACACGGACTGCTGCCGCTTGATGTCTGTGCCATTAACTAACTGCAGCGACTGTTGCTAGTGACAGCAGCAGCAACAACAGCAGCAGCATTTCAATTTGCTTTGCTGTTGTTGCTCTTCAAAATGTAATTAACCTCAAGCTGGATCGTTTTTTTTTCTCTTTTTCGTTTCGACCTTTTTTTGCGTCATTTTAAGAACTGCGACGACTACTTCAAGTAATTAAGCAAAGCTAAAAGTTCATGTTAATTGTCCAGCACGACAAAACTACAGCAGGTATACACACACAGACGCACACACGTAGCACACACACACACACACGCACAACAATTATGCCCCGAAAAGGTCAAAGACTAAAAGAATTGTCAAGCGTGGACAGGCCAGGGCCTGATATGAGTACCGGGGGCAAGGCAAAAAACAGACAAAATAGAGTGCTTCGTTAAATATATTGTGGGGAGTGGGGACTCTGAAGGGGGGGTAGGGGGGAGGTGGTGTTGGTGGTGAGCTCAAAGTGAGGGCACCGGAGGGAGTCTACAATCTGAAGTTGAGTCATTGAGTCGGGCCGCTTTTGTTGGTTTGTTGGGTTCTGTCGCACGGCGGAAGCAACGAACGACAAATTTTTATTTTGTTTTTTTCGTTTGCTTTGTTATTGCGCTACCCAATCTGGTTCCCCCCCTCTGACTCTGTCTTTCTCTCCTTCTTTCTTTCTCCCTATCTCGCACTCTTTTTGTATAGCTCACTCGCTTGCTCTCACCTGTTTTTATTTTATTATTATTTTAGCAAAATGCCGTTAGTTTTGTGCGAACACGCGGTGTGAATGATACTTTAATTACATGAATGCAGCAAAAACAACAATAATAAAGTCAGAGGCAGAGAGACAGAGAGAGAAAGAGAAAAATAGCAACAAAACAAAAAAAGAAAAAGAACTTGAATTATAATGAAAATTAAACATGCACAGATTTTGGCTAAGTGGTCAGAGAGAAAGAGAGAGAGAAAGCGAGAGAGAGAGAGAGAGAGAGAGGAGAGAGAGAGGAAGTATTTACGTATGGACAGTTCTCTAGATTCTTCTGTCGAAAACGTAAACAAAACAGAGATCAAAGCCTAGCAACAGATTTCAATTGAGCAAATGTTAAAAAAGCTCTTAAAAACAAAAAACAAAAAACAAAAGAAATTTCGATTTAATTTTAAGATATCTTAAGTGCGAGCTTGGCCAGAGGATAATACAATGTTATATACGAGTCGAAAAGGCTGAGTATGATTAAAAATGATGTGATATAAAATAAACAAATATCTTTTGAAAAGAGGTCTATTAAAAAGTATTGTGAATGTGCAATGAAAGTGGGCTAGGTTCAATATTCAATATTATATTATATATTATATATTATATAATATATTATATATAATGTTCATTTATTTATTAATTAATTAATTTTATTTATTTATTTTATTCTTAGCAGTGCATACAAGAATCTTTAAGAGATGCCAAAAAGAGCTAGATCTGGCAACACTGCCTGTTGAACTTGTATGAAAACTCCATAAGCTCGCTACAACTTTTCGGAATAGTCAAGTAGTAGCCTAGCCATACTTCAGTTAAAAGACAATCATATGGCGTATATATAAATGTTTTATTATCATAAAAGGCATTTTCAAGATTTGTGTCAGACTGCACACTCTTAAGCTGTACGGCCATCCAGAAAGTTGAACGGTTCTAGGAGTAAAACGGACAGCGAATCGAGTCTTGATTAGGCTTATGATTAAGCCCTTTATTTGCAAGCAAAGCCGTGCAATGCTCGAATAAGCGAGAGAATAGATTTAAAACATTCAGTTATCGTGTTTCGATTTTGATTATAGCGCAGCAGCCTCCCAAACATACAGATGTTCCAATTAGAGCGACACGCACCGAACTCAGAATTAGCCTGTCTCATTTAGCTTGTCGTTCCCTTGCCACATTGTGATGCAGCTCCTGTCGCCGTTCGCCGTCGTAGAACTTGAGTCCGGCAAAGTGTTCGATGTCACGGATATTGGACATGAATGCGCTCAAATCTAGATGGTTTTCGATTTCGGTATTTGGGACAACATACCCCTCCATATAGGGTAGATACTCCTGATCCTTGCACTCGGCAATTATCACTTTGAAGAAGTGTGTCGGCACGGCCACCGTATTCATGCCAATCACCTGATGCTTGATCGCCCAATTGCGGAAGGTGATGCGTTGCGGCATAAAGAGTGGACCCGTATAAACATACACCGAGCCGCATTTGACAGCCAGCTCTCGTACGTAGGCCTCCAGGCGTGACCATATTCTCGATTTTAGCCCTTGGCTCACTGGCGCTATGTTCGGCATTATGAACGTCTCAACATATTTCTGTTGATCGCAGCAATAGTTCTGCGGCGACGCCATATGCCCGCCCACCCATTCGGTGTTATTATAGTCGCGCTGAGCGGCGCGAAAGATAACCGGGATCTGGGAATCGACTAGATAATCTGTGGGTATTGACATAGTATTCGATTCGGGGTTGGTTAGACATTCGTTCTCCAGATGCTCGCATACCCAGTGAGCGATTCGATTGCGTCTATCGTAAGATAGCACAAAATTACGATAAACATGTATATCATCCAGACCGGGAAACCCGTATTTCATCAGGGTTG